>JADRCH010000030.1:343737-450478 GCA_019843965.1 Rhynchomys soricoides
AATTCAAGGAGCATACCTAAACATAGTAAAAGCAATATACAGCAAACCAGTTGCCAACATCAAAATAAATGGACAGAAACTGAAGCAATCCCACTAAAATAATGGACTAAATAAAGCAGCCTTCTCCCTCCCTGTTTATTCAATATAGTACTTAAAGTTGTAGCTAGAGCAATTAGGCAACAAAAGGAGATCAAAGAGAACCAAATTGGAAAGGAAGAATTCAAAATATCACTATTTGCAGATGATATGATGGTTTACTTAAGTGACCCAAAAACTCCACCAGAGAAGTGCTATAGCTGATAAACACCTTCAGCAAAGTGACCGGATAAAAAAATTATCTCAAGCAAATCAGTAGCCTTTCTATACATGAAGGATAAAGAAGCTGCAAAAGAAATTAGGGAAATGACACCCTTCACAATTGTCACCAACAATACAAAGTACCTTGGTGTGACTCTAACCAAACAAGTGAAAGATCTATATGACAAGAACTTCAAGTCTCTGAAGAAAGAAATCTAAGAAGACCTCTGAGGATAGAAAGACCTTCTATGCTGATGGATTGGCAGGATTAATATAGTTAATATGGCCATCCTGCTGAAAGCAATCTACAGATTCAATGCAATCCCCATCAACATTCCAACTCAATTCTTCATAGACATAGAAAGAGCAATTCTCAAATTCATATGGAATAACAAAAAAAAAAAAAAAAACAAACCAAGGATAATAAAAATATTTTCAACAATAAAAGGACTTCTGGGGGAATCAGCTTCCCTGACCTCAAGCTGTACTACAGAGCATTAGTGAAAACTGCATGGAATTGGTAGGGCAACAGGCAGGTAGATCAATGCCATAGAATTGAAGACCGAGAAATGAACCCACACACTTACAGTCACTTGATCTTTGAGAAAGGAGCTAAAACCTTTCAGTGGATACAACACAGCATTTTCAACAAATGGTGCTGGTTCAACTGGTGGTCTACATGTAGAAGAATGGGAATTTATGCATTCCTATTTCCCTGTACAAAGCTCAAGTCCAAGTGGATCAAGAACCTCCACATAAAACCAGAGAAACTGAATCTAATAGAAGAGAAAGTGGAGAAAAGTCTCCAACATCTGGACACAGGGGAAAATTTCTTGAACAGAACACCAATGGCTTATGCTCTAAAATCAAGTATTGAGAAATGGGACCACATGAAATTACAAAGCTTCTGTAAGGCAAAGGACACTGTAAATAGGACAAAACATCGACCAACAGATTGGGAACAGATCTTTACCAATCCTAGATCCAATAGAGGGCTAATATCCAATATATACAAAGTATTCAAGAAGTTAAACTCCAGAGATCCAAATATCCCTATCAAAAAATGGGGAACAGTGATAAACAGAGATTTCTCAACTGAGGAAACTCGTAGGGCTGAGAAGCACCTACGGAAAATTTCAACATCCTTAGTCATCAGGATTGCAAATCAAAACCATCCTGAGATTCCACCTCACACCAGTCAGAGTAGCTAAGATCAAAAACTCAGGTGAAAGCAGATGCAGGTGAGGATATGGAGAAAGAGGAATACTCCTCCATGGCTGGTGGGATTGCAAGCTGGTACAACCACTGTGGAAATCAGCTTGGTGGACCTTCAGAAATATGAACATAATACTATCTGAGGACCCAGCTATTCCACTTCTGAGCATATACCCAGAAGATGCTCCAACATGTAATATAGTCACACACTCCACTATGTTCATAGCAGCCATACTTATAATAGCCAGAAGCTGGATACAACCCAGATGTTCCTCAACAGAGTAATGGATACAGAAAATGTGTAACATTTACACAATGGAATACTACTCAGCTATTAAGAACAATGACTTCATGAAATTTGCAGACAAATGAATGGAACTTGAAAATATCATCCTGAGCGAGGTAACACAGTCACAAAAGAATGAACACTGTATGTACTCACTGTTAAGTGGTTATTAGCTGAAAAGTTTGAAATATCCAAGAGTCACTTCACAGCAACTGTAGAGCTGAGTGTGAGGTCCCAGATGGAGGACTTGGAGAAGGGATTGAAGGAGCTGAGGGAGTTTGCAGCCCCATGGAGGGAGCAACAGTGGCCAGTGGCCTGACCCCTCAGTGTTCCTGGAGACTGGATCACCAACAAAAGAATACACATGGAGGGACCCATGGTGCTGGCTACATATTTACCATAGGATGGTCTTGTTAGACATCAAGGGGAGGAGAGGCTCTTGGGCCTGAGGGTGTTAGATTCCCCAGTATAGAGGAATGCCAAGGAGGAAGACAAAAGTGAGTGGGTGGATGGGTGGGTGGGGGAATACCCCCATAGAGACAGTGGGAGGGGGAGGGAATAGGAAGGCTCCAAAGGAGAGATCTGGAAAGGGGAAGCATTTGAAATGTAAATAAAGTATCAAAAAAAAAATAAAAATAAAATATTCCTACTGATGAAAGTAACAATGGTTACATTAATATTTTAAAGGATATGAAAATGTTACTTTGTTACAATAATTTTAATATCTACTGATAACATTATATAAAATGTTCAAACATTAATTTTTAACATCATTCCAAATACAAAAATATGCTCAATTTGTGGCTGCCATTAAAAACAATGATAAATAAATCTAAAAAAAATGTCAGCATTGAATGCAGGCAGTATCTTGGACATACAGTAGTTTTAATCAGATTTCTCTCTTGACAGCATTCATTTTGATGGATGGAAGAATATCTTTTCTTTGCTTTAATTCTTTTTTTCTTTTTTATTGGATATTTTATTTATTTACATTTAGAATGTTATCCCCTTTTCTGGTTTCTCGCCCTTCCGGAAACCCAGCATCCCATCCCCTTTCCCCTGCTTCTACGAGGGTGTTCCTCACTACCCACCCACTCCCACCTTCCCACCTTCAATTCCTCTACACTGGGGCATCTATCCAGCCTTCGTAAGATCAACGACCTCTCTTCCCATTGATACCTGACAAGGTTATCCTGTGCTACATATGAAGCTGGAGCCATGTGTACTTCTTGGTTTGTGGCTTAGTCCCTGGGAGTTCTAGGGGGTCTGGTTGGTTGATATTGCTGTTCTTCCTATGGGGTTGCAAACTACCTCAGCTCCTTCAATCCTTTCTCTAACTTCTCCATTTGGGACCCCATGCTCAGTCCAATGGTTGGCTGTGAGCATCCACCTCTGTATTTGTAAAGATCTGGCAGGACCTTTTAGGCAACAGTTATATCAGGCTCCTTTCATCATCGTTGCTTCAATTCTATTAATATCTATTGAGCACATGTTTTATGTGGAGAGTATCATAGACAGAAAGATGCAGTAAAGCACAAAAAGATCCTTCTGTTTTTGTGATATGTATGTTTTTATATATAGTTATATATTTTAATATGTATATTTTACATAAAATCATCCTTAATAACATGACACATGACCTATCAGGGATTAGTTATGAATAGAAAATAATTTCTTTTGTAAGGAGAGACAAAATTATAATACAGTGTGTATAGATGTAGTAATTATCAAAACTAGAAGCATATTGGTGACTCTACATGTTTCCAGGAGAGTCAGTATAGGTTCCATGACAAGCTGCCTGTTTTGATAGTCTTATATGAGATAATCCTTCAGATATCAGATTATCTTAAGAAATGATACTTTTTAAATTTAAGCTTTAGCCTAAAGTAGGTATATGTAGAACAATGGAAGTTCACATGTATTGATGTTATGTGAAGGTCAGAGAAAAGTATAGCCTTGTAGTACCATTGAAGCTGGAAAAAAAGACAGCAGTCATATTCTATTTATTTATTGAAGAGAACCAAGGTCAGGCATATTTAACCTTGGGTTTATTGCCCAGTTTCAAGAAGTTGTAAATTATTATTCTTCCCTGTGGTTGAGTCTTTAGTTTGATCTTGTGCGTTATGTCAAATTAGGAAATGTCTTTAGGTTCACATTTTAAAGACATCATGCATTTAATGGAAACCATAGTTGGAGAAAGACACATTTTCCCCCACAAACCTAAACACACACACACACACACACACACACACACACACAGTTACACACACATGATCACATTCATCCCCACACAAAAAGATACTACCATTTTTTGCTCCACAATGCTCACTGAATATGAGCTTCTTGCAATGTTTTCTCAAATCTCATTAGTCATGCTTTAAAGGATGACTACTTTGAAGATTAAAATGGATGATGTCATGAGTGAACAAAGGCATGACATAGGTAACAGACATCTATCTACTCAAGCATCAGCATGTAATAACTGTGGAACATCAGAACATATATTGCAAACACACTTAAAGATAAGAACACAAGGAAGGTTTACAATAGAGAATGGAAGCTGTAATTCTTTTATTTTATTTTTTTTTATTTTTAATACTTTATTTACATTTCAAATGTTTCCCCCTTTCCAGATTTCCCCTCTGGAGCCTCCCCATTTCTTCCCCCTCCCCCTGCCACTATGGGGGTATTCTCCCATGCACCCACCCACCCACTCTTGTCTTCCCTCCTTGGCATTCTCCTCTACTGGGGGATCTAACACTCTCATTCCCAAGGGCCTCTCCTCCCCCTCATGGCTAACAAGACCCTCCTCTGCCACATATGAGGCCAGCACCATGGGTCCCTCCATGAGTACTCTTTGGTTGGTAGATCACTCTCCAGGAGTATCAGGGAGTCAGGCCAGTTGCCACTGTTGCTGCCTCCCTGTGGATGCAAACTCCCTCAGCTCCTTCAGTCCCTTCTCCAAGTCTTCCATCTGGGACCTCACACTCAGCCCTACTGTTTTCTGGGAAGTGACTCTTGGGTATTTTTAACATTTGGGCTAATAACCACTTAACAGTGAGTACATATCATGTTCATTCTTTTGTGACTGCGTTACCTCGCTCAGGATGATATTTTCAAGTTCCATCCATTTGTCTGTGAATTTCATGAAGCCATTGTTTTTAATAGCTGAGTAGTATTCCATTGTGCAAATGTACCATATTTTCTGTATCCATTCCTTTGTTGAGGGACATCTGGGTTGTTTCCAGCTTCTGGCTATTATAAATATGGCTGCTATGAACATAGTGGAGCGTGTGTCTTTATTACATGTTGGAGCATCTTCTGGGTATATGGCCAGAAGTGGAATAGCTGAGTCCTCAGATAGTATTATGTTCATATTTCTGAGGGTCCACCAAGCTGATTTCCACAGTGGTTGTACCAGCTTGCAATCCTACCAGCAATGGAGGAGTGTTCCTCTTTCTCTACATCCTCGCCAACATCTGCTGTCACCTGAGTTTTTGACCTTAGCCATTCTGACTGGTGTGAGGTGAAATCTCAAGGTTGTTTTGATTTGCATTTCTCTGATGACTAAGGATGTTGAACACATCTTTAGGTGCTTCTTGGCCATTCGTGTTTCCTCAGTTGAGAATTCTCTGTTTAGCTCCCTTCCCCATTTTTTGATAGGGTTATTTGGATCTCTGGAGTCTAGCTTCTTGAGTTCTTTGTATACATTAGATATTAGCCCTCTATCGGATGTAGGATTGGTAAAGATCTTTTCCCAATCTGTAGGTTGCCATTTTGTGCTATTTACAGTGTCCTTTGCCCTACAGGAACTTTGTAATTTTATGAGGTTCCATCTGTCGATTCTTGATCTTAGAGCACATGCCATTGGTGTTCTTCTGTTCAGGAACTTTTCCCCTGTGCTCATGTGTTCCATACTTTTCACCATTTCTCTTCCATTAGATTCAGTGTATTTGGTTTTACATGGAGGTCTTTCATCCACTTGTACTTGAGCTTTGTACAGGGAGATAAGAATGGAGCAATTCACAATCTTCTACATGTAGACTGCCAGTTGAACCAGCACCATTTGTTGAAGATGCTGTCTTTTTTCCACTGGATGGTTTTAGCTCTTTTGTCAAAGATCAAGTGACCATAAGTGTGCGGGTTCATTTCTGGGTGTTCGATTCTATTCCATTGATCTACCTGCTTGTCACTGTACCAATACCATGCAGTTTTTATCACTACTGCTCTGTAGTACAGCTTGAAGTCAGGGAGGCTGATTCCCACAGAAGTCTTTTTATTGTTGAGAATAGTTTTTGCTATCCTGGGTTTTTTGTTATTCCATATGAGTTTCATAATTACTCTTTCTAAGTCTATGAAGAATTGAGTTGTGATTTTGATGGGTATTGCATTGAATCTGTAGATTGCTTTCGGCAGGATGGCCATTTTAATTATATCAATCCTGCCAATCCATGAGCATGGGAGATCTTAAATCCCCATCTGCAGATAATGTACACACATAAACATTGCAGGCATTTCGTGTGGCTCTGTGTTGTTCACTGCAAAAGATTGTGTGATTTGAATCATGAAGTTTAAGTCCCCCTCAGCAGGTGTGTGCCATACAAATGAGGATTATTAGAAGTCATGAAATTATGTTCTTAACAAGAACAGGCTTATTTACAGCCAGTTTATCTCCAGGAGAGATCATATATATGGGATTTGAGAGAATTATCTATGATTTTTCTAAGTAACTTTTTTTTTAATTGATTGAGATTTGAGCTCTTAAGGAATAAAAGAGATCTGACAGACTCCACTTGAAATGTAGGGCCTGTACTCATTCTTTAAAGCTGGAGGCTTGAATGGGTCTCTTCATCCATAAGATACACCAAGAAGAGGGCTGAAAAGTATGTTTTAATGCTGCCACAGCTGAGGCAGAGTAAGAAAAGAACTAGTTATGATTTTTCCCCAGAGAATCTATGGAAAGGTATTTACTGGTTCAATATCATCATATGATAGATACCTTGAAAATTCTACTCTACTCTCTGCTTCTAGATAGTGGCGTAAATGTATAGGGAGTGCAAATGGCAACTACTTTTGTGGAAGGGAGGAAGAAGATGAAAAGTGAAGTCACAGAATGTATCAATAAAGAATAATAACATCCAAGCATTTACATTTCAAACTCGGGTTGAAATGAATATGTTCCCAAGCAAAGAAAATTTTTTTCAACAAGGCAGCTTTTGAAGTGCTAGCTAGAACAGTAAGACAACAAAAATAGATCAAGGGGATACAAACTGGTAAAGAAGAAATAAAGGATCACTCTTTGCAGATGATATGATAGCATACATAAGTGACGCCAAAAATTCTAACTTCAGCTGATAAACAACTTCAGCAAAGTGGCCAGATATAAAATTAACTCAAATAAATCAATAGCCTTCCTTTATACAAATGATAAAGAGGCTGAGAAAGTAATTAGGGAAACAACTCCCTTCAAAATAGCCACAAATAATATGAAATATCTTGGGGTCACTCTAACCAAACAAGTGAAAGATTTGTATGACAATAATTTCAAGTCTTTCAAAAAAATAAATTGAAAATTTCAGAAAATGGAAAGATCTCCCATGCTCATAGATTAACACTGTTATTGGCTATCCTGCCAAAGGCAATCTACAGGTTCAATGCAATCCCCATCAAAATCCCAACACAATTCTTCAAAGACATGAAAAAAGCAATTCTCAAATTCATTTGGAAAGGCAGAAAACCCAGAACAGTGAAAACAATTCTTAACAATAAAAGAACGGCTAGGGGAATCACTATCCCTAACCTCAAGCTATACTAAAGAGCAATAGTGATAAAAACTGCATGATATTGACACAAACACAGACAGGTTGATCAATGGAATAGAATTAAAGACTCAGAAATAAAACCACACACTTATACACACTTGATATTTGACAAAGAAGCCAAAAATATACAATGGAAAAATGAAAGCATCTTCAATAAATGGTGGTGTTCTGTATGTAGAAATGACTGTCTGTATGTAGAAAAATGAAAATAGACCTATATTTGTCAACTTGCACAAAGCTCAAGTCCAAGTGGATCAAAGACCTCCACACAAAGTCAGATATACTAATTCTAATAGAAGAAAAAGTGGGAAAGAGCATTGAACTCATTGGCACGGGGGAAATTTTCTAAACAGAACTCCAATGGCTCCAATTCTAAGATAAAGAAGTAAATGGGACCTCATGAAACTGGAAAGGTTCTAGAAGGGAAAGGACATAGTCAATAAGACAGAATGGCAAGATACAGTTTTGGAAAAAAAAATCTTCACTAACCCCACATAGAATAGAGGGCAAATATCCAAAATATGAAGTCAAGAAGCTAACCACCAAAAAACCAAACAACCCAATCAAAATATGGGGTATAGAACTAAATGGAACATTCACAACAGCAGAATTTCAAATGGTCGAGAATCACCTAAAGAATGCTCAAAGTCATTAGTGATCAGAGAAATGCTTAACAAAACAATCCTGAGATTCCTCCTAACAATCAGAATGACCGCAGGTGCTGGCGAGGATGTGGAGAAAGGGGAACACTCCTCCTTTGCTGTTGGGATTGCAAACTTCTATAACCACTCTGGAAATCAATCTGGAGGTTCCTCAGAAAATTGGAAATAGGTTCCTCAGAAAATTGGAAAATTGGAAATAGGAAATTGCCTGAAGACCCAGCAATGCCACTCTTGGGAATATACCCAAAAGATCCCCCACTAGGCCACAGGGACATGTGTTCCACTATGTGGTTCATTTACACATGAATAGTAATCTGCTATTATGAACAAACACATCCTGAGTTTTGCAGGCAAATGGTTGGAACTAGAAAATATCATCCTGAGTGAGGTAACTCACACTCAAAACAACATGCATGGTATGTACTCACTTATAAGTGGATATTAGCCAAAAAAAAAGTACAGAATACCCAAGATACAGTCCATAGAATTCAAAAAGGTCAACAAGCTGAATTACACAAGTGAGTCCCACTTGTGTGGGAGAAGAAACAATCACAAGGGTAGAGGGAGGAAGCAACCAGGGAGGGAAAGGGGAAGGGATGGGGGGAGAGGAGTAGGGATCATTATCTGTTATTTTGTGGGGGAAAAGGACTGAAACTCCAAGGCCCAGCAGAAAAACTGGAAACAGGCTACCTTGGGAGTTAGGAGGTTTGGGGGACCCTCCAGAATGTACCTGAGACCTGCGAGGTGAGAGACTCTCAGGACTCAAAGGGAGGGACCCTATATGAAATGCCCTACAGGGATGAGAAGGAACTTGTAGAGCCCATCTCCAGCAGAAAGACAAGGCACAGTCCAACTTCTGATCAATAAATGTTTCTGTGTGAAAGAACTGCCAGGATCGAAATGGAGAAGGGCCTGAGGAAAGGAAGGTCTAACAACAGGCCAAAAGTGGGATCCAGCTCAAGTGGAGGCCCCAAGGCCTGACACTATTACTGAGGCTATGGAACGCTCATAAAAAGGGGCCTATCATGCCTGCCCTTTGAAAGGTCCCACAAGCAACTGAAAGAGTCAGATGCAGACATTTGCACCCAACCAATGGACAGAAACTGCTGACCCCTGTAGTTGAATTAGGGGAAAACTGGAAGAAGCTGAGGAAGACGACTGCCCTGTAGTGGGACCAGTAGTCCCAATAAACCTGGACCCCAAATCTCTCATACACTGGACCACCAACTAGCCAGCACACACTAGCTGATATGGGACACCCAATATATAGAGAGCAGAAGACTGACAGATCTGGGTTCAGTCAGAGAAGATTCACCTAACCCTCAAGAGACTGGAGGCCCCAGGGAGTTTCAAGGTCTGGGGTGGCATGTGGGTGAGGACATCCTTGTGGAGACAGGGGGCAGGGAGAAGTATGTGATATCAAACAGTTGGAGGGTGGACCAGGAGGAGAGTAAATTCTGGAGTCTTAAAAAATAAATGATTAAGCTGTATATGTTATATTCTGAGTGTTTATTTAATAATTTTACTTTTGAAAACTTAATATGAACACAACCTCTGTGCCATTCCCATTTCTTCTTCTCACTCTCAAACTCCTCTTGTTTCACCCTTCCAAATTTGTGATCTCTTTTTCAACTATTGTGTGTATGCACATATATACATATAGCATGACCTACTGAGTCTACTTACCTTTGGTCATATGCAAATGTGTCTAGGTCTGACCACTTGAAGCTAGACATATTATTTGGAGGAAACAGATTCTCTCTTTCCTAGAAAGTTTTGACCACCTGTAGTTCTTAATATAAGGGTGGGTCCATGTGGAATTTGCCATGTTTGTGTTGATATGCTGACTAGGGTGATCCTTATACTAATAATTGTATAAAAGATAAAAGCAGCTTGGCCAGCCCATCGGGATGAGAGAACCAGGGTGTAGTTTGGGAACATGAAATACGTTCCTTCTCCGGGCAGTGGTGGCACACGCCTTTAATCCCAGCATTTGGGAGGCAGAGGCAGGTAGATGTCTGAGTTCGAGGCCAGCCTGGTCTACAGAGTGAGTTCCAGGAAAGCCAGGGCTACACAGGGAAACCCTGTCTCAAAAAATCCAAAAAAAAAAAAAGAAATACATTCCTTCATTTTTAATATTTCCCACAACATTACTGCTTTTAATATTCTTCCCTTTTTTGTGCTTTTAGTGTTTTGATTACTATGTGACAGGAGGAATTTCTTTTCTGGTCCACTATTTGGAGTTCTGCAGGTTTTTTGTATGTTTATGGACATCTCTTTCTTTAGGTTAGGGATCTTTTCTTTTATAATTTTGTTGAAGGCATTTACTGGCCCTTTAAGTTGGGAATCTTCACTCACTTCTATACCTATTATCCTTAGATTCTGTCTTCTCATTGTGTCCTGAATTTCCTAGATGTTTTGGGTTAGGAACTTTTTGCATTTTTCATTTGTGTCATTGCTTTCTATTGTATTTTCTGCAACTGAGATTCTCTCTTCTGTCTGTTGTGTTCTGTTGGTGATGCTTGCATCTGACTTCTGATCTCTTTCCTAGGTTTTCTATCTCCAGGGTTATCCTTTTTGATTTCTTTATTGTTTCTATTTCCATTTTTAGATCCTGGATGATTTTGTTTAATTCCTTCACCTGTTTGTTTGTGTTTTCCTATATTTCTTTAAGAGATTTATGTTGTTTCCTCTTTAAGGGTTTCTACCTATTTACTTGTGTTTCTCTGCATTTCACTAAGGGAGTTATTTATGTCTTTCTTAAAATCCTCTATCACCCTCATGAGATGAAATTTTTGATCAGAATCTTGCTTTTCCAGGGCTTGCTGTGGTGTGATAACTGGGTTCTGATGATGCCAAGTAGCATTTATTTCTGTTGCTTATGTTCTTCTGCTTGCCTCTTGCCATCTAGTTATCTCTGGTCTTAGCTAGCTTGCTGTCTCTGATTGGAGCCTGTCCCTCCTGTGAGACTGTGAGCTTTAGTTTGTCCACATTCTTGGTTGACAAGTTTTCTTTGGGTGGGATTAGGGTTGGGAGGGCTGTGGCACAGAGTCAACTCATAGGCACAGATTCAAACATGATGTATTATGTCCCAGCCCATGCTGTGGTTTCTGGGTCCAATCGACCCTGGTTGGGTCCTGTCCCACTTGGGTCAGATATTGGGACAGTACTGGTGATCTCACCTGTGCGCTTGAGTATGTCCACACTCCTGTGGGACAAGTTTTCTCTGAGTAGCATTGGAATGAAAAGGGCTGTGGCTCAAGGTCAGCTCCCAGGTGTAGATCTCAATTCTCTTTCTAAGGTTTAATCCCTGGTACATGACCATAGTCCAGTGAAAAGTTATGTGTCCAAGAACAAAAGTTCTCACAGATGGTTGATGAGTTTAAAACCACCACTGTCACTGCAACCCCCACCTACAAAGACATCAAGTTGGGCAGCTAGGAAAGAGAAAGTTGTTTGAGAATGTGTTAAAGTAACAGGGAGTGAATGTAATCAAATCATATCTCAAGAAAGTAAAATAAACAAACAATCAAGCAAGCAAGTAAGCTAAAGAAAAGAAACAAACCCTTTCTTCTCCAAATTTCTCTGGTCAGCATGTTTCAGCAGAGCACAAGACAGAAAAAAGGAATACATTGTTTGCTCAAGTGATCTGACATAGCTCTTTCACTTCGAAGTTAAAGTGATAACCCAAATATATCACATTTGGCTTTTTATTGTTAGCTTATTAGAAAATTGTCTTGGAGATAAATATGGATAATAGTTATAGGGAATCATTTATAGTAAAGATGCTTATATAAAGACTTTAGTCATTTCTATTTTGTTAGCTCAAATATGTTACAGTATTAATTTTTTCCATTTTCAAGAAGTTAGGATATTTATGAGTGTGAATTTTAACAATTGTTTCCTTTTGGTGTTTATTGTTAAAAATTATGAGTAACATTTTATGTGGAATGCTTCAATTGACTTCTCTGAAGAAAGGAACAGATACTCTAATATTTTGAAGTCACTGGACCATGGAAATTTGCAATGCACTATAACCTTAGAAAGAAAATTGACTCTTCATATTTTCTGTAGACAAAGAAGAGCATCACTGGCTTATTACAAATTAGATTTTGCAACAAATGAAAACAGAAGATGGGCAAAGAGATTTGATAAGATTTATATTTTGGCAGGATCATCTTTGTGGAATTTGGTGCTTAGGGTGGTGTGAACAAATAAGCTCAAATCTAATTACCTCTGTCCTTCTGACCCCTTGGAAAATGCACAGACCTATGTAATGTCCTACTTGGAAGTGGATACGCAATAGATGAACTTTAAATCACCAGGGCTAAGTTTTCTATTGGCATGGCACAAGGAAAAGAAGGTCAAAGATGCCTTACTAGAGTCTTTGCAGTTTCTAAGTTACCTCCTATCATACACATCTGGTGTTATCTCATTTAAGTGGGAGTATTTTAGTTTAAGTCAAAGTGATAGTAAACAACTTCTGGGAGAAAAAGATAATTTTTTTTCATTACTACTTGAGATTTGTGATTAAAGTAGTTGACAGCAAGTTCATCATTTCTTACCTTCATGTTAAAAGCTGACTGATCTGTCTCATTTGATACTATGGATATTTTTTTATCATGAAATAACCTTCAGAATCCAGATGGCCATGCTACCAAGCAGCATAACAAACACCTTTTCTATGTACTCCACCCCGATTCATTCATTAACTTAAAGCAGCTGTGGTTACCTGCATCAGACCTAGACAAGATCGAATTATTTAAAATTCCTGAATAAACTGAAAGATTCTTTACAGATTCTACCCCTTACTGAGGAACTTTAGCAAACAATACCTGCTGGAGAATGGACAATAAATCTTGTTTGAGAATGTGGCCACTAGTGGTTTTGCCATTTTCTAGTGAATGCATGGCAGTACTAATTGGTTTTAAAGCATTATTAAATAGAAAATCAAATGAACAAAACCCAACATGAGCTGGAAAGAAGGGTGTATTGCTGGATAGATAGGAGAAGGCAGAGGGTCAAATGAGGTGTATACAGTCAAATTTCATTGTTTTCATGTGTGAAAATTCTGAAGAAGAAAACCTATATAAAATTAAATTGTAATATATACACAGATACTAGACTCCCTGTAATCATTCTCTAAAACAAAATCACATGGGATAATAACCCAATCTCTTTTTATATTTTGATCACATTCTTCTCTTCCCCCAAGTCCATCGAGATCTTCTCTTGCTTCCTACCCACCCAACCTTAAGTGCTTTCTCAAAAATAAATTCAAAACTCAATATGACAAATGCACCGAACCCAGAAAACAAAATATAGTACTCCCAAACAAACAAACAAACAAAAAAACATAATCAACCTCTGTCCCCAAACTGTAACCAAATAAAGGCATACCAAAAGCTATGGAGTTCATAATTTGTTGGTCAACAACACCTGAACATGACTTGTTCTTTAGTGGTTAATATGCCTGATGTCATTTCATTGGAAAAAACATATTCCCTCTACCAGTTGGTATACATGACAGTTCAGTTGTTAACCTTTACCATGCAGCCTAGGTTTTGTTTTGTTCATTCACTTACTTATTTAAAAAAAAATAGTAAAATAAAACAAAAAGGTCAAAGTGACAAGACAAACCAACAGAAGAGTAATAACCTGTCTTAGGTTCTGTTGCTATGAAGAGTCATCATGACTACAGCAAGTTTTCTAAAAGAAAGCATTTAGTTGGTGCTTGCTTACAATTTCAGAGGTTTAGCCCATTATCGGCATGGAGGGAAGTAAGGTAGAGCATAGGCAGATATGGTACTGGAAATATCCATATCAGCAGGTAGCAAAAGAGAGCCTTGGCCTGTTTGAGCTTTAGAAAGCCCAAAGCGTCCCCCCAGCCCCTTGTAAAGCACTTCCACCAACAAGGGCACACTCACTTCTCACAAACCCACACCTAATCTCTCTCACTACTCCTGAATGACCAAACACTCAAATATTTGAGCTTATGGGGTTCTATTCAAACCACCACAAAGCCCAAGAAGGTACATGAGTCAGAGAACTACTCATTTGCATATTCAGGAATTTCATAAAAAATACTAAACTTGGAAGTCATAATTTAAGCACAGAAGATCTTGTACAGACCCACCCATGTTCCATGAATTTTGTTTGAATATTTGTGAGTTTATATGAGCTCCTGTTGATTTAGAGGGCCTTGTTTCTCTGGTGTTCTTATCCTATCTTGCTGTTACATCATTTTAGCCTTTTTCTCCACAGGTTTCCCTGAGCTCTGAGGAAAGGAATTTGATATAGATACTCCATTTAGAGCTGAGTGTTCCAAGTTCTCTTGCTCTCTGCATAATGTCTGTCTGTGGGTCTCTATATTTATATTTACCTGTGGCAAGAGAAAGCTTCTCTAATGGTTAAATATTTTATCACTACATTTCTCTATTTCTCTCTCTCTTTCAAGACCAGTATTATTTGGAGTTGCCATAGGTTTCTGGGTTATCTAGTCTCAGGTTTTTTGATCACCCAAACAATGTCAGATGTAAATTTTATCTTATGTACTGGGACTTATGTCATCAGTATTTGGTTGGACAACATATATCTTATGAGTAAGTCCAAAATGTCCTTGTTTTCTATGTATAGCAAGATGTAGAAACTTCACATGTATACTCTGTATGTTACTTCACTGCCATTACTCAGGTGAGTCAGGGTAGAGACAGCATCAGTGATAATAAAATAGCAAATAATTTCCACAGAAATACTAAACATAGACAGGGCCAATGTGTCCTATGAAAATGTGTTTTGTAGGATCATATTTATGATGATTGCATTTCTCAGCCTTATGTTCCAGCTCTTTGGACACCATCTTCAGTGATGTTTGTTGATTCTTTGAGAGAGTGGGGTAAATGTATTGTTTAGGTCTTTGTCTTGTGAAACATCACAACCAAACACTAATTTGGAAAGAGTTCACTTGACTCACACTTCCATGATCACAGTTCATCATGCAGGTAAGCCATCATCTCAAATAAGGGCAGGAAATTTGAGGCAGCAGCTGAAGCAGAGATCAAAAAGGAGTGCATATTACTTGCTTGATTTCTATAGATTACTCAGTCTTTTTTCTTACAGAACCCTTAACCACTAGTCATTGTGGATGGGTCCATCTATATTTTATTTAAAAATTGCCCCACAGGCTCAACTGCTTATCGAGATATTTTCTTAATTAAGGTCTCTTCCTTTCAGATAACTATAGTACTAGCTGAACTCTGAATTGACACTTATTTTCAGCATTTTAGGCAGCCATACATTTCAAGACTTATTGTCATTTATTTTAACAGAAAGCTTCATTGATTAAGGATAAGAATAGCATTTGTCTATGGGTATACATATTTAGAATGCAGTTTAGGGCCATTTCCATATGGCTAAACAACAACAGGGAAGAACATTTCATTTTTATTTAAAGCTAAATATTTTATTTTATGTGATCTTAAACAAATCACCCAAATATACATTTTTATGGCTTTTGGTTTTCCTTTTGTTTTGTTATGATAAACCATAGCACCGCTCACATCTTTATGTAAAAGCCTTGGCATATTTTTCCAAATGTAACCACTGATTAATAGCATTATACAGTATCTGAACTTTTGAAAGGTAATATTGGCTTGTTTTTCCTAAATAATGTGTATTTAAAACTGCTCCCTCTGGCTATTTGAGAGTGCCTGTTTTCCTATATGTCTTGAATATTTAGTGTCAGTACATATTTTCATTTTTGATTGTTTGGTAAGTAGGAAATAGTATCTCATTGTCTTTGGAAGTATATTTCTGTAAATTGTAAATGGGATGAAGTTTCTTTTCATGTATTTACCTAATTTTATATTTACATTTTTATGATTGCTTCTATATTTTAATAAGTTTTCCATTGGGCTATTGATTTGGTCTGAGTTCCTTGTAAACTTATCAATGTGAAATTTCTGAAAGTATACTGAATGATGCTTGCTAAATTATTTTCCCAACATTTTTCTATCCAGAATTGTACTTTGGGGCTCAAAAATAACTGGTTGTCCTTTATGGTACTTGGAATCTCTGCTACATTTCAAAGACTATCCACTCACACAGCATAAATATATTTTCAATAAATCAATAACCATTCATCTGAAACTATTATTTTGAACACTTAAGGACAAGTGAGTTATAAGGCTTGATTTATATCTAAGGAGTTCACTTTTGGTGCTGTGTGATATATAGGTTCAAGGCAATTGATGATAAATGTAGAAAGGTAAAATATGTGGCAAAGACGTGGAGGGACCTGTCCTGAAGGAGGTGGGCATACACAGAGCAGCTATGAGACAGTGCTGACAGGATTTAACTGTCTAGGCATCTATCTGTTGCTCTTTAAAAGAATCTATCCCTCTTTCTAAACTTTTTACTTCTGCAATTGATGGATTTCAATATGACACTCAAATGGTAAAGATTGGAACATGAAGCAGAAAGTTTAAGATAACGTTGAGTGTTCTAGTTTAAACATGTAAAATGTGAGATGTCCGAGAGATATCAAAGGGAATTTTCCCAGTAAGGCATGTAATGTATCTGTAGCTTAGAGGTAAGTCCTAACATGCATGCATATCTGTCACTGAGTAAAATTGGGGAGGATCAGGGAACTCAGAAACTTAGCTTAGGACAAATGAAAACAGCCAGTAAAGAAGGATGAGAAGCAATATCTAGAAATTTAAGTTAATACTTAGTAGAGAGTGGTGTTGTTGAGGCAAAAAGAGATGCCTCTCTGTATTGACTCCATGGCAATTATCTTTTTAGAATTCTTCTACATGTGATGTTGCATTCCTACTCTAATCTGTACATATGGTATTTTCTTCTTTCTCAACTTCTGAAATTTTTTCCATATACCCTTGAAAAAAATCAGTCCATTCTAAGCTTTCTGACTTAAAGTTTTCTGACTTCTATCCATTTCTCTGAACACCCCATTTCACTTGTTGCTGAGACAGGGCATGATCTCATTCCAGTGCATGCTATATCCTAATTGCATCATAAACACTTATTCTTGTCTTTTCATTGCTGTTTCTAAACTGTTCTTTCTCTTTTAGAAGTCCTACCTTTGATAAGCCATCAGATTAGCTTACTCACTAACACACACTGTTCCTTTCACTAGCATATGCTTATGCAGTTATTTCTCACTAACCATCAACTTGAGCCCCATGAAACTGGCACTCTCTAATATTACTCCTTCCATAAACCTTGTCTTTCTTCAATATATACCTAGCCCTTCTAATGCCAGTTTTCTGCCCTCCACTATACAGACAAGCAGTAGGATGTGAACTTTGGATCTTATGTAATCAGTATCTGCACACTTTCTATTATTTTAACTATGTTTTGTCTCCCACCTCCTTTATACTGTACAACAAGGATGAGCCACCCTTTGATTAGCCTTATCAGCTTTATACTTTTCTTTAGCCCCTTGGAATTTTCTCTTCTTTACTTAGTTTCCATTTTATGGCCAGTAATCATAAGCACTTCCTTGTGGACTTGTTGACAATCTTGATGATTCTCTTTCTAAATTCATTTCTATATTCTCAAGTGTTCCCTACTATTTAGCAGTTTATAAATATTCTCTACGTAGGTTCATTCTCATGATCTCAGGAAAATGACTCCTAGGACTTCTGTTTCCCCCCAAATTCTCAATATCATCTTCTCTGAACATACCTCAGCTGATGACCTTCTTACTTCACTGAGAGAATAGAATTTCTACTATAAAGTCTTACTCTAACCATCATTTCTTCAGTTATCTTATTAACCTCTGGGCGTCCATTTTCTTCTTACTACCTTGGGAGCATTTACAGCTTGCCTCCATAACTTAAAACAATTTTGTAGCCCCATCTGAAGACATTGTTCTAACTGCTCATCTTATTGTGTTCGTAGATTTTAGTCTATATGGAAACCTATTCCCTATCATAGAAAAATGTTCCCTACAGCCCTTTTGTGCTACAGTCCTTTTATCAGGGAATATTAATCATTTTCAACTTGCAACTGTTCTCGCTTCCTGTCTGAAACAAATTGCAGTTAGAATTTTCACTCTAACTAGAAGATTTATATTGTCCTTCTCACATATTCACATTGCCAAATCTAATAGTCATTCTATATCTTTATTTTAATTTCTTTTTTGTTTGTTGTCTTCTTAAATTTTATTTTTTTAAGTTAAGTTATACTTTACTTACAGTATTTGTATGTGTGCGCAAGCATATGTGTATATGTGTGCCATGGCACATATACAAAGATCAGAGGACAATATTTGGGGTTCTGTTTTCTGATTCCACCATGAAGGCCCTGGCAATTGAACTCAGGTTGTCAGAATTGTTAGCAGACATTTTTACTCATTAAGTCATCTTATACACTTATAAACCTTTTTCATCTGACTTTTAAGATTCCATATATTTTGAGTTTTCCTCCTAGCTCGTTTTTTATTACCCTGTTCTTCTTTTGTGGTGGTATGTGTGTGGTATATGTACCCTGTGTGCATTCGTGGTACCTATGGAGGCCTGAAGGTAAGATTATGTATCTTTCCTTGATTGTTCACTCTATTTTTTGGGACAGTCTCTCTCACTAAAACTGAAGTTCATGAATACTGTTAAGTTTGCAGGCCAATGTCTTTTATGATTCTGCCTGTTCCCCTCGTTTCCTTCAGACTTCCACACTTGACTTTTTTTTTTTTTTTTATGCACGTGCTGGGGATCTTACATCGCAATTTACAAACTAAATCATCTCCCCAAACATATTTATTAATATATTTGCATAGATAAATGAATTATCCTCAAACTACTACTCCCTAGCAAGGGGAGATAAATACCGTGGTGTTCTAGTACTGGAGTCCAAATTCAACCATCCAGTTTCACTTCCATTAATTGCCTTTATTAGAGAAATGTATATGTTTCAGTTATCTGAGCAAAAGAAATTGGCTTAAACTCTTTCTTATTCTATAAGACATGAGCAAATGTGCTTACTTTTCATTCATATCATCTCTAAAATATATTAGGCTCTCTTGGGTATATTTAATAAATCAATACTACAACACACATTATTAAAGAATTATGAAGGTGAAATTGAATGCTTGAATGCTTTTGATATGCAGCCAAAGATAAAAACAAGAAAAGTCAAAAGAAGACTCACATTGCTCTTTTAATTTTTATGTTGATTAAACATAACCTTTGATAACAAGAAAAGGAAAAAGGAAGTCCAGTGTGATGAGTCAGATGATAAAGACTGAGATTGTCAAGCCTGACAACATGAGTTCAATTTTTGTGTACCACATGGTAGAAAGAGATAATTGGCTCCAGATGATGTCTTCTGATCTTTACAGATGCTCTGAGGTAATGCATGTCCTAGAGTAAATAAATAAATAATATATACTATTTTAAACAAAGGGAGGGAAAGGAATGTTTTTCAAAACCAAGTGCTTATGATGAAATGTACCAGACTACTTTTGGAATCTCTGTAGATGAGATGATGCTACCTTTGCTCAACTTTAAGTAGATCCTGTCTCTGCTGAGTTAATAACCATATTGTTAAGAATAAACTTAGCATGTTCCTGCCTCTTTAGACTTGGAAAAAATGGAGTAATCAAATCTTTCACATATTCTAAGAGAGGTTGGATATTCTTTCTCTGTTGGATATTCTTTCTTTTATAAATAAGACACTGATTCGTTATTCTAGAAACCACATTGGCAACACTTTAAAGTATAGAGTGTTCTAAAAATAATTCCCAAGCTTCTTCTCTCCATTCTTCCATAAATGTAGTCATGTTTGTTTGCATATGACTCAGAAGGTGAGCATACCGTTAGGCAGTATTTGTTGAGAATAGAATATACTTGTTAACATCTCTTTTCCAAGATAACCTTACTCCACTAATTGATATTTAAAAATTCATGTGCTATCATCCAATGCCTTGCTATTATTAAGATAGACTCTTAGCTGAAGGGCTAGAAAACTCTCTTTATAATGTGTGTATACATATCTGTGTGCACATTCACACATGCAAATGCATTTATTTATCTTTATTTGACAACATATATTGAAGCTTGTTTCTGTTTGAACCAAATCAAGATGTTTGCCAAATTGAAAAAGAACTCTGTGAAGAATATCATTGAAAATCCTGTATCTCTATGTACTTGGGGATTCCCTGGGTTCATGAATTGGAAAACAACCCAGGGAATGTCATAAGACTCAAAATAAACAGCCAAACAGACAAGATGCCTTTGAAAAATCACCATGAGCTTAGATGGAAATTTCATGGTAAGGTCTGATTATTAGAAGTTCTAAAGTTTTATCTGTTGAAATAAAAAAAGTAAATATTGTTAAGTATTGTAAGAAGGTTTGTATGCCAACAAAATAATTATCAGTTGGACATAATATGCAAACATTTTATGACCCAGTCAAGCACATCTGTGGATGCAAATTTTAGAGTCTATGTTGATATGTTTCTTTGGGCATTTTACAAAATAAAAGCTGTCCAGGTGTCATGGTACCTTTACTTCCAACATTTAGGAGGCAGTGGCAGACAGATCTCTATGCATTTGAGGACACTCTACTATACATAGTGAGTTGTAGGCTACATAGGTTTACATGATAAGACCCTGTCTCAAGAAAAACAGCAGAAAAGAAAAGCTGTTTTTCTACAGTTTTGTATTGGTCTTAATTCTCAAATCAGCAGTAGCCATGGTTTATGGTGTTAATCATTAAAAGACTTTTCTTTTGAGGTTTGTACTATGACTATGTATTGTGATGCTAAGTGCAGGCTCCCAAGACCTGGTAGCCCAGAGACAAGAGAATCCTCATGTAGATCCAAGTGACACTATGTGACCTTGTCCCAAAGTTATTTCTGATTAGTGAATAAAGATGCTGACAACCAATACCTGGGAAATAGAGATACAGGCACGGTTTAGGGGTTCCAGGCTTGGGGTTGGAAAAAGGCATGGGAGTCAGGGAGAAGAGATGATGGTGAATGGGAGAGAAACACCATGGGTTAGGAGTCAGGAAAACATGGCCCTGAGGGCTGACAAAAACATAAAAAGTAGTAACTTTAGGGTTATTGATAGGAAAGTAGATTCTAATAGCATAGATGGTAGATAATCTGCCACACTCTACTGATGTTTAAGGCTTATTATAAATATTAAGGTTGCGTGAATGTTTTATCTAGGAACTAAATAGTCAAAGGCAGGTTAGAAAACCTGGATTGGGATTAAATATTACTACAACAAACATCTTTAAAATTTTTCATCTTCTTGATATTTATCAGATGTGACATGAAAGATATCAGATGACTCAGATCTGGTAACTGGAAGGTGACCCTTCTCCTAGGCATTAATTGAAAATGGAGAAAAATATTTTAAAACCACTTCTTTTGGTATTAAAACAGCATTCCTTGTCCTTCCAAGGTACTTTGTTGCTTTCAGGTTTAAGTATAGAAGTAATTTAACATTGATCTGTTTTTTTATATTAAAATTTAAAAATGATTTTGTCGGTCTTATAAATCTTTTTTCCTCTATCTTCCTTTTCTCATCTCCACAAATACATATCTAGGCCATAAATTTTCCCTAACCAATCTCTGGTTTAATTGGTTAATTTTTTAACCAATTTAAAAATATGTCTTACAGTCCACTGGGATAGGGAGAAAAGATCATTCATAGGGTTTGTGACTGAAGTAAAAATGGACAAAACATGGGGATTTTGACCATTTGCTACTTTACACATTTCCAAAGCTGACACTTATCTTACAATCGTAAGATAATACGATTATCTTACAATAAAATTGCTCCTGGGTATTACATTTTATCGGAAATAATTTTAAGTTTCTCCCATGTAAAAAAGGAAGTGCATAATTTGGCCTTAACTAGAAGTATGTGGAATCCTGAAAAATCTATTTTGTTACTCTTTGTGAAGTAAACATTTGTGTACCCAGAATTTTTTGATCTGTGTGAAATTTTACTTCAATCTGAGTTACTACCATAACTGATTATTAAATAAGGCACATTTCAGTCTAAGGTTGAGGCTGTTTAAGTGATTTTAAAAGTACTTAGAAAAGGGGGCAATAAGAAGAATATTTTATATGAATAATTTTACTATTTATTAAAGATTAAACTAAATTTACATATTTATAAAAAGTTTTACCCTTTTATTTGTTTGTTTTCTTACTTATTCACTTTTCATCCTGCTCAGTGTACCTCCTCCAGTTCATCTCCTCCCACAGTCCTTTCCCTGTCGACCTCTCCCATTCCCTTCAAAGCAGCTGCCCTCCATCCCAAGTATTCCCACTACCCTGGCACTTCAAATCTCTGCACAGCTAGCTGCTGCTTCTGACACTAAGGCCAGGTTAGACATCCCAGCTGGAAGAACATATCACACATACAGGCAACAGCATTTTGAACCGCACCTCTCTCCAGTTGTTTGTGAGCCAAATTAAGACCAAGCAGTAAATCTAATACTTACATGTGGCCTAGCTCCAGCCCATGTATATTCTTTGGTTGGTGGTTCAGTCATTGATAGCTTCAAAGTTCCTGGTTGTTGATTCTGTTGGTCTTCCTTAGGATTCCTATCCCCTTAGGACCTGCCATCCTTCTTCCTATTCCTCTATAAGAGTCCCCAAGTTCCATCTACTCTTTGACTGTGGATGTTTGCATCTGTCTGAGTCAGGTGGTGTGTGGAGCCTGTCAGAGGATAGCCACACTAGCAAGCATAACAGAATATCCTTAATAGTGTCAGGACTTAGTGTTTATCTATGGGATGGGTCTCATGTTGGGCTGATTAATGGTTGGCCATTCCCTCAGTCTTTGCTCCATCCTCAATCCCTGCATTTGTTGTAGACAGAATAAATTATGGGTTCAAAGTTTTACTGGGTGGGTTGGTGTCCCTACTAGTTACTGCATGGCCATAATAGGTAGCTTCTTTAGGCTCAATATCCCCAATACGATGAGTCACAACTAAAGATATCCCCATTGATACATGGGGACCAGCCCTTATCAATGTCTCCATCTCTTCCTTGAGATGGCTGCTATCTCCACTTTCCCCATTCATTCTCATGGCCATCTAGCCATTCCCCTGCCCTTCACCACACCAGACCACCTTCCCTACTCCTACCCAGTTCCCACCCTCCATCTGCTTTCCATGACCAGAGCATTCCTTCTTCCAAATGAGACACAAGCAACCTTGCTTGTATGCTCCTTCCTGTCCAGCCCCCTTGGATCTGTGGGGTGTATCAAGGACAACCTGTATTTTATGGCTTGTATCCACTTACAAGTAAATACATAGAATGTATGTCTTTTGGAGATTAGATTATCTAACTCAAGATGATATTCTCAATTTCCATCTAATGGTCAAAAAAATTCATGATGTCTTAGTTTTTGATGGTTAAGTATTATTCCATTGTATAGATGTACCATATTTTTAAACAATTCTTTAGTTGAGGGATACCTATGTTGCTTCCAGTTTCTGTCTATTACAAATAAGGCTGTTATGAACAAAGATGAGCACATGTCTTTGAGGGATAATGGAGCATCTTTTGTATATATGCCCCTAAGTGGTATAGCTAGATCTTGAGGTAGAACTATTTCCAGTTTCTGAGAAAATGCCAAATTGATGTCCAAAGTCATTGCACAAGTTTTCACTCCCACCAGCAATGGAGCAGTGTTCCCATTGCTCTGCACATCCTTGCCAGCATATGCTATTACTTGAATTTTTGATCTTAACCATTTTGACAAGTGTAAGATGGAATCTCCGAGTGATTTCAATTTGCATTTCTCAGTTGACTAAGGACTTTGAACATTTCCTTAAGTGCTTCTTAGCCATTCAAGATTTCTCTGCTGAGAACTGTCTAGTTCTGTATCCCCTTTCTGAATTGGGTTATTTGGGTTGTTGTTGTTTAACTTCTTTAGATCTTTATAAATTTTGTATATTTGCCCTGTGTCAGCCATAAGGTTGATGAACAGTCTTTCTCAATCTGTTGGCTGCCATTTTGTCCTATCTTACAGCCATAGCCATTGATCTTCTGTTCAGAAAATTTTCTTCTATACCAGTGAGGTCAAGGGTATTTCCCACTTATTCTTCTCTGAGATTTGTTGTACTTGGGTTTATTTTGAGGTCATTGATCCATTTGGACTTGAGTTTTGTACAGGTTGATAAATATGTATCAACTTTCATTCTTCTACATGTAGACATCCAGGGAGACCAGCACCATTTGTTGCAGATGATTTTTTTTTTTTTTTTGCCATTGTACTGTTTTGACTTCTTTATCAAAAATCAAGTGTTAAAAGATGTGTGAGTTTATTTCTGGGACTTTTATTTGATTCAATTCATCAACAGGTCTGTATCTGTACAAATACCATGAAGTTTTTGCTTTGTTTTTGTTTTTATCATTATTGATCTGTACTACAGCTTGAAGTCAGGGATGGTGATTCCTCCCAAAGCTGTTATTGTTCAGGATTGCTTTGGATATCCCAGGTTTATTATTTTTCAATATGAAGAGAATTGCTCTTTCAAGATCTACACAAAAATTGTGGTGGAATTTTGATTGGAATTGCTTAGAATCTGTAGAGAGATGTTACTAAGATTGGAATTTTTACTATGTTAATCCTACCAATCCATGAGCATGGGAGGTCTTTCCACCTTCTGATATCTTCTTCAATTTCTTTCTTCAAGATCTTGAAGTTGTTGTCATATAAATCTTTTACTTGCTTGGTTAAGTTACACACAGATATTTTATATTATTCATGCCTATGGTAAAGGTTGTTGTGTCCCTAATTTCTTTCTTGGCCCTTTTATAATTTGTATAAAGGAAGGCTACTGATTTCTTTGAGTTAATTTTATATCCAGCTACTTTGCTAAAGTTGTTTATCAGCTGTAGTAGTTCTTTGGTAGAATTTTTGGGGTCTGGGAGAACTCTGCCAGGGCCACCAGGGCTCCATAGCCAAATAGTGCCGGGAGAAAGCTAGCTACCCAGGAGTGTAGAAAAACCACTTAGAGGAGGTAAGAGGAGTAACACTGCTCAGTGGGACTCCCCCGAATCCTTGGGACACAGGGACGGAGGAACAGCCCAGAGAAAGGAGCCTTCCAGTTTCCATCTGAGGTGGGAGACATCTGCCTGGGCCATCAGGGCTACATAGCAAAAGATCGCTGGGAGAAAGATAGTCTCCCAGGAGTGTGTGCAAGCATGTCTGCTCAGAGGGACCCCCCTGGAATCCCCAGGATACAGGGACTGAGGAACGGGGTTCTGGTTTCTTTCGGTGTCTGGAGAGCAGATCCTGTGACACAGGACTCCATACTCAAATCGTGCCAGGGGAGAGCTGGCATATCAGGAGTGCTGACACACCTTTAAGCACCAACAAGACCACTACTTCTTCTCAAATTCACTGGACAAAGAGAGACCCTTGCAGAACCATCAGGATGCCGGAAACAAGGGACAGATGGGGAATAGATCCTTTTTGTTTCTGTCTGCACCCCAGAGCTGACTCTGCACCACAGCTTTCCAAACAAAAATTCCTCTCAGAGAGAACTGGTCTTCAAGGAGTATTGACACCTAGGCTTTCAGGAAAGACAAGCCACAGTCAGAGAGAGTAAGACCAGCTACACCTGAGATAACCAGATGGTGAAAGGCAAGGGCAAGAACACAAGGAACAGAAACCAAGGCTAATTGGCATCATCAGAAGCCAGGTCTGCCACCACAGCAAGCCCTGGATAACCAAACACACCTGAAAAGGAAGACTCAGACTTAAAATCACATCTCAAGAGGATGATAGATTTTAAGAAGGAAATAAATAACTCCCTTAAAGAAATACAATGGAACACAGGTAAAAAACTGAAAGCCCTTAAAGAAGACACACAAAAAAATCCCTTAAAGAATTACAGGAAAACACAATCAAACAAATGAACAAAACCACTCAGGAATTAAAAACAGAACTAGAAACAATAAAGAAATCACAAAGGGAGATAACCATGGAGTTAGAAAACCTAGGAAAGAAATCAGGAGTCATAGATGCAAGCATCACCAAAAGAATACAAGAGATGGAAGAGAGAATCTCAGGTACAGAAGATACCATAGAAAACATTGACCCAACAGTCAAGGAAAACACAAAATCTAAAAAGCTCCTAACCCAAAATATCCAGGATATTTAGGATACAATGAGAACACAGAACCTGAGGGTAATAGGTATAGAAGAGAGTGAAGATTCTCAACTTATAGGACAAGAAAATATCTTCAAAAAAATTATAGAAGAAAACTTCCCTAACCTAAAGAAAGAGATGAACATAAATATTCAAGAAGCCTACAGAACTCCAAATAGCCTGGACCAGAAAAGAAATTCCTCCCATAACATTATAGTCAAAACACTAAATACACAAAATAAAGAAAGAATATTAAAAACAGTAAGGGAAAAAGAGCAGGTAACATATAAATGCAGACCTATCAGAATTACACCATACTTCTCACCAGAGAATATGAAAGCTAGAAGATCCTGGGCAGATCTCATACAGACTGTAAGAGAACACAAATGCCAGCCTAAGCTGCTATACCCAGCAAAACTCTCAATAATCATAGATGGTGAAACCAAAATTTTTTATGACAAATCCAAATTTGCACAGTATGTTTCCACAAACCCAGCCCTACAAAAATTAATACATGGAAAATGCCAACTCAAGGAGGGAAACCCCACACAAGAAAAAGCAAGAAAATAATCTTTCAACAAACTCAAAAGAAGATAGCCACACAAACATATAAACAACATTGAAAATAGCAGGAAGCAACAATCACTATTCTTTAATATCTCTTAACGTCAATGGACTCAATTCCCCAATAAAAAGACAAAGACTGACAAACTGGATCCATAAACAGGACCCAGCATTATGCTGCAACCAGGAAACGCACCTCCGTGTTAAAGGCAAACACTTCTTCAGAGTAAAGTGCTGGAAAATAATTTTCCAGGCGAATGGACCCAAGAAACAGGCTGGAGTAGCCATTCTAATATTAGAGAAAATCAACTTTCAACCAAAAGTCATCAAAAAAGATAAGGAAGGGCACTTCATATTCATCAAAGGAAAAATCAACTAAGAAGAACTCTCAATTCTGAACATTTATGCCCCAAATACAAGGGCTTCCACATTCATAACAGAAACTTTACTAAAGCTCAAAGCACACATTACACCTCACACAATAATAGTGGGAGACCTCAACATCCCACTATCATCAATGGAAAGATCTTGGAAACACAAACTAAACAGAGACACAGTGAAACTAACAGATGTTATGAACCAAATGGATTTAACAGATATCTATAGAACATTTCATCCTAAATCAAAAGAATATACCTTGTTCTCAGCACCTCATGGTACCTTCTCCAAAATTGATCATATAATTCGTCACAAAACAAAGCTCAACAGATATAAGAAGACTGAAATAATCGCATACCTCCTATCAGATCACTACCAGAATAAGGCTGGTCTTCAATGGCAACAACAACAACAACAACAACAACAACAACAGCAACAACAGAAAACCCACATACACATGGAAGCTGAACAACTCTCTACTCAATGATAACTTGGTCAAGGAAGAAATAAAGAAAGAAATTAAAGACTTCCTAGAATTTAATGAAAATGAATGTACAGCATACCCAAACTTATGAGACACCAAGAAAGCAGTGTTAAGAGGAAATCTCATAGTTCTGAATGCTTCCAAAAAGAAACTGGAGAGAGCATATACTACCAGCTTAACAGAACATCTGAAAGTTTTAGTACAAAAAGAAGCTAATACACCCAAGAGGAGTAGAAGGCAAGAAATAATCCAATTAAGGCTGAAATCAACCAAGTAGAAACTGAAAGAACTATACAAAGAATCAACAAAACCAGAGGTGTTTCTTTGAGAAATTCAACAAGATAGATAAACCCTTAGCCAGACTAACCAGAGAGAACAGAGACAGTATCCAAATTAACAAAATTAGAAATGAAAAGGGAGATATAACAACAGATTCTGAGGAAATTCACAAAAATCATCAGATCCTACTACAAAAACCTATATGCAACAAAATTGGAAAATCTGGATGAAATGGACAAGTTTCTAGACAGATACCAAATATCAAAATTAAGTCAGGATGAGATAAACCACCTAAACAGTCCCATAACTCCTAAAGAAATAGAAGCAGTCATTAAAAGTCTCCCAATCAAAAAAAAGCCCAGGACCAGATGGGTTCAGTGCAGAATTCTATCAGACCTTCAAAGAAGACCTAATCCCAGTACTCTTCAATCTATTCCACAAAACAAAAACAGAAGGAACACTACCCAATTCATTCTGAGGCTACAGTTACACTTATACCAAAACCTCACAGAGACCCAACAAAGAAAGAAAATTTCAGACCAATTTCCCTTATGAATATCAATGTAAAAATACTCAATAAATTTTCGCAAACTGAATCCAAGAACACATCAAAACGATTATTCACCATGATCAAGTAGGCTTCATCCCAGGGATGCAGGGATGGTTCAATATCTGGAAATCCATCAATGTAATCAAATACATAAACAAACTCAAAGAAAAAAGCCACATGGTCATTTCGTTAGATGCTGAAAAAGCATTTGACAAAGTTCAACATAAAAGTCTTGGAAAAATCAGGAATTCAAGGAGCATACCTAAACATAGTAAAAGCAATATACAGTCAACTAGTGGCCAACATCAAACTAAATGGAGAGAAACTTGAAGCAATCCCACTAAATTCAGGGACTAGGCAAGGCTGCCCTCTCTCTCCCTACCTATTCAATATAGTACTTGAAGATCTAGCTAAAGCAATCAGATAACAATAGGAGGTCCAGGGCTACAAACTGGAAAGGAAGAAATCAAAATATCATTATTTGCAGATGATATGATGGTATACTTAAGTTACCCGAAAAACTTCACCAGACATCTGCTACAGCTGATAAACAACTTCAGCAAAATACCCGGATACAAAATTAACTCAAGCAAATCAGTAGCCTTCCTATAGTTGAAGGATAAACAGGTTGAGAAAGAAATTAGGGAAATGACCCCTTTCACAATTGTTCCAAACAGTATAAAATATCTTGGTGTGACTCTAACCAAGCAAGTGAAAGATCTGTATGACAAGAACTTCAAGTCTCTGAAGAAAGAAATTGAAGCAGACCTCAGAAGATGGAGAGATCTCCCATGCTCATGGATTGGTAGGATTAGTATAGTTAAAATGGCCATCCTTCCAAAAGCAATCTAGTGATTCAATGCAATCCCCATCAAAATTCCAACTCAAGTCTGCATAGACTTAGAAAGAGCAATTCTCAAATTCATATGGAATAACAAAACATCCAGGATAGCAAAAACTATTCTCAACAATAAAAGGACTTCTGGAGGAAACAGCCTCCCTTACCTCAAGCTGTACTACAAAGCAGAAGTGATAAAAACTGCATGGTATTGGTATAGTGACAGGCAGGACGATCAATGGAATAGAGTTGAAGATGCATAAAAGAACCCACACACTTATGGTCACTTGATCTTTGACAAAGGAGCTAAAACCATGCAGTGGAAAACAGCATCTTCAACAAATGGTGCTGGTTAACCTGGCAATTTACATTTAGAAGATTGCGAATTGATCCATTCCTATATCCCTGTACAAAGCTCAAGTCCAAGTGGACAAAGAACCTTCATATAAAACCAGATACGCTGAATCTAATAGAAGAGAAAGTGGGAAAAAGTCGAACAAATGGGCACAGGGGGAAAGTTTCTGAACCGAACACCAATGGTTTTTGCTCTAAGATTAAGAATCAACAAATGGGTCCTCATAAAATTAGAAGGCTTTTTTAAGGCAAAGGACACTGTAAATAGGACAAAACAGCAATCTTCAGTTTGGAAAAAGATCTTTACCAATCCTATGTCCTATAGAGGGTTAATATCCAATGTACACAAAGAACTCAAGAAGCTAGACTCCAGAGATCCAAATAACCCTATCAAAAAATGGGGAACAGAGCTAAACAAAGAATTCTCAACTGTGGAAACTCGAATGGTTGAGAAGCAACATCCTTAGTCATCAGGGAAATGCAAATCAAAACCACCCTGAGATTTCACCTCACACCAGTCAGAATGGCTAAAATAAAAAAGTCAGGTGACAGTAGATGTTGGTGAGGATGTGGAGAAACAGGGAACACTCCTCTAATACTGGCAGAAATGTAAGCTGATACAACCTCTCTGGCAATCCGTTTGGCAGACCCTCAGAAAAATGAAGATAATACTACCTGAGGACCCAGCTATACCACTTCTGGGCATATACCCAGAAGATGTTCCAACATGTAAAAAAGACCCATGTTCCACTATGTTCATAGCAGCCATATTTATAATAGCCAGAAGCTGGAAACAACCCAGATGTCCCTCAACAGAGAAATGGATACAGAAAATATGGTACATTTACACAATGAAATACTACTCAGCTATTAAAAACAATGGCTTCATGAAATTCCCAGGCAAATGGATGGAACTTTTAAATATCCTGAGCGAGGTAATGAAGTCTCAAAATAATGAACAAGGTACGTACTCACTGATAAGTGGTTATTAGCCCAAAAGTTCGAAATACCCAAGAGTAACTTCACAGCAACAGTAGGGCTTAGTGTGATGTCCCAGATGGAGGAGTTGGAGAAGGGACTGAAGGAGCTGAGAGAGTTTGCAGTCCCATGGAGAGAGCAATAGCGGCAACTGGCCTGACCCCTCGATGATCCTGGAGACTGGATCACCAACCAAAGAATACACATGGAGGGACCCATGGTACTGGCCACATATTTGGCAGAGGAGGGTCTTGTTAGCCATCAGGGGGAACATAGTCCCTTCAGCCTGAGGGTGTTAGATATCCCAGTATAGGAGAATGCCAAGGAGGGAAATGGAGAGTGGGTGGGTGGGTGGGGGGAATACCCCCATAGTAGCAGGGGGAGTAGAGATGGAATAGGGAGGTTCCAAAGGGGAGACCTGGAAAGGGGAAAACATTTGAAATGTAAATACAGTGTGAAAAAAAAATCCTGAAAAAAGAAAAAAAAATAAGAAAGAAAAAAAAAAATGAAAGACCAAAGTTCCAGAGTGGAGGAAGCCACTTGCTGTCTAGGCTGCCTGGTCTAGGGTTAGAATGTGTGCCCACTAGCCATGGTGGGGATCTATTTCCTCATTATCAGGGCAGGTTCTACAAGAGAGTAAATATACATTTCACTGTAGGTAAACCAGCTTACATGGCTAAAGGTTTATAAAGCCTTCACATGGCTTTCTTCTCTGTAATCTCAACTTGGAAATTCTAACCCTCAGAGTGTCCCTAGAGGAAGAAAGCTGAGATACTGTCATTACTACTTTACTGATGAGGAAACTAAATCTCAAAGAAGATGTAATATTTTTCCAATGTCACACAGCATAGAGGAGAGGCAAAGTCTTGGTAGATTTTGTTTTTCTTCACCTCAACCCACTACTCTGGAAGCTCCTACACTGAGTGTGGACCAGGCATTGGAAATAAGTCTCCAGTGCTGCTTGAGGAGAAGCAGAAAGATCTCAGTCACCTGGCTGATTCCTTAAATGAAGCAAGCCCACTTATCTAGCATCCCTCCTGGCATGCTTTAACTCTCATTTAACAAATTTTGAGATGCTTTCCAAAACGTACTATTTGGAACAACTTTTCTGAAAAGCAATTTGGCATTCATTTAGCTATGAAATAATTATGGATGCTCATGAAGATTTAACTACGGTCTTCTCATCGTTGTCTTACATATGATAGCCAAAAACCTTTCTTGGTTTTACGTTGAAAATTTTCCAATTATAGAATGGTGAAATTTACCAGGATGCATGCATGCACTGGCATCAGTGGCCATTCAAAATCGTGTCCCAGGAGGCTGGGGATGTAGCAGAGCTGTAGACTGCATGCCTGAGTGTGTGAGGCCTTGCCTTCATCCCCAGGATCCAGAAAGAGCTGTAATGATAAACAACTGTTGAAGGATTGTTCTCAGTCTGTAAGAGGAAAACACATGTGAGTCTGCTTTGTAAAAAACAAACAAAAGAGTACACAGATGTGCACACCAAGGTGCTATTTCTGAGTGAGTGAATTGTGGGTATTTTAAAATTTAAGTGTATTTTCTAATTTTTTTTTAAAAAATAAAGTACTGCTTCTTAAAAAAAAAGAATTTTGGGGGTCATTAATGTATACTGTCATATCATCTACAAATAGATATACTTTTTATTCTTCTTTTACAATTGGTATCCCCTTGATCTCCTTTAGTTGTCTTATTGTTCTAGCTAGAACTTCAAGTACTATATTGAATAAATAGGGAGAGAATGGGCAGCCTTTCCTTTACCCTGATTTTAGTGGAGTTGCTTTAAGTTTCTATCCATTTAGCTTGATGTTGGCTATTGCCTTCTTCTATATTGCTTTGATCATGTTTTGATATGTGCCTTATATCCCCGATCTCCCTAATACTTTTAGGACGAATTTTAGGGGTATTGGATTTTGTGAAAGGGTTTTTATCATCTAATGAGATGATCATTTAATGTTTTTCTTTCAGGCTGTTTATATGGTGGATTATGTTGATGAAACTTCATAAATTGGCCCATACCTGCATTTGTTGTATGGAGCCTACTTGATCATGATGGATGATATTTTTGATGTGGTCATGCTTTTGGTTTGTATCATACTGAGTATTTTCGCATCAGTGTTCATAAGAGAAATCTGTTTGAAGTTCTCTTTCCTTTTTGAGTCTTTGTGTACTTTAGGTATCAGGGTAAATATGGCTTCATAGAATGAGTTTGGCAGTGTTCTTTCTGTTTATATTTTGTGGAATAGTTTGAGGAATATTCTGATTAACTTTCTTGGAAATTCTGGTAGAATTCTACACCAAAACAATCTGGCCCTAGGCTTTTTTTGGGGGGAGGGGGGTGTTGGTAAACTTTTAAAGACTGCTTCTATTTATTTAGGGGTAACAGGATTTTTTTAAATAGTTGCCTGATCTTAATTTAACTTTACCAAGTAGTATCTGTCTAAAAAATTGTCAATTTCATTATGATTTTCTGATTTTGTGGAGTATGGACCTTTTAAGGAAGATGTAATGATTCCTTGAATTTCTTCAGTGTATGTTGTTATTTTGCCCCTTTCATTTCTGTTTTTTTTTTTTTTTTTTTTGTTTTTTTTGGATACCGTCTCCTTGACTTTTGGTTAGTTTGACCATGGTTTGTCTATCTTGTTGGATTTCTTGATTCTTTTTATTGTCTTCCTTGTTCCTAATTGAATGATTTCAGCCCTCATTTTATTTATTTCCTGCCCTCTACTTGTATTTGGTATGCTTGCCTTTTCTTCTAGAGCTTTCGTACGCACTTTTTCAATTGCTAGTATGAAAACTTCATAATTTCTTTGTGGTTGCACTTAAGGCTATGAACATTCCTCTTATCGCTGTTTTTATTGTGTCTTATAAATTTGGGTACATTGTACCTTTATTTTCATTGAGTTCTAGAAAGTCTTTAATTTATTTCTTTATTTCTTCCCTGACACAGAGATTATTGAGTAGAGAGTTGTTCATTTTCCATAAGTATGTCAGCTTTCTGTTGTTTCTGCTGTTGTTGAAGTCTAGCTTTAATCCATAGTGGTCTGATAAGATACTAGGCATTATTTCAATTTTCTTCTATTTGTTGAGGCTTGCTTTGTGGCTCACTATATACTTAATTTTCTAGAAGAATCCATAAGGTGCCAAGAAGAAGGTATATTCTTTTGTTTGGGTAAAATGTTTTATAGATTTCTGTTAGTTCCATTTGATTAATATTGTATGCTAGTTTCATTATTTCCATTTTGTTTTTGTCTGGATGACCTGTCAATCAGTGAGAATGGATTGTCGATGTCTCCCATTTTCAATGTGTGGGTTTCGATATATGATTTAAGCTTTAGCAATATTTCTTTTACAAAAGTGTGTGCCCCTAATGTCTGGGGCATAGATGATCAGAATTTAAATATCATCTTGGTAGATTTTTCCTTTCATAAGTTTGAAGTATCTATCCCTGTATTTTTTTTATTAATTTTATTTGGAAGGTTATTTTATTTGATATTACAATGGCTACTTGCTTATTGGCTCTGTTTGCTTAGAAAACTTTTTGCCAGCCATTTACTCTGAGGAAATATCTATCCTTATTACTGAGGTGTATACATTCTTGTATGCAGCAAAACAATGGATCTGGTTTCTGCATCCATTCTGTTAACTTATGTCTTTTTGTTGGGGAATTGAGTACATTGATATTAACAGATATTAATGATAAGTGATTATTATTTCTTGTTATTTTGATGTTATTGTTGCTTTTGTTGTTGGTGTCGGTAGTGGTGGTGGTTGTGGAATGGTCTGTGTGTTTCCCTTGTTTGTGCTGATATGGAATTACTTATTTTCTGTGATTTCTTGAGTATAGTTATTCTTGGGTTGGAGTTTTACTTGTAGTATTTTCTGTGGGGCTGGACTTGTGGATAGATATTGTTTGAATTTGGATTTGTCTAGAAATAACTTATTTTATCCATGAGAGAGTTTTGCATCTGATTTTTTGTTTTTTGTTTTTTGTTTTTGTTTTTGTTTTTGATGTTGTAAGATATATTTCCAGGCCCTTCTAGCTTTTAAAGTTCCTCATGTGAAGTCAGATGTAATTCTGATAGGTCTGCCTTTGTATGTTACCTTACCCTTTTCTCTTGCTGCTTTTAATGTTCTTTCTTTGTTCTATAGATTATGTGTTTTGATTATTATTTACCAGGAGGATTTTCTTTTCTTATCTAGTCTAATTAATGTTCTATAAGCTTCTTGCGTATTAATAGGAATCTCTTTTTTTAGGTTGGAAAAGTTTTATTCTATGATTTTTTTTTTTTTTTGAAAATACTTTCTGGCCTTTGGAACTGGGACTCTTCACTTTTTTCTGTTTCTAGTGTTGTTAGGTAAGAAAGATCTATTCCTGGTTTTCCAGATTTCCTAGATGTTTGGTGTCAGGGACTTTTTAAGATTTAACATTTTCTTTGACTGATGTGCCCATTTCTTTTATTGTATTTTGTACACCTGAGATTTTCTCTTCTATCCCCTATATTCTGTTGGTGATGCTTGCATCTGTTGTTCCTGGTCTCTTCCCTAGGTTTTCAATCCCCAGGATTCACTCAGTTTGTTTTTTCATTATTGCTTCTATTTCCATTTTCAGGTCTTGAATATGTTTGTTTTTTTTCTTAATGCCAAGGACCACCTTAGTCATTTCAGTGTTCTCAAGAATGATGGGATTGGACTGGTGCAAAATCAGTCCCGGGCAATGACGTAGGTGGAAGCCTTCAGCTGACTCATTGTTGTTCTGAATCTGTGCTCAGGGGTAGCATACAGTCTTTCTCATCCTCTCTCTCCCCCCCCCCCGTTTTGTTCCTCTGAGTTCACATCAGTCTTTTATTGGTTACATACAATACTACATAATAATACATAATACAATAATACATAATCAACAGCCTTTTCAATATGTTCCTCAAACATACTATTTTTCTTGAAAATCCCATGTAACTATGTCACCCAAAATCACAATGTACATACAAAGTCACAGTTCAATATCTGCTAAAGTAAGTTATACATTAACTTAAAAAAAATATTTATCCCCTTCCTGGTCCTCCCTCTGATGGTTCCATATCCCATACCTCCTCCCTCCCCGCTCCCCCTCCATCTCCACGAGGATATCCACACCTCCCATCTCCCACCACACCAGACTTCTCTACTCTCTGGAGTCTCCAGTCTTTTGAGGCTAAGTTATATCATCTCTGACTGAATCCAGACCTGACAGTCCTCTGCTGAATATGTGTTGGGGGCTTCATATCACCTGGTGTATGCTGCCTGGCTGGTGGTCCAGTGTCTGAGAGATCTTGGCATTCTAGGTAAATTGAGTCTGCTGGTCCTCCTACAGGGTCATGCTCCTCCTCAGCTTCTTCTAGTTTTTCCCTAATTCAACCACAAGAGTCGGCAGCTTCTGTCCATTGGTTGGATGTAAATATCTGCATCTGACTCTTAGCTGCTTGTTGGGTCTTTCAGAGGGCAGTCATGATAGGTCCCATTTTGTGAGCACTCCTTAGCCTCAGTAATACTGTAAGGACTTGGAGCCTCCCCTTGAGATAAATCCTACTTTGGGACTGACATTGGACTTCCTTCTTTCACACTCTTCTCCATTTTTGTCCCAATAGTTTGTTCAGACAGGAATAATTATGGCTCAGAGTTTTTGACTGTGGGATGGCAACCCCCTCTCTCACTTGATGCCCTGTCATTCTGCTGGAGGTGAACTCAACAAGTTCCCTCTCCTCACTGTAAGGCATTTCATCTAAGGTCCCTCCCTTTGTGTCCTGAGAGTCAGTCACCTCCCAGGTCTCTGGTACATTCTTGAGGGTCCCTCCAACCACCAACCACCTGAGGTTGCCTGTTTCCATTCTTTCTGCTGGCCTTAGGGCTTCTGTCTTCCCTCCATACCAGATCATGATACATTAACTTTGTTTTCTGTTATTGGATATTTTCTTTATTTACATTTCAAATGTTAAATAAACCCTTTAAGGTCCCCTGGAGGGGACCCTTTCCAGATCTCCCCTCAAGAAACCCCCTATCTCATGCCCCCTCCCCCAGCATCTATGAGACTGTTCCTCCACACACCCACACACCCACTCCCACCTTCCCACCCTGGCATTCCCTTACACTGCAGCACCAAAAAAAGAGTACACAGGGAGGGATACAATAACATTTAACTATCAGAAAAAAACTTGAAATAACAAGTCATGTGGGCATAATCTTCTGGTTATATCATTAGCATGAAAACAGGAAGGCGCTAAGCAGTACAAGGTAATGCTAATATTTTAAATTTTTCTTATAGTTGCAAAATCTCTTTATTAACTTCATACAGGTAGTATTTGTACAATGCCTTTTAAAGTCCTTTCTATATGAAATATTAATTCCTTTTGAAACTTCCCCAGTATTCATTCACAAGTCTGAATTCTATCTCTTAAAACTTACACCCTAATTTCCTTAGACCAGAGGGTCAAATAAGTATGTTCCAATTGTTCCAGGAAGATCTGTTTACTAACTCAACAGCCTTGTCTCAGAATCCAAGCTCTTTTATCCATCCTTCATCTTTTTATTCTACATATATCTTCTAATTTTCCTCAACCATATTTCTGGATCAAACACTTATTAGAGATCTCCCCTCATGGGGGCTCTCACCATTGTTCATGAATCCAGTAGCTATTCATCTGTCTTGTCCCTTGCATTATCTATGGACATCCCTGTCCTAAGTGATCCACACCCAGTGTTCCTTCTCCTTAGAATCTTCAATTGTCTTAACTACTAAAACTTCTGGTTCACAAAACATTTCTTACTTCAAATATTTCCTAGTACAACTAAAAAATTTCCCAGAGAACAAATAAGGCATTTCACCTCCACATCCAGAAACTCTTGTCCTCTTAAGTCTGGGTTGGTTTCTTGAATGGCCAGGGCCAGAGCAGTTTGTTCATGTAGGCATCAAAGCCATTTCCTTCTCTAGGAATGCCCTCAATCCCTTTCCCAGATTTTTTGTTTTTGTTTTTGTTGTTACCAAATTTGTATTTGAGGACAAATATGCTATAGAAAAAGGCAAAAGTAACATCATCATCTATACTAGAGAGCTAGAGATGCAGTATTAAGGTTGATGGTGCTCCTACAACTGAAACTGTGTCCTGCAGTTGAATCAGTGTCATGTAGCCACATCCACAACCACTTTGCACTTGACACTTTCATCTGTTTAATTTTCTTTTCTTCTATATCTTTAAGAAGTTTGTTTGTTTACCCTTTAAAGACTGCCATGAATTTTTAGTGTTAAGTTCATTGCAAAACACTCCTACAGAAATAACTGAAAAGATAAGTATTGGCTCAGGATCCTCAAGACCAAGTTCTCAGACAAAGTTCTCAGCACAAATGATATGTATTTGTTCCAGAGGGACAAAGGGCAAAGATAAGAGACAAAGACAAGACATAGACAAAGAGGAAGATGGGGAAGGGAGCAGGGAGAGAGCATAAACATTTGTACTACCGAGACAGACATGACACACAGGAAAGTGACACATATAAAGGTACAAGTAGAAACCCTGTGATAGGATGAAATATTTAATTTTCATTTGTCATGTTAATTAGGTGATCCAAAGGGGAGGGATTTTGATTGCTGGACTTCAATACATTGATAACTGAACTTTGTTAACCTCAAGAGAGGAAGTAGACAAATAAGGGAATATACTTCGGTGGCTAAATTTAGGAATTTAATCCAATGGTTTTTAGAGAGGCAGAGGGAAAGAAGGGCCAAACCTACCAGAGCCATGCTAGCCATGCTCAGGCTGGTTAGAATTCCTTCAATGCCCAGAATAATGTTTGATCAAATATGAATACACTCAATGACTCAGTTAACAAAGACATCAAGTTAATCATCAGAACTCCATGGTTTTCTTACATGACAACTGTATATATCTTCTTAATGTATACTTGGTCTCTGAATCAATATAATAACAAAGTCATAATTCTAGATAATGTGATACTATCACCAAATCATGGGTACAATGTAATGATCTAAATATTTGTTTCCTTCTACATATTTCACTGTTAATTTCCTAACCCTCAGTGTTGGTGAATTTGGCAAGAAAGAATTTGAGGAAAGAATTATATTAAATGAATCCAGATGGTTAGAATTCTGTGATTTCAAAATCAGAATAATTTTTCTTCATTTCCCTTAACCTTTGTAAAGGATGAAGGAATGAAATAAGAAGACAAAATGTGGTGGGAGACCTCTATCTGCATGCTAGAAAGAGGCCTCAGTAGAAACCTGACCTGTTAGAACTTTGATCTTAGAGTTTTCAGCTCCCTGGCTTGTGGAAATGAATTTCTCTTATTCCTTTTAATTTCAAGTGGGAGGCAGAGCAAATTATGACAAAGAGAAGCTTGAGAAGTAGAGTCATATTCATACTAATTTTCAGGGATCTTTCACATCTGATATTGAATAAAGACTTTTGAATAAAGATATGTTCATTTTATGGCACATGATCCACTGCAAAACACAGTAACAGTTATTAAAGAACAGTTGAAAGGAACACTCACGTCCTGTCTGAAGTCATCTCTATCTGCACAGAATACCAAAAAACAAAACAAAAAAATGCATAAATGAGGTTTTGTTTTTTGTTTTTGTTTTAAATTGTATGTCTTCATGTACCCACAGAGGCTACAAGACAATGTTGGGTATCTCCCTCTGTCACTCTTCACCTTACGCCTTGAGATGGTGTCTCACTGAACCTAGAACTCACTGATTGGTTAAGACTTGAGGGCCAATAGTGCTAAGGCTCTTCCTATCTCCATTTCCCCAGTGCTAGGACTACAGACATGGACAATTATGCACAATTTTTTATATGTGGGTGCTGAGATCCAAACTCAGGTTGTTTGTGCTTGGATGTCATGCACCTACCGACAGACACTTATTAACTAAATGAAAGTAAGTAAAATTGTAGTGGAACATATTTCACTTTTTTGATAAGACAAGGAAAAATTTTTAAACTCTAACATCTGTATATGTGTGGAGGTTGGGGGGATTATACATGCCATGGTGCACGTGGTGTGTGAAGGTCAAGGTATGACCATTAGAAATTTGTTCCTTTCTCCCATCTTCAGTTCCAGGGATCAAGCTCAGATAAAGTCTGGTTTGCATATCAAGTTTTATGTTGGTGGTTTTTTGTTCTATACCCACTGAACCTCTTTCACTGTATTCATATCTAATTTTGAATTAGAATCTTCTCAGAAGTTGTTATCTCTCTTGTGGTAGACAGAGGTTGCTCTTGCTGTGCGCGAATACACACACACACACACACACACACACACACACGGTGACAAAGAGAGAGATGAGAGAGTACTGACTTTTTTTTCTTTTGGTTTTTCAAGACAGGGTTTCTCTGTGTAGCCCTGGCTGTCCTGGAACTCACTATGTGCAGCCCTGGCTGTCCTAGAACTCACTTTGTAGACCAGGCTGGCCTCGAACTCAGAAATCCATCTGCCTCTGCTTCCCAAGTGCTGGGATTAAAGTCATGCACCACCACTGCCTGGCTGTGAGTACTTATTTGTGAATTGATTTTGCATAAACTACTTTGCTAACAGTGTTTATAAGCTGTAGAGTGTATGGTTGAAATTTTGTGGTCATTGATGTATATTATCATATCATTTCCAAATAAAGATACTTTGACTTTTCCTTTCTACATTTTTAAAAATCATTTTATTTTTTTCTTTTTTATTAAACTAACAAAATTTGTTTTAAAATATACAACTCAGTATTGACATTTTTAAAGTCATCAAAACAATTTATAATAGTTATGCACCCATCCTATTTGGAACATTAAACATGATAGAAGTAGAAAACAATCTCTTATGAAATCCTTTATGAAATGAAATTGTGACAAGCTCCTGATTAGACAAAAACCATTCCATCTCCAAGGGAAAATACAAAGCATAATTGTGGCTTCATAGAATGAATTGGGTAGTGTTCCTTCTGTTTCTATTTTGTGGAATCATTTAAAGAGTATTGGTATTAGGTCTTCTTTGAAGATCCAATAGAATTCTGCATGAAACTCATCTGGTCCTGGGACTTTTTTGGAATTTTAATGACTGGTTCTATGTCTTTAGGGGTTATGGGACTGTTTATATGGTTTATCTGATCCTGACTTAACTTTGGCATTTGGTATCTGTCTAGAAAATTGTCCATTTCATCCAAATTTTCCAATTTTGTTGAGTATAGGCTTTTGTAGTAGGATCTGATGATTTTTGAATTTCCTCAGTTTCTGTTGTTATATCTCCCTTTTCATTTCTGATTTTGGTAATTTGGATACTGTCTTTGTTCCCTCTGGTTATGATGGGTAAGGGTTTATCTATCTTGTTGATTTTCTCAAAGAGCCAGCTCCTGTATAATTCTTTTTGTTTCTATTTGGTTGATTTCAGCCCTGAGATTGATTATTTCCTGCCATCTACTCCTCTTGGTTGTATTTGCTTCTTGTTATTCTAGAGCTTTCAGGTGTGCTGTCAAGCTGCTAGTGTATGCTCTCTCCAGTTTCTTTTTGGACACACTCAGAGCTATGAGTTTTCCTTTTAGCACTGGTTTCATTGTGTCCCATACATTGAGTATGCTGTATCTTCATTTTCATTAAATTTTAGAAAGTCTTTAATTTCTTTCTTTATTTCTTCCTTGACCAAGTTATCATTGAGTAGAGCTTTGTTCAGCTTCCATGTATATGTGGGCTTTCTGTTAATTGTGTTGCTATTGAAGGCCAGCCTTATGCCCTGTCTTTGTGTCCTGATAATCTCTCACCTCCCAGGTCTTTGCTACATTCTGGAAGGTCCCCCACATCAGATCTCCTGAGGTTGCCTGTTTCCATACATTCTGCTGGCCCTCATAGCTTCACTACTGTTTTCCCTCCCAAATACCATATCATATTCCTTTTTTGTCATCCCCTCTCCTCTCCTATCTAGGTTCTTCCCTCCCTCTGCTTTGCATGATTGCTTTCTTCTCCCTCCAAGTGAGACTGAAACTTCCTCACTTGGGCCCTTCAGCTTGTTAACCTTCTTGAGTTCTGTGGATCGTATCCAGGGTATTCTGTACAATATTGGCTAATCTCCACTTATTAGTGAGTTCATACTTTCATGTCTTTCGTGTCTGAGTTACCTTACTCAGCATATTTTTTATTTCTATCCATTTGCCTTCAAAACTCATGATGTCCTTATTCTTATTAGCTGAATAGTATTCCATTGTTTAAATGAACCACATTTTATGTATCCATTCTTCCATTGTGGGACATCTGGGATGTTTCTAGCTTCAGGGTATGGCAAATAAGACCAGTATGAACCTAGTGGAGCATGTGAACCTGGGGCCAGGTGTAGCAACTTTTGGGTATATGCCCAAGTATGGTATAGCTGGGTTTTGTGATAGATCTCTTTCCAAATTTCTGAGGAACCTCTAGATTGATTTCTGGAGTGGTTGTATCACTTTGCAATCCTAACAGCAATAGTGGAGTGTTCCTCCTTGTCCATATTTTTGCCAAAATATGCTGTCACCTGAGGTTTTATTCTTAGCCATCTTGCTTGGTGTAAGGTGAAATCTCAGGATCGTTTTGACTTTCATTTCTCTCATCACTTTAAATATGTCTTTAAGTGTTTCTCTGCCATTCGAGATTCCTCTACTGTGAATTCTCTGTTTAGTTCTATATCCCATTTTTTGATTGTTTTGTTTTTTGGAGGTTAACTTCTTGGGTTCTTTATATATTTTGGATATTAGCCCTCTATCAGATGTAGGGTTAGTGAAGATTTTTTTCCCCCAATCTGTAAGTTAGACTGTCCTATTGACTATGTCCTTTTCTTTACAGAAGCTTTTCAGTTTTATGAGGTCACATTTATCAATTATTGATAAAGCCTGAGTCATTAGAGTTCTGTTTAGGAAATTCTGCCCCCCTTCCATGCTGATGAGTTTGAGGCTCTTTCCCAGTTTTTCTTCTACTTGATTCAGTGTATCTAGTTTTATGTTGAGGTCCTTGATCCACTTGGACTCCAGCTTTGTGCAAGGTGACAAATAAGGGTCTACTTTCATTTTTATACATACAGACAGCCAGTTAGACCAGCACCATTTATTGAAGATGCTTTCTTTTTTCCATTGTATATCAAGTGTGCATAAGTGCGTGGTTTTATTTCTGGGTCTTCAATTATGTTCTATTTATCAACCTACCTCTGTACCAATAGCATGCTGTTTTTATCACTATTGCTCTGTTTTATAGCTTGGGTTTAGAGATAGTTATTCCCCCAGAAGTTCTTTTATTGTCAATAATTGTTTTTGGTATCCTGGGTAATTTTTTGTTTTTCCAGATGAATTTGAGAATTGATCTTTCTACGTCTTTGAAGAATTGTATTGAAATTTTGATGGGATTGCATTGCATCTGTAGATTGCTTTTGGTAGGATGGCCATTTTTACTATGTTAATCCTACCAATCCATGAGCATGGGAAATCTCTCTATTTTCTGAGGTATTCCTCAAATTCTTTGTTGAGAAACTTGAAGTTTGTTCACTTGTTTGGTTAGAGTTACCTCAAGGTATTTTATATTATTTGGGACTATTGTGAAGGGTGCTGTTTCCCTATTTTCTTTCTCTACCCATTCATCATTTGTGTAAAAGAGGGCTACTGATTTGGTTGAGTTAATTTTTTTATCCAGCCACTTTGCTGAAGTTGTGTATCAGCTGGAGAAGTTCTCTCATAGAATGTCTGGGATCACTTATGTAAGCTAGCATTTCATCTGCAAATTGTGATACCTTGACTTCTTATTTGCTAACTATATCTCCTTGATTTCCCTTTGTTGTCATATTGCTATAGCTAGATTTTCAAGTACTATGTTGAGTAGATATGGGTAGAGTGGGCAGTCTTGTTTTGTACCTGATTTTAGTGAGATTGTTTCTAGTATTTCTCCATTTAATTTGATATTGGCTGTTGCTTTGCTATATATTTCTTTTATTATGTTTAGGTATGGGCCTTGAGTTCCTGATCTCTCCAATCCTTTTAATATAAAGGGGTGTTGTATATTGCCAAATGCTTGTTCAGCATCTAATGAGATGATCATGTGTTTTTTTCCTTTGAGTTTGTTTAGATAATTGATTATATTAACTGATATTCCCATATTGAACTAGCCTTGCATCCTATTGTGAATGATGGTTTTGATGTTTTCTTGGATTTGATTTGAAAGTGTTTCCTTGAGTGGTTTTGGATCGATATTCATAAGCAAAATTGGTTTGAAGTTCTTTCTTTGTTGGATCTTTGTGTGGTTTAGGTATCTTTGTGGCTTCATATAATGAATTAGGTAGTTTTCCTTCTGTTTTTATTTTATGGAATAGTTTGTGGATGAAGAGAAACAGGGAGCTTGCCTCTGCACTTCCCTGCTGTGTGGGGTTAGAAAAGTTAATGCTCCTTCTCTGCCTCCTTCATAGGTGACTCTGGTCTTTAGAGAGGGCCCAGTCTGGCTCCAGAATTTTGCAATTCACCTTTTCCCCTTTTATGGTAGAGCTCCCTTCCCCCTGATGACCTCCTCCAGGGGAGGGGTGCAGATGCTAGCCTTGGGAACAGACAAACAGCACGATATCCAAGCCTCCCCATCACAGAGACCAACACTCCTTTTGATTGATAACCAGTGATTCCCTGGTGTAGATGACTCCTGCAATTGAAGGAAACAGGGGCCAATATCGTTGAAATAATAGAAAACCCACTCTTGGACTATGGGTGAGGGGCAATTAAGTGTTCCCAGACAGCTGTGACCAGGTTGTAAAATACACTAGCTTCTTATAATGCAGTATGTTACTTTTCCCGGGTCAGGAAGGTCCCTCTCCAGCTGCACTGTTCTGCCCTACTGTCTGAACAAACCTTATCAGGTTTGAAGGATGGCACTCCCATTATCACCTCCCCAGTCACGTAACCCCAAAGTTCAATGATTCCAGCTTAATGTGCACACACACACACACACACACACACATATATTCCAAGTCCCTGGATATGAGCATCACATTTCTAACCTGCACAGTGATAAAGGTTTGCAATCTGAGTCTGACTAGTGTAATAAAGACTCTTTGTTTTTTGCATCAGACTCACAATTTCTGGCATTCTTCTGGGTTTCCCAGGAGAACTAGGCATAACATTCAGTGTTGTATTAACTCTTCTTTTAAGGTCTGGTAGAATTCTGCACTAAAGCCTTCTAGCCCTGGGCTATTTTTGTTTGGGAGGTTTTTAATGACTTCTATTTCTTTAAGATATATGGGTCTGTTTATATTGTTTACCCGCTGTTGATTTAACTTTGGTATGAGGTACCTGTCAAGAATATCATACATTTCATGTAGATTTTCTAGTTTTGTAGGATATAGGCTTTTGTAGCAGGATCCTCCGATCCTTTTTTTTTTTTTTTTAATTGCCTCAATTTCTGTTGTGTCTTTCTCCTTTCTAATTCTGTTAATTTCGATAATGTCTCTGTGCCATTTAGTTAGTTTGGCTAGGGATTTATCTATCTTGTTGATTTTCTCAAAGAACCAGATTTTACTTTTGTTGATTCTTTGTATCCTTCTCTTTATTTCAATTTGGATGATTTCCTTCCTGAGTTTGACTATTTCCTGAGGTCTACTCTTTTTGGGTGTGTTTGTTTCTTTTTGTTCTAAGGATTTCAGGTGTGCTGTAATAGGATCTCTCCAATTTCTTTTTGAGGGTACTTAGTGTTAGGAATTTTCCTCTTAGCACTGGTTCCATTATGTCCCACAATATTGGATAGGCTATGTCATCATTTTCATTGAATTCCAGGAAATCTTTAATTTCTTTCTGTATTTCTTCCCTAGGTTATCATTGAGTACTGTTGTTAAGTTTCCGCGTGTATGTGGAATTTTTTGTTTCTATTGTTATTGAAATCTAGCCTTACATTGTGGTGATCTGATAGGATGTATTGGATTATTTCAATCTTCTTATATCTATTTGTTAAGGCCTGTTTTGTGTTGGATTGTATGGTGAATTTTGGAGAAGGTGCCATGAGGTGCTGAGAAGAAGGTATATTCTTTTGTTTTAGGATTAAATGTTCTGTAGATATCTGTTAAATCCATTTGTTTCATAACCTATATTAGTTTCACTGTGCCTCTGTTAAGTTTGTATCAATGACCTGTCCAGTGATGAGAGTGGGGTGTTGAAGTCTCCCACAATTACTATGTGGGGTTCAGTGTGTGTTTTGAGCTTTAGTAGCATTTCTTTTACAAATTTGGATGCCCTTGTATTTGTGGCATAGATGTTTAGAATTGAAACTTTCTCTTGATAGACTTTTATTTGATGAATATGAAGAGTCCTTCCCCATCTCTCTTTATAACTTTTGGATGAAAGTCTACTTTATCAGATATTAGGATGTCAACTCCTGCTTTTTCCTTGGGACCATTTTCTGGGAACACGTTTTTCCAGTCTTTTAATTTGAGATAGTACCTGTCCTTATTATTGAGATATGTTTCTTGTATGCAGCAAAATGCTGGATCCTGCTTGCATATCCATTCTGTTAGCTTATGTCTTTTTATTAGGGAATTGAGTCCATTGATATTGAGGGATACTAAAGACAGATGATTGTTAGTTCCTGTTATGTTTTTTGTTATATGTGTATGTGATTCTATTGGTTTTCTTGTGAGATTAATATCTTATTTTTTCTTTGCTGTGAGTAACTTCCTTGTTTCAGAGTTTTTCATCTATTATCCTTTGTTGGACTGGACTGGTAGATAGATATTGTTTAAATTTGGTTTTGTCCTGGAATATTTTGGTTTCTCCACCTATGATGATTAAGGGCTTTGCTGGGCATAGTATCCTTGGCTGGCATTTTTGTTCTCTTAGGTCTGCATGACCTCTGTTCAGGCTCCTCTGGCTTTTCGTTTCTCTGTTGAGAAGTCTTGTGTAAGGATAATAGGTCTGCATTTATGTGTTATTTGGCCTTTTCCCCTTATAGCTTTTAATATTTTTATTTGTTCTGTGTGTTTAATGTTTTGATTATTATGGGAAAAGTGAATTTTCTTTTCTGGTCTAATCTACTTGATATTCTTTAGGCTTCTTGTACATTTACAGCCATTTCTTTCTTCAGGTTGGGGAAGTTTTTCTATGATTTTGTTGAAGATGATTTCAGGTCCTTTGAGCTGGGAATCTTCACTGTCCTAGTCCTATTATTCATAGGTTTTAGATTTTCATTATGTCTTTGATTTGCTAGATGTTTTGAGTTAGGAGTTTTTTATTTTTTGAATTTTCTTTGACCACTGTGTCAATATCTTCTAAGGTATCTTCTACACCTGAGATTCTCTTTTATTCTGTTGTTGATGCTTAAATCTTTTTTTCCTGTCTTCCTTCCTAGGTTTTCCATTTTCAGGGTTTCCTCCATTTGTGATTTCTTTATTGTTTCTCCTTCCATTTTTAGGTATTGAACCACTTTTTAAAATTCCTTCACCTGTTTGAGTATATTTTCCTGTATTTCTTTAAGGGATTTATTTGTTTCCTCCTTAAGGGCTTCTACCTGTTTATCTGTGTTTTCCAGTATTTCTTTCACTGATTTATGTATATCCTCCTTAAAGGACTCTATTATCTTTACGAGATAGAATTTTCAGTCAGCATCCTGATTTTTCAGGTGTGTTGGGATATTCAGGGCTTGTTGTAGTAAGAGAACGGTGTTTTGATGATTCGGAATTGTATTGGCTTCTGTTGCTTTTGTTCTTGCACTTGCTTCTTTCCAACTGGTTATTTCTCATGTTAGTTCCCCTGGGTGTCTCTGTCTTGAGTTTGCCTCCTGTGTCCCTGTGTTGCTGATGTCTCCTGGAAATCCTGTTGCTTTGGGAGACTGTGGGATCATCATAGGGGCATGCACGTAGGTGAGCTGTTTCCTTGGCTGCAGCGGATCTCCTGGGAGGCCTGTGGCATCTTCAGAGGAGCTGACAAGGAGATGATCTTCCCCAGTGGAAGGCACAAGTTGGAAAGAGCCCTTTCCAGTTTTTATATATTTGATCTCCTTCAGTTACTTTATTGCTTGAGTTAAGATTATAAGTACTGTATTGAATAGGAATAAAGTGAGTGGACAGCTTTTGCCTTTTTCCAGATGTGATTTTCTTTGAGTTTCTCTCTATTAAAGTTGAATTCTGCTATGGGCATGCTGTAAATTACTTTTACTGTGTTTAGATGTCTTACTTGTGTCCATCATCTCTCCAGAATTTTTATTATGGCTCTGTATTAGATTTTATCAAAGGCCTCATCTGCATCTAATTAGATGATCATGGGCTGTTGCCTTCTAGTTGGTTTATATGGTTCCTTTCATTTATTGATTTTTGTGTATTGAATGATTCCTGCACCACTGCAACATGGTAGTTTTTGGTGCATAGTTTTTGGTGTGTTCTTTTATTTGTTTCTTGAGAATTTTATTGAATATGTTTTATCTATGTTGAAAAGAGAAATTATGTTTAGGTGTATGCCTTGTATTACTGGTTTTCTACGAGATTTAACATGAATTTGTGTTAGATTTTGTCAAAGGCTCTTTTTGCATCTAATGAGATGATCATCTGATATTTTTTTCAGTTTGTTTATGTGGTTGATTACATTGATTGATTTCTGTATATTGAACCATCCTTGCTTCTCTGGGCTGAAGCAGGCTCTATTATGTTGGATGATGTTTTGCATGTGTTCTTGATTTCTATTTGTATTTTATTAAGTATTTTTGCATCAATGTTCATAAGATAAATTGGTCTGAAATTCGTTCTTTGTTGAGTCTTTGTGTGACTTAGGTATTAGGATAACTATGGCCTCCTTGCCATAAGTTGGCAATGTTACTTCTCTATCTAATTTGTAGAATGGTTTGAGGAGTATTGGTTAACTGTTCTTTGAAAAACTGATAGGATTCTCTGCTAATACAATCTTGGTCTTGGCTTGGCTTTGGTTGGGAGACTTCTAGCGACTACTTTTAATTCCATAGGGATTATATGACTATTTATATAATTTACCTGATCTTAATTTAACTTTGGCAAGTGGTATTTATCTAGAAAATCATACCTTTCATATTTTGATTTTCCAATTTTGTTGAGTAAAGGCTTTTGAAATAAGACTTATTGATTCTTTGAATTTCCTCAGTATCAGTTTTCTGTTTACAATTTTGTTACTTTTGGATATTATTTTTCTGTCATTTAGTTAATTTGGCTAAGGTTTTGCCTAACTTGTTGATTTTCTTAGAGAAACATCTCTTGATTCTGTTGATTCTGTGTATTGTTCTTTGTTTCTGTGTTATTCATTTTGGTCTTGAATTTGATTATTTCCTGAGTTTACTCTAAAGTTTATTTGTTTCTGTTTTTTTTTCCCCTAGAGCTTAAAAGTGTGTTTTTAAATTGCTATTATGAAAATTCTTCAATTTCTTTATGAAAGCGCTTAGTTCTATGAACTTTTTTAGCACTCCTTTCCTTGTGTCCCATAAGTTTGAGTATGTTCTGCCTTGATAATCATTGTATTCTAGAAAATCTTCAGTTCTTTCTTTATTGCTTCCCTGACCCAGTGATCTTTGAGTAGAGTTCAGTTTCCCTGAACAACGTTCTGTTCTTTGTTTTGATGTTGAAGTCTAACTTAATCCATGGTCATCAATTTTAAAGAAGGTACTGTGAAATGCTGAGAAGAATGTATATTCTTTTGTGTTCTTGTAAAATGTTCTGTAGATATCTATTAGGTCTACTTGACTCATCTTCAGTTAGTTTCATTATTTATCTGTTTAGTTTCTGTCTCATTGACCTGTCACATTGGTAAGAGTAGGTTGATTAAGTCTCCCAATATTAATATGTAAGCTTTGATGTGTGATTAAAGCTTTGGTAGTCTTTCTTTTAGGAATGTAGATGCCCTTGCATTTGGGGCATAGATGTTCAAAATTTAGATGTCATCTTGGTGGATTTTTGTTTGTTTGTTTGATGAGTATGAAGTTTCCTTTCCCATCTCCTTTGAATATTTTTGGTTGAAAATCTATTTTATTAGATATTAAAATGGCTACTCTAGCTTCTTTCTTTTTTCCAGCCCTTTCTCTGGGGGGTAATATCTGTCTTTGTTACTGAGGCATGTTTCTTGCATATAACAGAATGATGGATCATGTTTATGTATCCATTACATTAGCTTTTTACGTAATCTTACGTTACGTTGTCTTTTTATTAGAGAGTTGAGTCCTTTAATGTTAAGAGAAATTAATAATCAGTGACTGCTAATACCTATATTTTGATGTTGGTGGCATCAGTTTACTATTTGAGTTGTCTATCACATTTATTACATTCCTTTTTTTTTTTTCGTGGATTCTTCATTTTAACTGACTCCAAATATACCTCTAAAGCAGTCTCTGATAACAGATCATCAGATCTTTGAGATGTGGTTTAAACAGAATGTGCATGACTTAGAAAAACTTCCTGTAGGCATTTTATAATGCCCTTGACTGTGCGTTCAGGGATCATGACACAAAAATATTTATTAAGTAAGATATTTTTAATATAATCCTCGTGAATCAGGGATATATGTACATTGACAGATCTACTGACAGGCCCATTCCTCCATTTTCCATATTACTTATAAAATACATGAATATTTACAGATTTAGTGTTAATAGTGACTTTACAGAATATAATTATTAAAAATAATAAATGATTATTTAAATAAATTTGAAGCTATTTAAGATACCTTGTAAGTATAAACTCTGTGCAGAGAAATTCATTCTGAACGGAGGCAAAATTTAACTTGGTGTTGACATGTGATCAATTATACAGACACATGATTTACTTACTGAATCAACTTTGTACTACAGGCAAACAGTAAGAGAATCCAGAAGACCTTAAAGAGAAGCAGAGAGATGGAATGATAGAAATAAAAAAAGAAGAAAAAGAAAAAGAACAAAATCTAAGTTACTGTATTTAATATGTGCAATTAAAAGAAGAGAATTAAAAATAGAAAAAAGAGCAGAAATGACAGAAAGCAAAAAAGATGAAAGGAACAAAAAGTAAGGAGGGTTGCACGTAGAATGTACAGAAGAAAATGGAAGTATTCACATGTTTGAGGTAGTGAAACATTAGAATTATGCTTATTTCCTAAATGAAGGTCCATGGGGATACACTCTGACACACACTGAGACAAGCACATATAAACGCACATATCAAAAATGTCCAAAATGTATCTAATCCTACATCCAACAGAGGGCTAATATCCAAACTATGTAGAGAACTCAAGAGATTAGACACCAACAAACCACATAACTCAATTTAAAAATATGGTATACAGCTAAACAGAGAATTCTCAACACAAGAATCTCTAATGGATAAGAAGCACTTCAAGAAATGTTCAAAATATCATGGTTGATTTGATTTGCATTTCCATGAAATTACATCTTACACCTGTAAGAAGGTCTAAGATCAAAACCCAAGAGACAGCACTTACTGATGAGGATGTGGAGCAAGGAGAACACACATCCATTGCTGGTGTGAGTGCAAACTTGTACAACCACCTTGGAAATCAAGTTGTCAGTTTCTCTGAAAACTGAGAAGAGTTCTCCATCAAGACCCAGCCATACCTCTGCTAAGCATACACCCACAAGATGCCCCACTATACCACAGGGACATGTGCTCAACTGTGCTCACAGCAGCTTTATCCATAATAGTCAGAAACTGGAAATAACAGAAATACCCATCCACTGAAAAAAGGATAAAGGAGATGTGGTACATCTCTACAACGAATACTATTCAGCTACTAAAAACAAAGATATGAATTTTTCAAACAAATGAATGGAACTTAAGAATATCATCCTGAGTAAGGTAAACCAGAACTAGAAAGACGCAGATGGTATGTATTCACTTATAGCCACAAAGTGAAGGATAACAGTATTATTTTAGCTTAATATTTCCCATTATGTTGTAGCCTTTATATTTTAATATGCCTTAAACAACACAATTGCTAAGCTGTTAGCATCTACCTCCCACCAATAATTCTACTTACTAATTTTTATGTTCCATATTGGCAACTTCTGACCCCAGTGATCTTCCTTCTGGGCCACAATCTCTCAGCCCATTTACATGGTGACTCTGCTTCTCTCTCCTGCATACTCCTCAGGCCTGGCAAATCTTCTCTTCCTTCTTGCAGTCCCAAGCCAAGAAATCCTAAATCTGACCTCTGTCTCTCCTCTCCAGATATTGGCTGTTGGCATCTTTATTTACCAATTGGAATCAACTGGGACAGGTTCCCAGAGCTACATGCAGACCCTCTTATACAAACTGTTTTAGGGAACCCAATTAGTATTAGAAAGCAAGCAGGTACAGATAACCATGCTAAAATCCAAAACCCCAAATAAACTGGGTAATTAGGGGTTTGTAAGGAAGGATGCATGAATCTCACTCAGAAGGGGAAACTAAAAAGTCATCGGAGGTGGATGGAAAGAGGGAACTGTTTGGAGAGAATGTGAGGAGTGGAACTGGAATGGCAATATGGGGAGCAGAGGCAGGAGAGGGCTGTGAGCGAGAACAGAATTTATGGGGGGCATCTCTGGTGACTACCTGGAGGCCTGGGACTGGTAAGCATACTGGTAGTCCATGGGGATGACTCTAGCTGAACTTTTTACTAAACAGGGATATAGAGACTGAAGTAACCACCTCTTATAGCAAGGCAGGATTTCTAGAGGAATGAATCAATCCTCCCACAAAACCTTCAACCTAAAATTGGATGTGGGCATAAGATGTTCAGGGATAAACATGGAGTAGAGACTGAGAGAATTGTCAATCAATGATTGTCCCAACTCAAGACCCATCCCATGTGAGATTGCCAACCTGTCACTGTTAATCATAACATGCTATACTTGTACAGGAACTTAGCATAATTGTTTCCTGTGAGGCTTCATCCAGTAGTGGATGGAGTCAGATGCAGAGATCCACAGCCACTGTCAGGCAGAGCTTGAGTAGTATTGTGGAAAAATGCAGGATAGAAGTGAGCAAGCCAGAGGTCTCAAGGACACCACAAGAAGACCTATAGAGTCTCCTAACTGGGCACAATGGGTACTCACAGAGTCTATATCATCAACCATGCAGGACTGCCTTCACATTTATGGCATATGTGCAACTAGTTCTTCATTCTTTAACAAGAGTCGCATGGGCTGTCTAGCTTTCTGTTCCCTGCTATTGTATCCCTTTCTCCATAACTGAACTACCCTGTTGGGCCTCAGTTGGAGAGAATTGCCTAGTCCTACTGGGACTAGATGTCCAAGGTAGGTGCTACCCAATGGATATACTACTTCTCAAAGGAGAAGGGGAGGGGACAAAGGAGGAGAGCTAAAAAAAGCAAAAATCCTTTTCTAATGGATTTACTTAGGTATGTTCAGATAGTTATCAAACAGTGTTAATAGGGATTCAATACAGAGATGAAGAATTTATTTCATCATCCAGTGAAAGAGAGCATTGATTTGTAAATTTTGAGTATCATGTATTTATATGTAACTTATATTAATTGGAAACCAGCCAGGGTTTTAGTTCACTTACCATAGCATACATAAAGTCCTTGATTCGAGTTCTGGCAGTGTATAAGTTTGGTGTCATCACACACTCTAATCTCAGTAGAAGAGGAGTCAAGAGCTCAAGATTATCCTCAGCTACATAAGGAATTTGAGGTCAGTCTGGCCTACATGAGACCTTGTCTACAAAAGAAAATAGTAATTTGAAATAAAATTAAAATATCCGTAATCATTTAATTCAGTATGAAAATATTATCTAACATACAAAGGAATTTTACATGGTATTTCAGAAGCCCGTTTTATTGATCAGATAAGAACACATTTTTTTTTCTCTAAACTTTTTTATTTATTTTAGAGGAATATTTTCCCCTTTAAAACTGAATCATACTGTTTGAAAGAGGTTCTTGGATAATGGTATTATTTGCCAGGGGTTTCACAAGGCAAGTTGTGCTTAAAGTCTGTTTATAATTCATATTTATGTTTCCTTCTTTAATTTGTGATCACCTAGAGTCAGGTATAAACATAAGTATTTTTGTAAATTACTGAGATCTATTCTAATAAAACTCTGCTATGTGATTGTTTAAGAAATTCTCTTTCTTAGAAGTCTCTATGATTAATTATCATATTTATAGTTATATAATATTTAGCTAAATTATATAGAAAAATTGCCTATCCTGGGTTACCTAGAACTATTTTCATTTGGAATTGAAAGATAAAGTTAAAGACATTTCTAAATGACATTTTCAAAATGTTTATGTTCAGGTCTGAGAAGATGGCTTAGAGGTTTAGAGCACTGGCTTCTTTCTTCCAGAAGACATGGGGTGATTTACCAGCACCTAGTTGGTAATTTACAACTCTTTGTAACTCCAGTTTCTGGGGGTCCAACATCCTTTTCTGGCACTCCTGGGTACCAGGCATGCACATGGTACACACACACACACATACACACACACACACACACACACACATGAAATACACACAGAGAGACACAATAAAAATTTATAATGCTTTTATAGCAAAAGACAACTTAAAAAATCTCTTGCCTTGTATAATTTTCAGTGTTCGAAAATGAAAACCATAGTAACAAATTCCAGTTTCATGATTTAGCTGTCAATAATCATCATAGCTCCTTGATAAAACACCTTGCATCATAGATTTATAAACTGTTGTCTGCTTGGAAGTTCTCTTGGTGTGAAAGTGAAGAGTACAACCCCATTTTTTCTAATAGACTTGTTTTCTGATCTAGGTCAAAGATAGCTTTTAAATGTAAGAAATTTTGGTTTGCTGAGAAGAAATGAAGCAAACAGATACCTTTTCTTTAGCACTAGTCTTGTGTGGGGGGAAAATAGCTCTTTTTGAGAAAATCTGTGAGAATGAAGAAGTTAAAGTACTTTACAAACTCCTCTCAATGACTATGTGATGCACATTAGGAAAAGCAAACCATTACCTCAGTGGCTCCACCTTTCTCAATCCTAGCATCTTCTTGACAAGTATAACTAGATATACACTCATTTATGGTGACAGTTTTGAATACACAATTGGACAGTGAAAGCCTGTAATCACAATTTGGAGTTTACCACAAGATGGGGCTAAATTGTAAGCAGATGACTATTTGTATGGTCCATGAGAGGAGGGAGTAAACTAATTTTAATTTTGCAGTTACTGAAAATGTTGTAAAGTTCAGAAACAAGTAAAGCCATAATATGAAGCATTTGAAAGCAACCCTGAAAGAATTATTTCTTTTTCCCAGATGATATATACCTTTTCTTCTAAATAATATCTGAGATTTTTATTTTAGTATATACATACCTTAAATTATTGTACAAATACTATATACCTGCATGCATAACAAAGAATGATATATATATATATATATATATATATATATGAACAAATACTGTATACCTACATGCATAACACATGTAGTATTCTATGTTATGTATATATTTATATTTATATATAAAGTAGGGGTTTAGGATGGCATCTTTGAAAGGACTGTTGCAAGTAAGTTTCACAAGTAGAAATTTCCCGTCATTCTTGTCTTCTTTTCCCTATCCTGCTGTTGTGTGTTTTCCCCCAAATCACCCTTACCTCTTTATTTCTGTTTCTATTTTACTATAAAAGCAATTGGGCTGAAGGTGATGTAATACATCGTACACTCCTCCTATCTTTATCATTGACTCAGATAAGTTAGCAATGCTCAAATAGAATCGAAAGGTTTTGCTGTAGTAGAAGGAACATATAGACAAAACATTTAGAATCTGGTGCATTATTTATGCACAAAACAGCAATTACAATTGGTATGTATTGCTGATAACCCTTACGTGATCATAACAGATTGTTCACTGGGCACTAGCACAGAGACTGTACAGAGCACTGGCTAGGTGACTGTAAGGCAGAAATTACTTCTTTTCTCATCAAGTTTTTGCAAATAAGGAGGGGCTTGATAAATTCTGAAGAAGATGTACTTATGTATGGATCTAATACTTAAGACATGAATTACTCTTATGTAACAACTTCCCACTTGCCTTCCAGCTAAATCTCCCTTTCTACCTTCATAACTTTAACAGGAGCCCTTTTGATTTCTTCCATTACAAATCAGTTTGATTTCTTCCTAAACTTCATATGAACAGAATGTGCCCTGTGATTTGTCTATTGTACTCAATACCACAAATGTGTATCAATAGTATGTTTATATATTGTAATGACTTATATTGTATCAATATGTCATTATTTACTTATTTATTCTATTAATGATAAATATTTAAGTTGCTTAAAATTTTTGCCTTTTACAAATAAAAGATGTTGTGACTATTTTCCCTCATGCTTAGGATTTGCTTATGATGAGAACATTTAAAATATAAATTCTTATATAACATTCATGTATGTAATATGTTATAATTATAATAGTCACCATGCATATAAAAAATCTTTGACTTTATTCTCCTAGTCTACTGAAAAATTTTGGCCCTACAGGCTCATCTTGTCCTTTAGAAACTAGAATTTGATTCTATGATACTATGAAGTGTTTCATTTAGTAGATAGATGATACCATACAATATTTGTCTTTAGGTATCTAACATATCTCATGTAACAATAAAATGTTCCTTGGGTTTGCCCATGAAGTCACAAACACCCAGATTTAATTCTTTTGTAAAGACAGTGAAGTAGTCCATTGTTTTTATATATAGAATTTTTTTTACTCACAAATTCAGTGTTGATTCCATATCTAGTTTCTGTTGATCTACAAATGTAGTAATTTTATAAGGCATGAGTTTATGCTTTACTCTGTCACATTTAGGTTCTAAGTAAATGACACAGAGATAACAAATTTTATTAACAAGCTGATGTCACCATGCTGGTCTGGTTTTGGTCTATTTTAACTTGACTTGTCTGTGAATAACCAGATAAATGCCCCACAACTTGCCAACTGAGTCTTGCTTTCTTCTATATGTGCCCTTAGAGTGCGCTTTTCTTGGTCACATGCTCATGGTCCATCCTCATGGTCCATCCTGACTCATGGAGACTTTCATCTTCTCTTTTCTTTGTCATTATTCCTCCTCATGGTCCTTACGTGAGATTTTCTTATTCAATTCAAAGTCTTCCTCTCTTTCCTATCCAGGCAGAGGCTCTAGATTTTATTTACCAATCAGGGATTATTGGAGAGTATTGTTTACAGTATATTGATCAAAACAATACCCATCTCCATACTGCAACCTAATCAATCTTGAGATACATAACTCAGTATCTGAATATACAGCACACAAGACCAATACCAACATCTCTGCTTTTAGTCCAATAAAAGTCTCTTTCTCTTATAATAATAAACTACGTATAATAAAAACAGTTATGAAACAATTATGAAAGCTATCATGTAAGAATTATATTCACAATGTTCAGTCCACTATATTTTCTATCATGGTAAGTTTAGAGTTCTGTAGCTAAATCTTTTTTAAAATCATAACTTGTATTACAAATCTCAAAAGTGACTTCTTATACCTAAAAACATTTTTAAAAAAATCCTAAACAACTTAAGCTTAATTGTGAGACTATACCTGTCTATTCTTAATGCCATCCGAGAACTGAGAAGGAATAAATACGACCTGAGTATGTAGGAAGAACAGAGCAAGTACTTTACAAAACTATAGAAATGATAGAGAAACCTGGCTACCTGGACAGTCCTTCAAATTTCCTGTATAACTTTGGAGTATCCATCCTTAGCCTTCTGGACTAGAATGTCTGAGAGACATTTGTGATGCTGAAAATATGAAGGACTGCTTAACTAGTCTTGGCAAAGCTTGGCAATCAACTTCAGTAGTTGATGCCAGTGCAGTTTCTTCCTCTGTAACTAGTTTGCAACATATGAAGCAAACTCCATATAGAGCATCTTCAATGCTCATCATTTTTTTTTTTAAAGGAGAATGGGGATACTGCCAGGAGCTGATATGTGTCATTGTAAAAAAAAACCTTTAAAATTTATTTAAATATTATATTCTGTTCTTGAATTTTTTAAAAGACCATTTATCTATAGTATATCTAAATTGGCAAACATTTCTTGTTTCTAGCTATTAGTATGTGTTTTACCTTGCAATCATATTTCTCCAATAAACTAGACTTGTATCTGTCATGACCATGAGTTTGATTAACTCTTTACTTGCATTTCTTAATTATCCTAAACGATTTGTAACAGCAGCTTTCAAAAGGAGTAGAACTTAACATTGTGTTTTAAATAATTAAGTAGGAATAATACCTTAAGAGGAGTTGATACATACTATGTTGTAACCAAATACAATTTTAATTTTGTATAAGTATATAAAAATCTACAATCATGTAAGCAAATATAACCTTAATTTTGTATCAATATACAAAAATCTATACTATGTACCATTTTTCACTAGTTGTAGCTCTATAGTTTAAGAGTAGATGCAATAATCTACCCTTTATTCCAATTATTCCTGTATTAATAGGAATTATTATTAATTATATCCCTCATTTTCTTTAACTCTCACCTTTAACATTATATAAGAAAGAAAGGCCAAGAGTCACTTCACAGCAACAGTAGGGCAGAGTGGGAGGTCCCAGATGGAGGACTTGGAGAAGGGACTGAAGGAGCTGAGGGAGTTTGCATCCACAGAAAGGCAGCAACAGTGGCAACTGGCTTGACCCCCTGATACTCCTGGAGACTGATCCACCAACCAAAGAATACAAATGGAGTGACCCATGGTGCTGGCCACATATGCGGCAGAGGAGGGTCTTGTTAAACATCAGGGGGAGGAGCGGCCATTGGGCCTGAGGGTATTCGATCCCCCAGTATAGGAGAATGCCAAGGAGGGAAGACGAGAGTGGGTGGGTGGGTGGGTGGTTGGGGGAATACTCCAATAGAGGCAGGGGAGGGGGGAGGGAATAGGGAGGTTCCAAAGGGGAGATCTGGAAAGGGGAAAACATTTGAAATTTAAATAAAGTAGAAAAAAAAATGTAAAGACAAAAAAAAAAAAAAAAAAAACGATCAAGAAAAGAAAATGAAAGGAAGAAATCCTTGAGTTTAACTTTCCTTATTTTGTTTTCTTTCTGACCAAAACCATTAATAACATGTAACCAACTTTCCTAAAAGGACAGTAAACATCCATCACTCGTCAAACAACCAAAACCCATTCACCCTACTTTTTTGAAAATAGGGCATCATTCTCATAAAATTTCTACCTGCTGATTGCATATGTTTCTTCTGTCTTTGGGGCACAATAAAATTGGGATAATGGTCAAGTTCCAAGAAACCTAGCTATAAAAGTTGTTGTCCAGTCTCTATGTCGTCAGAATTTTCAGAGCCTAACTGAAATCTTGACTGGAACTCTGTCTGATGCTGGACAATTTAGCTACCTGCTTTGAAACTTACTTAGATGCAGACTTTTGAGGAAACAACTACTAAGGTTGATTGAAGTGGGATCACACAGTATGCATAACTAAATATGTTATAGCATTCTTGACAGTCAATCTTTTAGGGATGCCTCAATTCCATTGGTGTGTAATCTTGTTCTTGGTTTCATTTCCTCCAGTTTTCTATCATAAAAATCTTGGCTTGTCCAGGTAGTGGTGGTGCACGCCTTTAATCCCAGCACTTGGGAGGCAGAGCCAGGCAGATTTCTGAGTTCAAGGCCAGCCTGGTCTACAGAGTGAGTTCCAGGACAGCCAGGGTTACAGACAGAAACCCTGTCTCGAAGAAAACAAAACAAAACAAAACAAAAACAAAAACAAACAAAAATCTTGGCTCACTGAGTCTATACAGTCTTGTGGTCTACATAAGATGAGAATGTGGATCTCTAATGAGATAAATAAGAATACCAGTTCTGAGATCTGTTTATACCTCTTATTACTACATTTTACTAAGTCATATATCCCTTTTCTCATACTTCTAAAAATTTTGAACTATTGGTATATTCAATGAGTCTTATTTTTGTTCTTATTTTTTTTTGCTTTATTCCCTACCTAGACTCCCGTTTCCTTTCTTTCACATCTCTGTTTTCATAGTTTTCCCTCCTTCTTTGAAATTCATTGTAGCTATAATCCAGAATCCATTTCAATTTCCTTTCTCTTAAATTTGTGCCAGTTGCTTCTCTGTGCCCCATGTATTTCTACTGTCACAATGTTGATCTAGGGAATATCAAAGTGTGTGCTTCTCTGAGTGTTTTGTTTTTAAATTCCATTGCTGAGACATTGACAGCAAAAGTTATGATGTGTGTTCCTCATTGTTCATGATCGCTGGTGGAGTATCTGCCATAAAATATTCTATTTATGCAAGGAATACATTAATATGTGCATATGGGTTTTTAAAATTATTTTATTACGACTAGAAAACATTTTTATTTTTCTTGAATGAAACTACTGTTGCTGTCCTCAGACAACAATCATAGAAGGTGAAATTATAACTTAGAAAAGAAAGTAAATTCTCCATTGATATAGATTCTTGTTTTAATAGGAAGTCACTCCCTACAAAGCAGATATGGAACTAATGTTTATTAATAAGAAAAACATTTTATTTACCACAGGAATATATCTTTTATTTTTACATTGTCTTATATTCAATTCTTCCAAACTGTCCATTTTCCAGTCAGTATTGTATCTATCTTGTATCTTAGAAGCAGAGGATCAATAACTTAGAGAAGGATTGTTCTTTGGAGAAAAATGTACATCTTTCAAAATTTAGACTTTGCTATTATCAAATAACAGCTTCACTACTGGTGCTATACTCCAGTGATATTGAGTGACAATGTTAGCTTTCCTGTAAGCATATATATATATATATATATATATATATATATATACAAACATACACACAAACGCACACACAGACACACACACACACACACACACCTTTGGGTTGAACATGGCCCATTAGTCACCTACTACCATTTAATTTTGGTAAGTTGTATTTGTATGGAAATTAAGTTGTATTATTTTACAAAATAAGTTATTGCTTTCTTTGTTGTTTTTAATAGCAAACTCCCAATGAAAAGCAAACAGCAGGAAGCAAAACTGTTTATTTTTGAAATAGGATAAATAGAATGGAGAACAATTAAGAAAGAAGTTTTGCTAAAATGTGCTAATAAAGAATGCTAAAAACTCTTGACCTTATCTTGGAGACAATTAATTTTATGATGATTCATTACATAGCAACTTGAAAATATTTACTCCACGTTAATAAAGAAAAATTAAGGATCAGGTAAGGATAGTACTGAGACAGCAGAATGTGTTTTCGTTTAGTGGCTTTAATGTTATTTGGGGTTTTAGATACATTAACTATCTTGCTAAAATATTTAGAAGTGACCAATCAATTCTCAGTTGCATCTTCCTGGGGCACAGCTGACAGTGGTGGGTTATTCATGGTCCTCTTTCCTCCATTATCTGGTACTGGGTTTATCCTTTGTTTCCAAGGAGATATGTGGGTCCCCAAATGCATCTGCTTCCTAGTGGAGGCCTCTGGTGACACATGCTTAAACAGCTTGAGACCCTGCCCCACCAATTCCTTCCCAGTTAGGTCTGTCTGGAGCACAGCCTGCAGAGTCGTGTCTCCTTAACTTGGGTGTCTGGCCCACAGCTCCTGTTGTCTTCCTGAGAAGTTCTGCTGTTATCACAATCATCCAAAGACAAAAAGAGGTGGTTATTCAAGAAAATCAATTGACAGAGCCAATGCTGATTTTTGAATGATGTTTGCAAGTGGATCAAGCTACTGCTTCTGATTCCTGTGAACTGAACAGCTGATATCCTCCTGAAAATGCAGATTAGATTCACCCCAAAGAACTATTTCTAAGCACAAATATATCTTCTTTTGTCCTATTAACCTTTTCTTTCCACTACCTTTGGTGGGTGGTGAGCTAGAAGGGAGGTTAAAGCATTTAAGTACTTGCACTAGAGTAGGTTTTAAAAAATATAAGCCTACACCAAATAATATAATTAAAAATTGGGTATAGTTTGTATTTCTTTGATCTCCATTTGTTGTCTAATTGCTCTGGCTAGAACTTCAAGTTCACTATATTGAATAGATAGAGAGTGGGCAGCCTTGTCTAGTCCCTGACTTTAGTGGGATTGCTTCAAGTTTATCTCCACTTAGTTTGATGTTGGCTATTAATTTGCAGCATTTTGCTTTTATTATGTTTATGTATGTGCCTCAAATTCGTCATATTTCCAAGACTTTTAACCTGAATTTTGTCAAATGCTTTTTCAGCATCTAATGAGATGATCATGTGATTTTTGAGTTTATTTATTTACTGGATTATGTTAATGGATTTCTGTATATTAAACCATCCCTGCAACCTTAGGATAAAGCCTACTTGATCATGATGAATGATCATTTTTATGTGTTCTTGGATTCCATTTGTGAGAATTTTATTGAGTAATTTTGCATCAGTAGCCATAAGGGAAATTAGTCTAAAGTTATCTTTCTTTGTTGTGTCTATGTGTAGTTTAGGTATCACCATAACTGTGGCTTCATAGAATGAATTAAGTAGTGCTCCTTCTGTTTCTATTTTGTGGAATAGTTTGAAGAGTATTGGTATTAGGTCTTCTTTGAAGGTCTGTAGAATTCTGCTCATGCTCTAAGATCAACTACAGACAAATGAGATTGGAATACCCATGATACAATTCACAGATCATATGGAGCTCAAAAAGAAAGAAAACCAAAATGTGGATGTTTCTTTCCTACTTAGAACAGAGAACAAAATAATCACAGGAGGGAGAAGGAAGGAGGGATCTGGGAGGGAGGGGACTTGGGAGAGGGAGAGGAAGGGGAGGGAAAAGGGGGCAGGATCAGGTGTGAGAGGAGATGGGGGAGAAGTACAATGGGTTAGGAAATGAAGGGAGGTGTGTAGCAGTGGGAGATGGGGAACTGGGGGTAACCACTATCAATTCCCAGATACTAGGAATGCAAGAGGCTCCCAGGACCAAACAGGGATGACATTAGCCGAAATACCCAACAAAGAGGAGAGAGAACCTGTAGAGACCATATCCAGAGTTCAGGTATGATCCCTGGTTGAGAGATGGTGCCGCCCATCCATCTCAAAAATATTAACCCAGAATTGTTCCTGTATAAAGGAAATGCAAGGACAAAGAGTGGAGCAGAGACCAAAAGAAAGATCATCCACAGACTGCCCCATCTAGGGATCCATCTCATCTGCAGATAGGAAACTCAGACACTATTCCTGATGCCAAGAAGAGCCTGGTATAGCTGTCCCCTGAAAGGCTCTGCCAGAGTCTGAGCAATACAGAAATGAATGTTCATAGCCAACCCTAATAGGACTGAGCATGGGGACTCCAAGGGAAGAGTTAGGGGAAGGACTGAAAGAGCTGAAGGGGTTTGCAACCCCATAGGAAGAATGAAAATATCAACCAACAAGACCCCCTGAGCTCCCAGATTCTAACACCCCAACCAAAGAGTACACATGGAGGAACCCATGGCTCTAACTGCCTTATCTTGCATCATTGGAAGGGGAAGCCCTTGGTCTTGTGGATGCCTGATGCCCCATTGGAGGAGAATGCCAGGGTGGTGATGCAGGACTAGGTAGGTCAGTGAATGAGTACCCTCACAGAAGAAGGGGTAAGGGAATGGGATAGGGGTTTTTAGTGGGGAAAATGGAAAGGGGGATAACATGTGAAATGTAAATAAATAAAATAACCAATAAAAAATATTGGGTACAGATCCAAATAGTGGACTCTTAAGAGTAGAATCTTTAATGGTTGACAAGCACTTGAGGAAACTTACCATGTCTTTAGCCATCAGAGAAATACAAGTCAAAACAACTCTGATATTCCATCTTATACCTGTCATAATGTCTAAGATCAAAGACACAAGTGACAGGTCATGCTGGTTTCTCTATGTTGGCTGTCCTGGAACTTCTTCTGTAGACCAGGCTGGCCTTGAACTCAGAAATCCACCTGCCTCTGCCTCCCAAGTGCTGGGATTAAAGGCATGTGCCACCACTGCCTGGCTCTAGAACATTTCTTTTTATACTTTAGAATTTCACTGGAAAAATACATCTGGCCCCTGTTAGACTGGGGAAGAGTGAAACACTGTCTTCTGGACATGACGTGATGATGTATTAATAAACTTAGAGTCAGTGTGGTTATGTGTATATGACTGGGCATTTTAATATTTTGCCACAGAAAAGGGTTCATAATGTCTCTCTCAAACATACTCCTGACAGGTAATGGTAGCTGGAAGAAGTGATATCACTTTCTTTATCTATATCTCAACTATGCCCATGTTATGGTAAATAATCTCCTACTCATGATAAAAATAGCAAAAGTCCCCAAAGAAACTAGCAATAAAAGAGGCATATATTAATACAATGATGGTGAGGACAAAAGGATGTGTCATATGAAATGGTATGTGTGCATGCTTGTGTGTGGTTTTTCATGCTGGAAATCCAGAAAAGCTTGGTCTAGCTAAGAGTTCACTGACTACTATATTTCACACAGAGCTTGCTATAACACAACATCTATGGTCCTTGTGAGCTGCCAGATTTATGCACAAATTGACTGTAGGAAGAGCTTTCTTGAGTCTTCTGATACAAGGGAAGAACAGTGCATCAGGGAACATTTATGCAGATGTTGCAGGTTTTCTTGCTGGAGAATAGATGAAAAAATTAGGAAATTTCTGAGCTATGAATGTAAAAATAAATTGGAGAATCAGGAATGATTGTGCTTCTTATTTAAATATACCAAGTGTAATTTTTCTTTGCTTCTGTGGGAAGGATGGAAATCAAATTAAATGAGTTTTTAAATAGTTATGTTTTGTATGAAGGTAAGGCATATCTGGACTAAGATGGTATGTCTGCTTTCTAGTGTCTTTTTTCACAATTTTATCAATCTTAACTAGTTTCTAGGTACTGAAAAATTTACAAATATATAAATATATAATTTACAAATTATATATATATTTCTGTATTTTTCTCTTATAACAGAATAACAAGATTTAAAGACTTCTTTAAAAACATTTGATTGATTGATTGATTGATTGATTGACTGATTGTGCATGTGCATGTATCTCTCTGTGTGTGGGTGCTCTGTCCAATGATATATATGTAAAGGTTAGAACACAGCTTGTGCAGATGGTAGACCCATCTGGTAGAAAGTCAAAGTCATGTCATCTGGCTTGATGGTAGATACTTTTACCTGCTGAGCTGTCTTTTAAGTTTATATTTAAAGACCTTATTAAAGTATGATAGATCAGTGGAGCTAGGATTGTGGGCATGAATTGCCCAGATTTCTCCCTCCTAAAATAATACCATAGATTACTTAATTGCAATATGATTTTGCTAATTTAAAGTAGTGGCAGTACCTCTAAAGCAAATTTTCTAAATTGAAGGTAGGTTATAACTCTCTTTGAAAATGTTAATTCAAATATAGGACAAAACTCTCTTCAGATTTAAGAGGTTTTGAACATTATGCTTTAACAGGAATACAAAGAAATGCTTGAAATCAAAGCTAATGGTGCCTTGTTTATATTTAGACTTCCTTTTGTTTATGATTGAAAAATCAGTGGAAAAACTATGATCAAAGGCAGGGCAATTCATATGAGAAGCTGTAAGACCACTTCATCTGAATAACTTTTGGTAAGAGTTTTTGATTCAAATGTCACACACACACACACACACACACACACACACACACAAAATGTCCCATAGATTCAGATTTTTTTCTGAAAATAAACTTCCACTGTAAACAGGAAAATGTGTGATCTTCCTTCAGTGTTTCAAATACTCATTGTTCACAGTTCCTAAGTGATTAGGAAATAGTCCAGTTAGAAGCTCTGTGGTTTTATTTTTTTTTTTTATCTGCAGGGTGACAGAAGCCCAAACAGGGAGGATAGAGAAGAATAAAGAATAATGACATGCATGTTTAAAATTTTCAGAGCAATTTTGATTATACTGTATGTTTTTAAAAGTTCCAGTACCTTTTTTTCAAGGAGAGGTACAGTAATAGTTAATTGAAGAAATAGGAAGGGCAAATGCTACTTAGTACATTTAATAATAGCTATAAAAATCTGACATTTAAAGAACTTGACAATTATAATTTCTTTACTAAAGAAGATAATTAGGAATTGAATTGAGATGAACAGTATGATTATTAACCAAAAGTTAGAAGAATGCAATTTTCAAAAAATATCATCAACTGTAATACAGAACAGAGAGCCTAGGAATATTTTTAGTAGACTTGGTGGCTATACTTAAAAAAAATAAGGATGTGACATGATATCTGTAGCCATGGCTGGTTTCAAACTTGTAATCTACTTAGCTATCTCTGTGTGTGCATGTGTGTGTGTGGGGGGGAGGGGTCCCATTTGTAGCTGAAGACTCGACTGACACTTATTCTTTGCTCTTTCATCAGTTGTTAGTATCTTTGCTACCTGCGGCCTATACAAATAAATAGCTCTGGTGAGGTCTGAGAGCCAAGCAGTTGTTTTAGAGGACTGGGGGTACTGTGTTTTGAATGTGAAAGATCCACTGTACTTATGAAGTCACAGAACCTATGGTTATCTGAAAAGACCTTCCTAAGATCAAACACATTAACATTCCAACATAGAAGGACTCATAAACCCCAATGTGTGGATAAGGAGGTATGGAATGTTGATGGCGTTCAATGGAAGAAGAATTGCTTTTCTTTAAGGACACAATGCAGACCCTGTTATGCCCACCATACTCCAGTGGATGGATTCACATCCATGAGTATATGGATAGTAGAAAAATGGATTTCTTGGATTTAAGGGAGAGTAGCTTGAAGGAGCCTCAAGAAGAAAAAGCAGATAAGTGATATAATTTTATCTCAACTAGAACACTATTATTAACTCATCAAAAAGTCATAAAAATATTAAAAAGAGTACATGAAGTTGGGCCAGGGTGAGATCACCACTTTTGCTCCGATAACTGTCCAAAGCGGGACATGCAAGGAGCACACAGGGCATAGGAACAACAAAGCAGCTGTAGACAGGGTCTTTTCAGTCTCCATCTGTGCTTCAGACCTAAGGCTGTCCCACAGCCCTCCACACACAAATCCCACGAGGAGAGAGCTGGTCTTGGAGGAGTGCTGACATACTTAAGATCACAGGCTCACAGGCCCACAGAAGGGACAAGCTCCAGTCAGAGACAGCAAGACCAACTAAAACCAGAGATAACCAAATGGCAAGATGAAAGCATAAGAACCTATGCAACAGAAATAAAGGCTACTTGGCATCATCAGTACCCAGAATTCCCACCACAGCAAGTCCTGGACAGACCAACACACCCGGAAAGGAAAATCGGGTTGTAAAATCACATCTCATGATGATGCTAGAGGACATTACAAAGGACATACATAACTCCCTTAAAGAAATACAGGTGAACACAAGAAAACAGGTAGAAGCTCTTAAAGAGGAAACACAAAAATCCCTCAAAGAATTACAGAAAAGCACAAACAAAAAGGTGAAGGAATTGAACAAAACCATCCAGGATCTAAAACTGGAAATAGAAACAATAAAGAAATCACAAAAGGAGACAACACTGGAGATAGAAAATCTAGGAAAGAGATCCGGAATCAGAGATGCAAGCATCACCACAGTAATACAAGAGACAGAAAATACCATAGAAAACATTGATACTACAGTCAAAGAAAATGCAAAATGCAAAAACCTCCTTACCCAAAACATCCAGGAAATTCAGGACACAATGAGAAGACCAAACCTAAGGATAGTAGGTATAGAAGAGAGCAAAGATTCCCAACTTAAAGGGCCAGTAAATATCTTCAACAAAATTATAGAAGAAAACTTCTCTAAAGAAAGAGATGTCCATAAACATACAAGAAGCTTACAGAACTCCAAGTAGTGAATCAGAAAGAAATTCTTCCTGTAACATAATAATTAAAACACCAAAAACATACACAAACAAAAGAAATAATATTAAAAGCAGTAAGGGAAAAAGGTCAAATAACATATAACGGCAGACCAATTGAATTACACCAGACTTCTCAACAGAGACTCTAAAAGCCAGAAGATTGGGCCAGATGTCATACAGACCCTAAGAGAACACAAATGCCAGCCCAGCCAAACTCTTAATTAACATAGATGGAGAAACCAAGATATTCCATGACAAATCCAAATTTACAAAACAGCTTTCCACAAGTCCAGCCCAACAAAAGGTAAAAGATGGAAAACTCCAACACAAGAAGGGAAACTACATCCTAGAAACAGCATGAAATTAATCTTTCAACAAACCCAAAAGAAGATAGCCATACAATCACAATTCCACCTCTAATAATGAAAATAACAGGAGGCAACAATCACTATTCCTTAATATTTCTTAACTTCAATGGGCTCAATTCCCCAATAAAAATATACAGACTAATGTACTGGATAAGTAACCAGGACCAGCATTTTGCTGTACATAGAAAATGTACCTGAGTGATAAAGACAGATACTACCTCAAAATAAAAGACTGGAAAACAATTTTTCAAGCAAATGATCCTAAGAAACAAACTGGAGTAGACATTCTAATATCGGATAAAATCCACTTTCAACCAAAAATTATCAAAAAAGATAAGAAAGAATACTTCATACTCATCAAAAGAAAAATATACCAAGATTAACTCTCAATTCTGAGCATCTATGCTCCAATGCAAGAGCACCCACATTCATAAAAGAAACTTTACTGAAACTCAAAGCACACATTGTACTTCACACAATAATAGTGGGAGACTTCAACATCCTACATTCATCAATGAACAGACCATGGAAACAGAAATTACACAGAGTAAACCTAACAGAAGTCATGGACCAAATGGATTTAACAAATATTTGTAGAACATTTCATCCCAAGACAAAACTTCACTTCTAAACTTCTCCTCAGCAACTCATGGTACTTTCTCCAAATTTTACCATATAATGGTCACAAAACAGGTCTCAACATATACAAGAAAATTGAAATCTCGCCGTGCGTCCTATCAGATCATCACGGACTAAGGCTGGTCTTCAATACCGACAAAACCAAGAGAAAACCCATGTAAATATGGAAGCTGAACCAAGCTCTATTCGATGACAGATTTGTCAAGGAAGAGAAAAGAAAGAAATTAAAGACTTTTTAGAATTCAATGAAAATGAAGGCACATCATACCCCAATTTATATGACACAATGAAAGCAGTGCTAAGAGGAAAACTCATAGCTCCAAGTGCCTCCAAAAAGAAACTGGAGAGAGAATACACTAGCAGCTTGACAGCACATCTGAAAGCTCTAGAACAAAATGAAGCAAATACACCCAATAGGTGTAGATGGGCAGGAAGTAATTCAACTCAGGGCTGAAATCAACCAAGTAGAAACAAAAAGAACTATACAAATAATCAACAAAACCAGGAGCTAGTTCTTTGAGAAAATCAAGAAGATAAACCTGTAGCCAGAATAACCACAGGGCACAGAGACAATATCTAAATTAACAAAAACAGAAATGAAATGGAAGATATAACAAAAGAAACTGAGGAAATAAAAAAAAAATCATCAAATCTTACTACAAAAACCTACATTAAAGGAAAGTGGAAAATCTGGATGAAATGGACAATTTCTTTCTTCAGAGACTTGAAGTTCTTGTCATACAGATCTTTCACTTGTTTGGTTAGAGTCACACCAATATACTTTATATTGTTTGTGACTATTGTGAAGTGTGTCATTTCCCTAATTTCTTTCTTGGCCTGTTTATCCTTCGAGTATAGGAAGGCTAATGATCTGTTTGAGTTAATTTTATATCCGGCCACTTTGCTGAAGCTGTTTATAAGCTGAAGCAGTTCTCTGGTGGAGCTTTTCAGGTTACTGAAATATAGGATCATATCATCTGCAAACAGTGATATTTTGATTTCTTCCTTTCCAATTTGTTTTCCCTTTGACCTTCTTTTGTTTTCTAATTGCTCTAGCTAGAACTTCAAGTACTATATGGAATAGATAGGGAAAGAGAGAGGCAGCTTTGTCTAGTCTCTGATTTTAGTGGAATTGCTTCAAGTTTCTCTCCATTTAGTTTGATGTTGTTTACTGGTTTGCTGTATATTGCTTTTACTATGTTTAAGTATGGGCCTTGAATTCCTGATGCAAGACATTTATCATGAAGGGATGTTGAATTTTGTCAAATGCTTTTCCAGCATCTAATGAAATGATCATTTGATTTTTTTCCTTTGGTTTTGTTTATGTAGTGGATTACATTGATGGATTTCTGGGTATTGAACCATCCCTGCATCCCTGGGATGAAGCCTATTTCATCATATGAATCATTGTTTTTGATATGTTCTTGGATTCTGTTTGTGAGAATTTTATTGAGTACTTTCCCGTTCATATTCATAAGGGAAATTGGTCTGAAGTTTTCTTTCTTTGTTGGGTCTTTGTGAGGTTTTTGTATCAGTGGAACTGTAGCTTCATAGAATGAATTGAGTAGTGTTTCTTCTGTTTCTATTTTGTGGAATTGACTGAAGAGTATTGGTATTAGGTCTTCCTTGAAGTTCTGATAGAATTCTGCACTGAACCCATCTGGTCCTGGGCTTTTGTTGGCTGGGAGACTTTTAATGACTGCTTCTATTTCTTTAGGGGTTATGGGACTGTTTAGGTGGTTTATCTGATCCTGACTTAACTTTGGTATTTGGTATCTGTCTAGAAAGTTGTCCATTTCATCCAGGTTTTCCAATTTTGTTGAGTATAGGTTTTTGTAGTAGGATCTGATGATTTTTTTAATTTCCTCAGAATTTGTTGTTATAACTCCCTTTTCATTTCTAATTTTGTTAATTTGGATATTGTCTCTGTGCCCTCTAGTGAGTCTGGCTAAGGTTTATCTGTCTTGTTGGTTTCCTCAGAGAACCAGCTTCTGGTTTTATTGATTCTTTGTATAGTTCTTTTAGTTTCTACTTGCTTGATTTTAGCCCTTAATTTGATTATTTCCTGCCTTCTACTTCTCTTCAGTGTATTAGCTTCTTTTTGTTCTAGAGCTTTTAGGTGTGCTGTTAAGATGCTACTATATGCTCTCTCCAGTTTCTTTTTGGAGGCATTCAGAGCTATGAGTTTTCTTCTTTACACTGCTTTCATTGTTTCCCATAGGTTTGGGTATGTTGTACTTTCATTTTCATTACATTCTAGGAAGTCTTTAATTTCTTTATTTCTTCCTTAACCAAGTTAACATTGAGTAGACTGTTGTTCAGCTTCCATGTGTATGTGGGATTTCTGTTGTTGTTGCCATTGAAGACCAGCCTTAGTCTTTAGTGATCTGATAGGAGGCATGGGATTATTTCAATTTTCTTATATCTTTTGAGGTTTGCTTTGTGACCAATTATATGTTCAATTTTGAAGAAAGTGTTATGTGTTGCCGAGAAGAAGGTATATTCTTTTGATTTAGTATGAAGTGTTCTATAGATATATGTTAAATCTATTTTTTTGTAACATTTGTTAGCTTTACTGTGTTTCTGTTTATTTTGTGTTTCCAAGATCTGTCCATTGATGATAGTATTGTGTTGAAGTCTCCCACTATTATCGTGTGAAGTACAATGTGTGCTTTGAGCTTTAGTAAAATTTCTTTTTTGCATGTGGGTACCCTTGCATTTGGAGCATAGATGTTCGGAATTGAGAGTTCTTCTTGTTAGATTTTTCCTTTGATGAGGATGAAGTGTTCTTACTTATCTTTTTATGACATTTGCTTGAAAGTCTGTTTTATTTGATATTTGAATGTCCACTCCAGCCTGTTTCTTGGGACTATTTGTCTGGAAAATTGTTTTCCAGACTTTTACTCTGAGGTAGTGTTTGTTGTTAACATGGAGGTGTGTTTTCTGAATGCAGAAAAATGCTGGGTACTGTTTATGGATCCAGTCTGTCAGTCTAGGTCTTTTATTGAGGAATTGAGTCCATTGATGTTAAGAGAGATAGTAATTGTTGCTTCCTGTTATTTTCAAGTTTATTTTTATGTTTGTGTGGCTATCTTCTGTTGAGTTTATTGACAGATTACTTTCTTGCTTTTTCTAGGCTGTAGTTTCCCTCCTTGAGTTGGCGTTTTCCATCTATTATCCTCTGTAGGGCTAGGATTGTGGAAACATTGTGTAAATTTGGTTTTATCATAGAATATTTTGTTTTCACCATCTATGGTAATTGAGAGTTTTGCTGGGTATAGCAGCCTGGGTTGGCATTTGTTCTCTCTTAAAGTCTGTATGAGATCTCTCCTAGATTTTCTAGCTTTCATAGTCTCCATTGAGAGGTGTAATTCTGATAGGTCTACCTTTATAAGTTACTTGACCTTTTTCCTTTATTGCTTTTAATATTGTTTCCTTGTTTTGTGTATTTGGTGTTTAGACTATAATGTGATTTGAGGAATTTCTTTTCTGGTCCAATGTATTTGGAGTAGGCTTCTTGAATGTTTATGTTCATCTCTTCATTTAGGTTAAGGAAGTTTTCTTCTGTAATTTTGTTGGAGATATTTACTGGTCCTTTAAGTTGGGAATCTTCACTCTCTTCTATACCTTTATTCATAAGCTTGGTCTTCTCATTGTGTCCTGGATTTCCTGGATGTTTTGAGTTAGGAGCATTTTTGCATTTGGCGTTTTCATTGATTGTTGTGTCAATGTTTTCTATGGTATCTTCTGCACCTGAGATTATCTCTTCTATCTCTTGTATTCTGTTGTTGATGCTTGCATCTATGACTTCTGATTTCCCTTTGTGATTTCTTTATTGTTTCTATTTCCATTTTTAGTTCCTGGATGATTTTGTTCATTTACACCTCCTATTTGATTGTGTTTTGTTGTAATTTCCTCTCTTTGAGTGTGATTTCCTGTAATTCTTTAAGGGAATTTTTGTGGTTCCTCTTTAAGGGCTTCTAGTTGTTTACCTGTGTTCTCTTGTATTTCTTTAAGGGAGTTATTTATTTCCTTCTTAAAATCTTCTATCATCATCATGAGATGTGATTTTAAATCTGAGTCATGCTTTTCTGGTGTATTGAAGTGTCCAAGGCTTGCTCCGGTGGAAGAACTGGGTTCTGATGATGCCAAGTAGCCTTGGTTTCTGTTCCTTATGTTCTTGCCCTTGCCTTTCGCCATCTGGTTATCTCTGGTGTTAGCTGGTCTTACTCTCTCTGATTGTGGCTTGTCCCTGCTGCAAGCCTCTTTGTCAGTACTCCTTGATACCAGTTCTCTCTGAGAGGAATTTGTGTTTGGAGAGTTGTGGTACAGGGTCAGCTCTGGAGTGCAGACAGAAACCAGAAGAATCTTGTTCCCGTCTGTTCCTTGGTTCCTGTGCCCTGATGGCTCTGCAATGGTCCCTCTTGATCTAGTGAATTTGAACAGAAGTAGTGGTTTTGTCAGCGCTCAAAGGTGTGTCAGCACTCCTAGGATACCAGGTCTCTTCTGGCACTATTTGATTATGGAGCCCTGTGTCATAGGATCAGCTCCCTGGCTGCCGAAAGAAACTAGAATACCACTTCTCAGTCCCTGTGTTCTGGAGATTCTGGGTAGGTTCCTCTGAGCAGACAGTCCTGTTCATACTCCTGGGTATTTAGCTTTCTCCCAGCACTATTTGGCTATGGAGCCCTAGTGGCACAGGTCCCCAGTCACAGATGGAAACAGGAAGGCTCCTGTCCCTGGCTGTTCCTTGGTTCCTGTGTCCAGAGGATTCTGTGTGGGTCCCCTTGAGCAGTGGTGCTAGTCTTACCCCCAACTGGGAACTCTTAAATCTTATAAATAACTTCAGCACAGTGGCTACATATAAAATTAACTCAAACAAATCAGTAGCCTTCCCCTAGTCAAAGGATATACAGGCTGAGAAAGAAATGAGTGAAAATACACCCTTCACATTAGTCACAAATATTAAATACCTTGGTGTTACTCTAACCAAGCAGGTGAAAAATCTATATGACAAGAACTTCAAGTCTCTGATGAAAGAAATCGAAACAGATCTCAGAAGATGGAACGATCTCTAATGCTCTTGGGTTGGCAGCATAGATATAGTAAAAATGACTATCTGCCAAAGCAATCTACAAATTCAATGCAATCTCCATCAAAATAACTCAGCTCTTCATAGAGTTAGAAGAGCAACATGCAAATTCATTTAGAATAATAAAAAACCCAGGATAGGGAAAACTATTCTCAACAATAATAGATCTTCTGGTGGAATCATCATCTATGACCTCAAGCTGTATTACAAAGCATTAGTGATTAAAACTACTTAGCATAGATACAGAAATAGGCCAGTTGAAAAATGAAATAGAATGGAAGACCCAGAAATGAACCCACACACCTAAGGTCACTTTCACAAAGGAGCTAAAATCATCCATGGGAAAAAGACAGCATTTTCAGCAAATGTTGCTGGTTCAACTGGGGGTCAACATGTAGAAGAATACAAATTGACCCATTCTTATCTCCTTGTACAAAGCTCAAGTCCAGGTGGATCAAAGCCCTCCATATAAAACTAAGTACACTGAAACTAATTGAAGAGAAGGGGGGGAAGAGCCCTAATACATAGGCATAGGGGAAATTTTCCTAAACAGAGCAACAATGGCTCATGCTCTAATATCAACAATTGAGAAATGGGAAGTCATAAAATTGCAAAGCTTCTGTAAGGCAAAGACACTGTCAATAGGACAAAAGTGCAAACAATATATTCGGAAAAGATCTTTACCAACCCTACACCTGATAGAGGGCTAATATCCAATATATACAAAGAATTCAAGAAGGTAGATTCCAGAGAACCAAATTACCCTATTAAAAATGGGGTACAGAGCTAAACAAAGAACTCTCAATTGAGGAATACCAAATGGTTGAGAATCACCTAAAGAAATGTTAAGCATCCTTAGTCATCTGGGAAATGCAAATCCAAACAACCCTGAGATTCCACCTCACACCAATTAGAAGGGGTAAGATAAAAACCTCATGTGACAGCAGATGCTGGTGAGGATGTGGAGAAAGGGGAGCATTCCTCAATTGTTGGTGGAATTGCAAGTTGGTACAACCAGTTTGGAAATCAGTCTGTTGGTTCCTTTGAAAATTGAACTTAGTACTAACTAAGGACCCAACTATACCACTCCTGGGCACATGCCCAATAGATGCTCCAACATATCAAATGGACACATGCTCCATTATGTTCATAGCAGCCATATTTATAATAGCCAGAAGCTGAAAAGAACCCAGATGTCCTTCAACAGGGGAATGAATACAGAAAATGTTGTACATTTACACAGTGGAGTACTCCTCAGCTATTAAAAACAATGACTTCATCAAAATCTTAGCCAAATCGATGGAACTAGAAAATATCACCCTAAGTAAGGTAACCCAATTTCAAAACAATACACATGGTATGCTCTCATCAATTAGCCTAAAAGCTCAGAATACAATTCACAGACCACCTGAAGCTCAAGAAGAAGGAAGACCAAAGTGTGGATGCTTCAGTCTTTCTTAGAAGTGTGAACAAAGTACTCACGGGAGGAAATATTCAGACAAAGTGTGGAGCAGAGATGGAAGGATAGACCATCCAGAGACTGCCCCACTTTGGGATCCATCCCATATACAGTCACCAAATCCAGACACTATTATGGATGCCAAGAAGTGCTTGCTGACAGGAATCTGACATAGTTGTCCCCTGAGAGTCTTTCCAGAGCCTGGCAAATACAGAGGTGGATGCTCACAGCCAACCATTGAAATGAGCACAGGAACACCAATGGAGGAGTTAGAGAAAGAACTGAAGGAGCTGAAGAGGTTTGCAACCCCATAGGAAGAACAACAATATCAACCAATGAGACCCTCCAGAGCTCCCAGGGACTATACCATCAACCAAAAAGTACACATGGAGGGACCCATGGCTCCAGCAGAAAATGGCATTTTAGGAGTAGATGCCCTTGGTCTTGTGAGGGCTCAATTCCCCTGCGTAGGAGGATGCCAGGGTGGTGAGGTGGGAGTGGGTGGGTTTTAGGGGGAATACTCTCATATAGCAAGGGAAGGGGTGATGGGATAGGGGGTGTTCCGGATGGGAAAACAGGAAAGGGAATAACATTTGAAATTCAAATAAAGAAAATATCCAATAAAAAGAAGATTTAGAGTTAAAAGCAAATTGGGGTAGAGAAACAATAGTAATTCTGAGGTTTTCTTTTGATTTTAAATGTGCTCTGCCCATTTAAACTTATCTACGTTACCTAGACTAGCCCTTTGTAAATAAGCATAAAAAGACTGTGGTATTTGTGTCCTTCTAGTTAAGCCCAAGCCCTTCTGAGGTCAGAGGAAAGATAGGAAGGTGCACAATTGCTTTCATTGGGAAATTAAGATTGAGATTTCTCTTCTGGGATACTGCAATTTCTATTTCCTTTTTACCATCATCTATTAAATTTTCAGAATAATCTTTTCTAGAGCTACACTAGGGCCCTGGGGCCACCACTGTGGCTCGTAGCAATGAGGCAAGCTGTAAAATGAAACTGCTGAGCTGAAACTAGAAGTCAGAGCCTTGCTCACACTGTGGCAAATCTGTTCTCAGTGTACGAATCACCTCTCTTCCCACTGCCCCTTGTTTTCCCAAATGCATATCTGGAACAAGGAGCCTAGTGGTTGAGGGACGTAGGAACCTCCTGCAGGTTCCTTAAGGTCAGGTCCAATAGAATACATCAGGAATAGATCAGGTATTGTTACCACCTGAGAAACTTGATGCAGGTGGTAAACGGAGCTGTCCAGCACTGGAGCTTCGACAGCTGGAGCTGGGAGGGGCTCCTCGAACAGAGCTCCCCAAATAAAGCAAAAGGGAGCAGACATGAGCCTAACTGCCCACGCGGATCGCTGGAGGTGGGGAATCATTTCCACAATCTGTCCCAGCCTTATTCTACTTGCCTGTGTCTCCACTGGGGCAGTTAGGGTGACTAATCTGAACTTCTAAAATAAACTAGAATTGGACCTGTGTGTGTGTGTGGGGGGGAGGGTTGGCGAGCGCGCGCGCGCGCGCGCCCAGTTTTCTTCAGAGGGAGATCACTCCCTCAGTTCTATGGCCCTCATCCTAGTGTCAGACCCTGGGCGTGTTCACTGCCCATCCAATTCTTTCAGGGGCCAAGGGGCCCGACATTTGGGCTTGGGGACCTTTAGCCCTATGAAAACTATGGTACGCGCCCCCTGGTATCAGGGCTTGATGGCAGGGAACGGAAAGAACAGCAGCAAAGTGTCCTAGTTGCTCCTGAAACGTGGCGACAGAAGAGGAAAAGACTTCCAATGAGTATGCTGGGGGCACGTGATACCCGCGGAGGCAGCGCTGGAGGGCGGGGGTATAAAGGGAGGAGGAGGGAGGCGCGCAGCTCTTAGAGGGGGCGGAGGACGCGGGCCCCCGGCGATCGAGACGCAAGGCGGAGGAGCCTTGCAGCACCCCGATCTCCGCAGCCCCGCTGTGGAACGATTCGCACGGGCGAGCGCATAGGCTGCGCCTAGAGAACAGCAGCTGCAAAGGCGGCGGTGGTGGTACTCGGGTCCCCAGCTCCTCTCCGGCGCCACTGCCAAGCCTGGGCCCCAACGAGCCGCGGCAATCCAACTTCCCGCCATGAGCAACTGGCTCGCCGGGCTCAGCGGCCCCAGGGACTTCGGTTTGGGCGAGTGCGAGAGCAATGCCAAGCGGCCCCGAAGCGCCTGAAGCTGCCCGCCACAGCAGGTCTCGCCAGGGCTACTGCCACTACTGCGTCCCAGCCTCCACCACCACCACCACCACCACCACCACCACCACCACCACCACCACCTCTGCTACCGCCGTCTCCGCTGCTGTAGTGTCTCCAGCAGCATGTCTCGCAGGAAGATTTCATCCGAGTCCTTCAGCTCTTTGGGCTCTGACTACCTGGAGACTAGCCCGGAGGAGGAAGGGGAGTGCCCCTTGTCCAGGCTCTGCTGGAATGGCAGCCGGAGCCCGCCAGGGCCCTCTGCCTCCAGAGCGGCCGCTACGGCTGCCATCCCGGCCCCCGCTGCCTCTGGCGCCGCGGCAGCTGCTGCAGTCGCAGCCGTGTCCAAGAGAGCCCAACGCCGCCGGAGGGTCAACCTGGACTCACTAGGCGAGAGCATCAGCCTCCTGACGGCGCCCTCGGTGAGCTGGGAAGAGAGGGGTCCGAGCTTCAGCAGAGGACAGGGATGGGGAAAGTTGAATCAAGGCTATCAGGGGAACGTGGGGGAGCTTCCAGCCGCTGGGGGGCGACTCGGCCTCACCCTCTATGGCCTTGAGTTCCTAGTGGTCCCTCCCGAGACACAGCCCTCTAGGCTTAGGCAGAAGGGGGACACTGGGAAATAATGAGACCCCATTCTTTCCTAGGTCTGGCTGCCCAGCTCCAGGCTTAAATCAAACTACACTCTTGTCTTCTCTGATGGCCTCAGAGATACTTCAGGCCACCTGTTTTTCTATTTTTCTACTTTTGCTTCTCTTCTCTCCTTTTCTCTTCTCTTCTGTTTATTTCTCTTCTCTTACCTGTTCTCTCTCTCTCTCTCTCTCTCTCTCTCTCTCTCTCTCTCTCCCCTTTCTTTTCTTCCTTCCCCCTTCCTTCTGCTCAAAACTTTTCCAGGCTGTGGTCTGGTTCTGCAGCTCCCATTTCTCTTTCCAACATTCCAAAGAGGCCCCAGCCCCGCCCCTGGAAGCTCTTGCTCTCCCTATTTCCCACACTCTCTTGGTCCTATTTGTGACCTTTTAGGGCATCTCTGAATTCCACAGGCTCTCAACAGTCTCTGTTTCATGCTTTTCTCACGTTTAGGAAAGCTCTGTTAGATACTTTTCTGAGTTGTCTTTTCACATGCAAACCTGTAATGCAATGTTTTACATATATACACACACAGCACCTTCGTGATGTTTTCTTATTTGTTATGAATTTATGAATTTATTGGCTCAGTTTTCCTTTCAGGGCAAACATAAAGTCTGTGTAAAAAAGTCTCTTGAACCCTAACTCATCCTTCACTTTTTCATCCTTAGATTCTCCACTGCTTCTGTTTTTTTTTTTTTTTCTGTTTTTATTTCTTCTTTTATGCCTTTGTTATATTAGGACCCACTTCTATGTTTATTGAACAAATAAATGCCTTCATGTACTTTCGTCAAACTTGTGTTGATCCTAGGATGTCTATCAGTATCAGCAGTTCCCCCTGTACATTCTGGTTCTAGGCATTCTTACATACCACTCTTTACTCATTCCACCTCAGACATTTCTGCAACTCCAGCCTGTATGTTTTCTCAGGAATGCCCGGCCTCTGGTTTTATCATTTGCTGACTAGGTGAACTTGGGGTTAAAGAAGTCTACTCAATTACAGAGTGCAAAGGACATTAAATGTCAAATTTGCACCCACCTTTGAGCCTCATCCAGTGTTTGGAAGCAAGAACTTTAACTCTCTTTAAACACTGCATTTCCCCTTCTACTCCCCTTATTTCTTCTACTTTAACTTTTTCTAAACGTCTTTCAATGTATCTGAACATTGATGCTGTTTAGCCTATCCTAGGTTTCCCTTTGAAAGCATTCTTGCCCTCACTGTAGAAAAGACCTGGGAAAAGGGAGATGTTGAGGATCTATGTTCTGGTACAGGCAATGCCACAGACATCACTGTGGTAACTGTGTTATTGGAGAATTGTTTCTTTCAGCACTAAAGCATGCTTTCAGTCTCTGTTCTTTATGGTGTGTTTTACTCTTTAACACATCATCCTACAGATAATCTAGAAAGATAATTCAGATTAGCTTGGCTGGTTGTTTTTTTAATATTCCCTGTAAATTTGTCTCAGAGAAGGTAATTCTGGGAAATCTATAACAATACAAATTGTCAAATATAATTGTTTATGAGAGGAATTCAGTAACTGTATATATGTGGGTTTGTGTCAGTCCACAACAGAGCATTTCTTGTAACATATCAATACTTCTTTCAACAGGTCTGTATTTAATTAACATAAGGATCTAACTAAATATAGTGACCCATTGGGAAAGAATCCTTTAACCCAGACATTTTTCTTGTGCTTGAGTAGTAAAATTTACAGATTTCTAAAGTTTCTTTGATAATGATTTTGCTTAGAATATTCTCAACTACTCACTTGAGGGTAAGGGAAAATAAACTGATACTACTGTGAGAATGAGAGGCAAGAAATAATTTCTGGTGGTTTCTTTTGTATGTTGGAGTTTAGTGACTGATGTGTACCAGAATAATGCTTTTCAGAACAAGTAATTTGAAAGAAATAGTGACATTAAACAATGCAGAAGGTCTATGCTCTTTATAAGCTGCAATTAACTTTTATTTTGGAAAAGGCCTGTCATGTTGATGCTGAGAACATACAGGGGAGCAGATGCAAACACTTTCACATACAATAGGCTTCAGGAAAGCAAAAAAGAAGAATCCTCATTGAACAGCCTTATCACCAGTTGTCTTAGTGCCATAAACATACAGTTTCCATTTTAAATCAGTGAATTAGTGATATATGGTCCCACCTTTTATTTGACAAACAAAGACACTGTCTTGAAAAAGTTTCAGTATATTTTTAGTCTCCTATACTAACTGGATATTAAGCTCTGAGGTTGCACAAATAATACATGAAATATTTGTGGAGATATAATGTGTGCTATCTGTTCAATCACAAGAGAGAAACAACTGAAAATAAGTGCAACTACCTAGAATACTCATTGCTGGGGTATTTGTACTTAGTGTTGTCCACATTCCTGAACCCCATCATCATCTATTTTAGGAGTAACTACACTTATTGTGAGTGTTCCTACTTACTGAATGGTCCTGTCATGTTTCAATCAGTTGGAATTCAGTCTTCATTCAGAAAGACGTGCAAGTAGGAAAATGGAAATCAATGTATACTACTAGTATATTAAATATTAAAAGGTTTTGACATTTTAGTAGTTATTTCTAGGTGCATTGATGTTGGGCATGAATGTCACAATGCTTTATATTGCACAAATAATACAAGAAAATAGAGTAGATAAAATTGGAAAAAACAATGCAAAACTGAAGAGTCTTCATTCTTTTCTGCTTTGAACAAGTAAGCACTTGCACACCTTTGGGCACGTTCTCAGGTTTTTGGGACCTCTCTGGGGTGGGAAGTGTTATATTTAGGTTCCTCTTTAGTCTGAAATTCTATTGAGACACATCATCAGCATACAGATGAAACATGGAACATACGATTTGTATTGGGAAACTTTTTAGAAAGTTATATTACTTTATTTTCCTTTTCCTTTTCTTTTCTTTCTTTCTTTTTTTTTTGTTTTTCAATACAAGGTTTCTTTGTATAGCCCTGGCTGTCTGGAACTCACTCTGTAGACCAGGTTGGCCTGCTGTCATCCATGGAACGTTTTGGGTGTATTTGTTTTTTTCACTATGAGTCTCTGGAGTATAGTCATAATAACAAGCATCATTATACAAACCCAATTGGAGACATGACAATCACTTATTATGTTATTTATTTGGAAGTAATTGGATACTTGGAAACAAATGGAGATATTAGCAGGAGACTTTGTATGAATTTAAGAACTCATTTTATTGGATTTTATTTTATCATTCTGACGTCAGGTTAGGATTTGTTCTCATCAGCCTGTCAATGCAGAGATGAAGGCAGACACATTCAAGGTTGAAACCTGTTTTCAGAGTTCTGTACATTCTTGAGACACTTAAGGTAGCTTTGAAGATCTCAGAAAAATAGATGGAAGAAATGTAACACATTTCAGTGGATAGATGACAAAACGAGAAAAGACAACTTACAATAGAAGGAAATCATCCCAAGAAAGTGAGAAATGCAAAATAAAGATGTCACACATGTCAGACAAACAAATAATGTTTCCTTGTTTGGAGAAAGAAAATTATATCAGTAAAAGCATAGGAAAAAGCAAAGAGAGACAAGCATATATTTTGCTTCTCCTGATACTAAACAAAATAACTCCCTGACATATATAATCCCTGAAAATCAACCTCAGAAACAATGTGAACAATGAAAAATATATAAAATTTTTTGCAGAATAGGATATCTGATAATTTATGTACTTTAAATTTTGTTTCATTATAGCTAAAACATGAAAAGCAAATTGATTACAGCCATAAAATTAATAGATAATATTCATAATTAAATATTTTCTTACTTAGAGAAATGTGTTAGCATGTATGATGGTTTGTATGTGCTTGGCCCAGGGAATGGCACTATTAGGAGGTATAGATTTGTTGGAGTAGGTGTGGCCTTGTTGAGGTTGACTGTCAGTGTGGGCATGGGCTTTAATAACCTTCTCCTAGCTGCCTGGAAGTCAGTCTTCTCCTAACAGCCTTAAGATGAAGATATAGAACTCTCAGCTTACAGAAGCTTTGGAATTTTGTGAAGTCTCATTTGTTGATTTTGATCTTAGAGCATAAGTTATTGGTGTTCTGTTCAGGAAATTTCCCCCTGTGCCCATGTATTCGAGGCTCTGCCCCACTTTCTCTTCTATTAGTTTCAGTGTATTTGGCTCTATGTGGAGGCCTTGATCCACTTGGACTTGAGCTTTGAACAAAGAGATAAGAATGGACTCATTTGCATTCTTCTATGTGCTTACCACCACTTGAACCAGCACCATTTGTTGAAAATGATGTCGTTTTTTCACTGGATGGTTTTAGCTCCTTTATCAAAGATCACGTGACCAAAGGTGTGTGGGTTTATTTCTGGGTCTTCAATTCTATTCCATTGATCTACCTGCCTGTCACTGTACCAATACCATGCAGTTTTCATCACTGTTGCTCTGTATGTAGTACAGCTTGAGGTCAGCAATGGTGATTCTACCAGAAGTTCTTTTATTGTTGAGAATAGTTTTCGATATCCTGGGGTTTTGTTATTCCAAATAAATTAGCAAATTGCTCTTTCTAACTGTATGAAGAATTGAAAAGATCTTTACCAATCCTACATCCAATAGCAAGTTAATAACCAATATATACAAAGAACTCAAGAAACTGGACTCCAGATGGTCAAACAACCCTATTAAAAACAAGGTACAGAGCTAAACAAAGAATTCTCACCTGAGAAATCTTGAATGGTCAAGAAGCACCTAAACAAATGTTTAACATCCTTAGTCGTCAGGGAAATGCAAATCAAAACAACCCTGAGATTCCACCTCACACCATTCAGAATGAGTAAGATCAAAAACTCAGGTGACAGCAGATGCTGGTGAATATGTGGGGAAAGAGGAACACCCCTCCATTGTTGGGGGAATTGAAAGCTGGTAACCAGTCTGACAGTTCCTCAGAAAATTGGACATAGTACTACCCAAGGACACTGCTATACCACTCCTGGTCATATACCCCAAAGATACTCCAACATATAAAAGGGACACCTGCTCCACTGTGTTCATAGCTGACATTTTTTATGATAGCCAGAAGCTGGAAACAACCCAGATGTCCTTCAACAGAAGAATGGATATAGAAAATGTGGCACATTTACACAACGGGGTACTATTTAGCTGTTAAAAACAATGATTTCATGAAATTTTGAGGCAAATGGATGGAACTAGAAAATAAAATCCTGAATGAGGTTACCCAATCACAAAAGAACACACATGTTTTCACTCACTGGTAAGTGGATATTAGCCCAAAAGCTCGGAATACCCAAGATGTAATTCACAGACCACCTGAATCTCAATAAGAAGGAAGACCAAGTGTGGGGTGCTTCAGTCCTTCTTAGAAAGGGGAACAAAATACTCACAGGAGGAAATACGGAGACAAAGTATGGAGCAGAGACTGAAGGAAAGGCCATCCAGAGACTGCCCCACCTGGAGATCCATCCCATATACAGTCACCAAATGCAGACACTATTGTGGATGCCAGGAATTGCTTTCTGACACAAGCCTGATATACCTGTCTCATGAGAGGCTATGCCAGAGCCTGAAATATACAGAAGGAGATGCTTATAGCCAACCATTGGACTGATCACAGGTTCCACAATGGAGCAGTTACAGAAAAGACTGAAGAAGCTGAAGGGACTTGCAACCCCAGAGGAAGAACAACAATGTCAACCAACTATATCTCCCAGGGACTAAAACTACCAACCAAGGAGTACACATGGTGGGACCCATGGATCCAGCAGCATATGTAGCAGAAGATGGCCTTTTCGGGCATCAGTAGGAGAAGAGGCCCTTGGTCCTGTGAAGGGTTGATGCCCCAGTGTAGGTGAATGCAAGGGTAGGGAGGGCAGGAGTGAGTGGGTGTGTGGGGGCACACACCCATAAAAGCAGGGGGAGGGGGGATGAGATAAGGGGTTCTGGTGGGGAAATTGGGAAAGGGGATAACATTTGAAATGTGAATAAAGAAAATATCCAAAGGGGGGAGAACTCTCAGCTCCACCTGCACCATGCCTGCCTGAATGCTGCCATGCTTCTCCTTTGATGATATTGGACTAAACCTCTAAATCTGTAAGCCAACCCCAATTGTATATTGTCTTTAGAAGAGTTGCCTTCATCATGGCAACAGTTCATAGCAGTAAAACACTAAGATATTATTGTATGTTTGTATATTTTTTAAGCATTCATTAACTCATTAAGAGGTTCTGGGGTATGACTTATAAATTTCAATCAAATGTAAATGCTTTGAAAAAAGGTGAAAATTTCTTTCTTCCCCATTTTATTAGTATTACTTATAACCATATTAGAAAATTTTACAGAATAAATTCCATTAAAATGAATAGGTGAAAATCACTTTATTTTGTTTATATAGCCAACAAATTCATCTGCAAATTTAAAACCCAGTCTCCTTTTGATCTTCCTAACTATGGCTCATAAGTATACATAAGCCTATGTAATCATTGTACTTTCCAACATTTCTATCAAACCAGTAACTGCTGTGTGGAAATTCAAAGATACCTTTAGGGATCATGTATTGACAGGAAGACAATCTTGCGTGATATGATGTAAATAATCCACAGAAAATGAATTAAAATTATAAAAAACTACTTATTTTTATTTTGTTGAGAATTTAAAAGATTCCTCATCCAGCGCTTTCAAACTAATCAGTATATGTGTTCGAAGCATATATGGGAGGCTGGGAAATAATACAATAAATATCAGCTTAAATCCTGTGTATTTGGTTGCATGTCTAGTGCTCTGTTCAATGACTAAAAGCTCAGTTGCAGGCTTTTATTTTAAAGATACAGTTAAACAACAAGAAAAAAGCACCATTGATGAAGAGATGATGCAATTATTTACTCAGTTTTAGTGTACGATTTGTCTACCTTGAAGAATTACGAGAGGCATCATAAAATTTCCTAATTTAATTTCTCCTCTATATCATTATTACTTTTTGCAGTGACCTAGTCTAATGTTGTGTGTCCTCTTACACAAAGCTGAAAATAAAGTAAAAATACACATATTGTTGACCATGATGGAAAAATAAATGCAGTATCTATAAATATCTACATTGTGCATCATGAGTTACCAAGAAGTTATAATTTTCCATTTGGGAGTTTTACATACATCAAGGAAGAGAAGAAAATTTAAGTTTTGTGGGAATGTATTCCAATGGGTATCTGCTGACTGACTCATTTGTAGGCTCTTGTATGACATAGGAGCAGAAATTTAACTAATAATTCAAAGCCACTATTTAAATTTCATCATTTTAATACTTTTCTCTAGTGTTGAGCACAGAACTTCATACTGTGTGTGTGTGTGTGTCTCTGTGTGTGTATTCAATAAAATATATTGTAAAGAAATGGATATTTTCATTAATTGTTTGTGTTTGATATTTTTGCTTTTATTAAACAAAAATTGTAGAGCTTATATGTAAATTTGAACAAATTTTGCTTATACCTGATATTTGAAGTGAAACATCAGAATGCAGTTACAAAAACATGTGAAATGATGTTCTTCCCTAAGAGCTTCTTGAGTAGTCCATTTAATTTTAAGAGTTTAGGTAAATGAAATAACATGCTACTAGTCTGTGTTGCTTCCATGTTCTACAAAATTCTCTGTCAAATGAGAGAAATATTTGCCAATAAGTGAACTACGGTTTCCAAAAACATACTTCTAGGGGTTGGAAATAATGTCATTTACTTGTCAAATATCACATCAGTATATGATCAGGAGATTCAAAATATGTTCTGTGAACTTTGTAGAACTGAAAATTCCAGACATGGAGTGATTTAAGAATCAAGATATTGGAGTATCTTTGAAGTCTAGAGATTCACTGGAGCTGTTGTGGGGAGGTTCTGTGAACCTTGTAGAACTGAAAATTCCAGACATAGGGTTATTTAGGAATCAAGGTATTGGAGTATCTTTGAAGTCTAGAGATTCACCTGAGCTATTGTGGGGAGTTGAAAGACAATGAACATTATAAACAGATCAGAAAGGAAACATTTCCTCAACAAGATTTATTTGAGATTTGCTATCAGGAAATTGCTAATTTAAGCTAGAGGTTATCAAACCAATGAATAACTGGGGGTAACTTTTAACATGCAGTTTCTTGCATTCTGGTTTAAAGAGTCTAGTTTTAGAGAGGCTTGTGAATTCTGAATGAAACTTAACATGATTGATAGACAAATTAAATGAATGGTCAAAGGTGGTTGTATTTAGTGGCCCAAAGACAATTGATTTCTGCACACTGCATTTTGTACACTGACTTTGCGAAGACTAATCTTGGAAGTTATTTCTTTGATATGAATTTGTGGAGTAATGATCTCCTCTGAGAACTCCTTGAGTAGTCCATTTGTATTTTAAGAGTTTTGGTAGATGAAAATGTGCACATGGGTGCACACAGAGGTCTTATTTTCTTTCATTATATTGTTTTGTTTATGCAGAAATTGCCATATTGCCATTCACATCTCCACTAAGCACTAAGCAAGTTTAGAATATATATATATATATATATATATATATACTTTTTCTTTCACTACATATATATAAAGTCTAGTGACTGTTTACCTTTGTAGTTTTAATTATTTCTGAACTCTTGCAAATCTTCCAGAGGATCTTCTGTTTGTATTCAGGAACCATTGTTATAAGTAGTCTTGTTTAACAAAATAATACGCATCCAAAAGGATGGGACTGTAAAGAGAAAGGGTTATTGTGGCAATCGATTTTGATATGCTCAGCGCCCCCCCCCCCCACTTTTTTTTTCCTTTTCAAATTTTATTTAATGTTTTTCTTTACACTCCAGATTTTATCCCCTTCCTGGTCTACCCTCTGACTGTTCCCCACCCCATACCTCCTCCCTTCCCCCTGTCTCCATCAAGATATCCTCACCCTCCCTCTACCCACCCTACCAGACCTCTTCACTCCCTGGGGCTTCCATTCTCTTGAGGGTTATGTGAATCTTCTCTGATGGAACCCAGAGCCAGCAGTCCTCTGCTGTATATGTGTTGGGGGCCTCATATCAGCTGGTGTATGCTGCCTGGTTGGTGGTCGAGTGTCTGAAAGATCTTGGGGTCTATGTTAATTGAGACTGTTGATCTTCCTACAGGGTTGCCCTCCTCCTCAGCTTCTTCCAGCTTTTTCCTAATTCAACCACAGGGGTCATCAGCTTCTGTCCATTGGTTGGGTGTAAATATCTGCATCTGACTCTTTCAGCAGCTTATTGGGTCTTTTGTAGGGAAGTCATGATAGGTCCCATTTTGTGAGCACTCCATAGCCTCAGTAATAGTGTCAGGCCTTGGGGTCTTCCCTGGAGCTGGAAATTACTTTGGGCCTGTCACTGGACCTCCTTTTTCATCAGGCTCTTCTTCAATTTTATCCTTTCAGTTCTTTTAGACAAGAACAATATGAGTCTGAGTTTTGACTGTGGGATGGAAACCCCATCCCATCCCTCACTTGATGCCCTGTCTTTCTGCTGGAGGTGAAAGTCCCCTCTCCCCACGATAGGGTATTTCATCTAAGGTCTAAGGGAAAGCCCTTTAAGTCCCGAGAATCCCTCACCTCCCAGGTCTATGGTATATTCTGGAGGGTCCCCCTAACCTCTTACCTCATGAAGTTGCCTGTCTCCATTCTTTCTACTGGGTCTCAAAGCTTCAGTCCTTTTCCTCCACCCAATACTTAATTATGTTCCCCTCTTTGCCTCCCTGTCCCCTTTTCCATCCATGTCCCTCTCTCTTTTCCCCCTTGTGATTGCTTTCTTCTCCCTCCCAAGTGGGATTGAGGTGTCCTCACTTGGGCTGTTCAGCTTTTTAACCTTTTTAAATTCTGTGAACTGTATCTTGTGTATTCTGTACTTTTTTTTTTTTTTTTTGGCTAATATCCACTTATTAGTGAGTACATCCTGCGCATGTCCTTTTGTGTCTGAGTTGCCTCACTCAGGATGATATTTTCTAGTTCCATCCATTTGTCTGCAAAACTCAAGATGTCCTCATTCTTAATAAATGAGTAGTATTCCATTGTGTAAATGAACCACATTTTCTATATCTATTCTTCAGTCATGGGACATCTAGGTTCTTTCGAGCTTCTGCCTATCACAAACAAGACTGCTATGAACATACTGGAACATGTGCCCCTGTGGCCTGGTGGGACATCTTTTGGGTATTTTCTCATGAGAGGTATAGCTGGGTCTTCAGGTAGATCTATTTCCAACTTTCTGAGGAACCTCCAGATTGATTTCCAGAGTGGTTGTACCAGTTTGCAATCCCACCAGCAATGCCTTTTTGAATGAGGTTAATATCTTTCTTGAATAATCCATCTACTGATTTACTTTGGAGGATGATTTATTCCAGAAAAGAAACAATAGGGGTTTCATATATCCATTGTACAGGGGCAATTTCTCAAACCTGCCAAAATTTTACAAAAAAATAGAATCTGTTGCTAATATCTACAGTGTTAAAAAAAATCAATCATTAAAGAATCCTCTTTTAGTTCTCCTTAATAAATAAATGGTGATCCAATATTGTCTTAGTATTTGTAGACAGCTTTAGAATCGATGTATCATGAGAGAAGACAGTCTGTGTGAAAGCGAGAGTACTACCTCAACAATCTGACCATAGGACCCATTGACTTTTTTCCCACCCACTACAATATGCTTGAGTTCTGTGAGCCAAGAATCAAAATGCTTTCATTCTTCATTGTTTTATAGCTATGCATCTATCACTCAGAAACCCCCAACAGCATTTGCAGAGGTGATTTTTCTATTTGTATATGCATATGGGTAAACACACATACACACAGGCATTTTATTTTCTTTTACTACATACCTCTTAAAGATATGTGTAATGCTATAAGCTAGAGGAATAAAATATCAACCTATAGTTTTATTTATTATTATTTTAGAGTGTGGTAATCCCATGCTATTAACCATTCTATTGAACAAAACACCATGAATTTATCGAACTATTTCATAATCATTATTAACTATCATAATAGCATTGGAGACCTAGAATCCTTGGGGAAAATGGTATCATTAGAAATTTTGAGTTTAAAGAAAGGGAATAGAAAAAGATAGGATTAGTCTTCCATATTTTTTGAGGGGCCATATAATATGGATAATAAAGTTGTTGCTTAAGTTGAAGGGAAAGGTATGGATCAGAGAAGTACAAGCAGACTGAGTTTGAAGTCTTTGAGCAGCCTATTGGAGAGGTTTGTTATGTCGGAAAGAAGTGATGAGAGTGCCAAACATGATGGAGTGGAATAACATAAAAGCATTTCTAGTCTTTCTTTTTGGATGCAAATCTAATGCTAATATTATTTAGTGGATCCTTAGGATTTCCTCATTTATTACTCGGTCTTAGAGGTACTGATTGCTCCCTTCCACAGACCAAAATGGGATAACCTAGCAACTCATTTGAAACTAATTGTATTAGTATTTATTTTATAGTTAGAAGAAATTATTGAAAAATATAAAGAAACTTAGGTATTTTGTTCAATGAGTCATTTACAGTTCCTAGTTACAACATAGGTTTCCTTACCTTAAACTTTCTTCTTAACTAATGGATGGTTGTCAAAAAATTTTAGCCTTTTTATAGGAAGGTATGATGTGGAATGGATAGGTTTTGATCTGAGTATTTTGTATTTGGATAATGTGAATAGTGGAAGACTGTGCCATCATTAAAGGCTTGACATCACTGACTTTTCAGCTTGATCACACTGCTCAATGAAGAGAAAATTGAAGATTCAGGATTACAGGTTTGACTAAAGCTAATTGTTAAAGATAATGGCTTTGGAGGTTACAGCTAATATCTTCAAAGTAGACAAGTTCTATGAGTGAAAAAGAGAGACCAATAATATACACCAAACAAACAAAACCATGAAAGAAGCTGTAACAAAATATGTTTTCATGTGGGTGAAGATGAAGTGGTCAATTTACTTTGCAAAGTAGTTAAGAAAAGTTAAGAATGGTACTTTCAAAACTATTGTGAATGAGCTGCCTCCAATCTCAGAAAATAATGCTTATCCTGAATATGAAAAAGTATGAAATGAGATTTATGAGGGAATATATAATTAATAAACAATGATACTATGTTATACATTTCTGACCTGGTGTCTTTACCCATGTACCATAAATATGCTAAATGATATTCATTTTTCATTAAATAAAACAGTAAGGCAAGCATGATGCCTCCACATGGTCCTTTCCCAAGAATAAGTTTACTTACTTCTTTGTCCTAGGGAACTGTAAGATAGTCTGATATGAATGTAATGCATTCTTTCCGTTCCCTCTTTTGAGATGAACACTGAAATATGAGAGGCTCAGTACATCAAAGCAGTCTTTTATGGACACAGCAGTTAGGAAACCATGCATAACACCTGTACAACATCAAGCTTGCAAAATCCCAGCATGGGTGGGGAGGGAGTCAATGTTCCTTCCCTAGATATGGAGTTATTGGTAACTGACAGCTGCTGGGAGAGAAAGAGTCAGTTTTCTTCAGGAATGCTTCTCCTTAGTGTCTATCCATGATCCAGAAAATGGCCCTACACCTGTGTACATAGTAACAAAACTAAATGGAATAATATTTTAAAGATGCATTTATTTTTATATTAAGTATATGTTTGTCTGCATGCATGTAAGTGCACTGTGGCATACAGTACTCACAGAGGACAGAGAAGAAATTGGATCTCCTGAAACTGGAGTAACTGATAGCTGTGATTCACTATATGGATACTGGGGATGGGACTTGAGCCCTATGCAAGGATAGCCAATGCTTTTAACTGTTGAAACATTTTTCTGGCCCCAAACTAAGTAGATTAAACCAACATGAGCGGCTGGCTACACATGATGCTGGGAGGGAACAGTGGTGAGGAGAATAGGATAAGATCTCAGGAGAAGAAATGTCTGGTATATTTGATAAAAACCTATTATATGCATGTACAGAATTCTCAAACAACAAGAAAGTGTAATACAATGTCTGTCACTAGACTTTGGCTTTATTTTTATGCTGTTTATTTCATGACAACTAAATTATTGGATAGGAATTTTGCCTATTTAGCAACTATTAAAATTTAAGTGTCTATGCCACTTTTAGCTCTTTTAGTATTTAATAATCATGGTAAATCAAGTCTGAAATACCTATTTATCTTTCAATAATTTTATAACAAATGGTAAGTAGCTCCGAATGTCCTGAAACTCAATAGATAAGCTGTTCTCAAACAGAGAGATCCATGTACTTCTCCTTTCTGTGTGCTATGATTGAAGTCATGAACCAACATGCCCAGCCTTTTGTCAGTCATTTTTTGTTTCAGTTTTTCTCTTATTTTTCAAAACAGTTAACTTATTGAGAATCACATGGTAGAAACTGATTTTAGGTCCGTGCTTATATTAACCTATAAGCTTTCAGCTATAAAGGTATGCTGAAAATATTGTTTAGTGGTAGATTACTTGCCTAATGTGCATGAGGCCCTAAGTTCTAATCTTCAGAACTACAAAAGGAAAAATAACTATAAATACACACACACACACACACACACACACACACGTACAAATGATTCTGTTCTTATCCCCTTAAAGACTTTGCTTACAGTTAGAACTATTTTAGATGATTTTTTTGTTGTTGTTGGTACTGTGGGAAGGTCACTAATGGAAATATCTTTTGAAATATTTTAGGAGACAAGGGACTATAACTTTATACTGCTAAACACTGAATAATTTTTATATCATTTGAAAGTAATACAGAAGACAAAATAAGGCCAAACAGGATATATACTATTGAGTTTAACATTTTGACTTTCATTCTCTCTTTCTCTCCATTAATCTTGCTGAATTTAATCATGTAAAACTATTTCTGTATATACTGCCAAATTCCATGTTTGATAGCACACCACAGTTTAATCAATCCATATTTTAAGCTGATGAGTGAGAATAGAACTATGTTTAATGGTAACACATGAATGCAAGAACCAAATAACATAGGAGCCTAAAATCAAAAATCAAACATAGAAAATTCAATGTAAACATAGAATATATAATTGAAAAGTTATGCTTTCCTTATCACATATTTATTAAATGCTTATTTTATTGTCTTTTGTGACATGCTGCAAGATTTATGGACTTATATATAAGAGAATGGCTTTAATTATCTACAGAATTTTAAAAGTATGTTCCTTGAATGCTCATATATTCTGTTACACCTGTAAATTTTCATGATATAGTAGCAGAAAAAATGAATTATTTTATATACAAAATATTGTATCATTAAACAGATATTTGTTATTGCTCTCTCTTGGGACAAGAATTTGAAATGTCTCAATTATTGATGAGAAATACAATTTCCCTTTACATTTTCTTTTGATTTTTCTGTCTTACACATTACAGGAATGGAATTCAGAAGCATTGTATCTTGCTTTCATTCTTTTTCTTATGGTGTTTACCCAAAGGATTGCAGAAACCTTTGAAAGATAAATTCACACAATCCCAACAACAAATTTAAAGAGCAGCTGTTGCTATATTGATAAGAAGCCTACAACCTTCATTTAGTAGGATCTATAGACTTGAACAAATAACTATTTTGTATATTTGCCTGTTGATCAGATTGTCTCAGTGAGCTATCTTTTAATATCATGTGTTTTTCTTATGAATTGGTATGTTTGGGTGCTTTTATTTGTTGATTTTATCCAGTCAAATATCTGATATTTTTGATTAGCAAGGGTTTTCATTTCCAAGGAAGAAAAGGACACAGATGCCTACAGATTGTAACTTTGTTATTTATTTATACATAAAATCCCTGATTTATTTTAACACTGTTTTTGAAAACTTGACTCTGTGTGACTATGAACTATTGGTTATATAGGGGAAAAATGGTTCTGCTACTGGTTTCTGAGTGAAGCAATGTCATTCAGTTGGATTTTCAGAAAGCAAATTTACTTTCTCTGTATCTTTTTAAAAGTTCCCACAAGTAATGAAAAACTTCCTTAATTCTTATAAAAACAAAACAAAACAGCACAACCAACAACAAAAACATTCTTGTTCTCCCAAAGCATTTGTTTTAGAGAGTGATAATGGTAAGATTAGGTTGACTGGCAGAGACTAAAAGAGTAAATCTTAGCTACGAACACTTATAATTTCATTTGAAGCTTCAGACACATATAAGGGAGTTTGTGGCATGTATTCTGGAGAAAAGAAATGTACTGTTTCTTCCCAAGGCAAAGATCAATAAATGCTTTGTGGGCCTAAAAGTATTTTTCAAATTATGAAGTATCTTTATTTTCTCTTGTGCTAACTTACTGTCATTATGAATGTATCTCAAAGAAAAACTACCTTTTTTGTTTGTTTGTTTGTTTCAAATTAAATTCTTTGTCCAAGTGGATGTATGGAAAGTCAAACCTAACTTTTCTTGCCTGAGGGACAAAAGAGGAGACTCATGTACAGATTGTAATCAGTGGCTGGCATTATGAATGCCTCTTGCTTGCATTATCCTTTCCTTCAGTAGCTGCACACTTAAGGTTATATTTACCTTGGTTTCATTTCTGTTTCTGAAATACAATAATATGACAGAGTTTTACTGTAGAAAGGGATTTCAGTGTACAGTCCCAGGTCAGAGTCCATCATTGTGGGAAACTGAAGGCAGGAATTTGGAGCAAATAGTCATATTTTGAAAGAGCATTAGCAATCAGACTTGCTAGGGCTCAGCCCCTTCTGAAAAGTTCATAGTCAAAGACCCCTACATAGGGTGGACTAGGTCTTCAAAGATCAGTTAATATAAATTATGTATCTCCCGACCACAACCCCCAAAGCCTAAACTGATCTGGATAATCTCCTATTGTAATTATCTTTTCTAGAGATTCTAAATTGTGTCAAATTAACTATTAAAACTATGAATGATGAAAGAAGATGAAGGCTATCAAATATTGCTTGTATATGTAAATTTTTTTTGGCAATCTAGTTATCTTTACTATTAGGTAAATAGAAGTAATGTTGATCAAAAACACCAAGATGACAAAGATACCCTCTTATTTCAATTATAAAGGTGTGATATTACCCTTCAATAGCTACATTAATAATATAATAATATAATTATTAAGGTAACTATTAACTATAATGAAAAATTGCATTAGAGAAGATGCAAAAATCATTTTAGTACAAGTTATTCAATTAAAGTAAGCTTTTCAAACATGTAGTAGAAAGATATTTTCATATATGAGTCAATGAAAATATCTTAATCCTTTATGATGAATATGAATATATAGTATGAATGTACTAATATGAATCAGACAAACTTTTGACCCCTAGGTGATATATTCATTACCTTATATGGTTTATAAATGAGATCAAGATATTCTTACCTCAAGATACCTTAAAACTTAGTATAACAGATTTTATTTATTTTTCGATTCTGTTCTACATAACATTTTATTGCTTCTCTTCTAGAGTTACGAATAGATGGGAAAGGAATGACATATCAAAGCCTAGGAAAATTCTAGCTTTGTATTTTATTTATAATTTTGAAACATTATGGATTAAGGGTAAGAAAAGGCTGTAAAGTTAATTTTAATACTATGTACTTCCCTCCCCTTCCTCCTCCTATGCGTCCCTCTCCATTTTTAAAATTTTTTTATTTTTTATTTTTGGTACTTTATTTACATTTCAAATGTTTTCCCCTTTCCAGGTCTCTCCTTTGTAAACTCCCTACCCATCCCACCTCCTCCTGACTCTATGAGAGTCTTCCCCCTCCCCACTCCCATCTTCCCTCCCTGGCATTCCCCTATACTGGCGCATCTAACACTCTCAGACCCAAGGGCCTCTCCTCCCACTGATGGCCAACAAGGCCCTTCTCTGTCACATATGTGGCCAGCACCATGGGTCCCTCCATATGCATTCTTTGGTTGGTGGTTCAGTCTCTGGTTACACCAGGGGGCATGACCAGTTGACACTGTTGCTCCCTCCCCATGGGGCTTCAAACTCCCACAGCTCCTTCAGTTCCTTCTCCACCTCCTCCATCTGGGACTCCACACTCAGTCCAACAGGTGCTGTGAAGTGAATCTTGGATAATCTGAACTTTTGGGCTAATATCCACTTATCAGTGAGTACATACCATGTTCGTTCTTTTGTGACTGAGTTACCTCGTTCAGGAAGATCATTGTGTCCCATAGGTTTGGGTATGTTGTACTTTCATTTTCATTAAATTCTAGGATGTCTTTAATTTCTTTATTTCTTCCTTGACCAAGTTATCATTGAGTAGAGTGTTGTTCCCCTCTCATATGTTGTGGGCTTTCTGTTGTTGTTGTTGTTGCCATTGAAGACCAGTCTTAATCTGTAGTGATCTGATAGGGCTCATGGGATTATTTCAGTCTTCTAATATCTGTTGAGATTTGTTATGTGACCAATTGCATGGTCAGTTTTGGAGAAGGTACCATGAGGTACTGAGAAGAAGGTATATTCTTTTGATTTAGGATGAAATGTTTTATAGATATCTGTTAAATCCATTTGGTCCATAACTTCTGTTAGTTTCACTGTGTCTCTGTTTAGTTCGTTTCCAAGATCTTTCCATTGATGAGAGTGGGGTGTTGTAGTCTCCCACTATTATTGTGTGAGGTACAATGTGCGCTTTGAGCTTTAGTAAAGTTTCTTTTATGAATGTTGTTTCCTTTGCATTTGGAGCATAGATGTTCAGAATTGAGAGTTCTTCTTGGTAGATTTTTTCATTTGATGAGAATGAAGTGTCCTTCCTTATCTTTTTTGATAACTTTTGATTGAAAGTAGATTTTATTTGATATTAGAATGGCTACTCTTGCCTGTTTCTTGGGACCATTTGCCTGGAAAACTGTTTTCCAGCCTTTTACTCTGAGGTAGTGTTTGGCCTTAACACTAAGGAGCATTTCCTGTATGGAGCAAAATGCATTTCCAGTTTATGTATCCAGTCTGTTAGTCTATGTCTTTTTATTGGGGAATTGAGTCCATTGATGTGAAGAGATTTTAAGGAATAGTGATTGCTGCTTCCTGTTATTTTCCATGTTATTCTTATGTTTGTGTGGTTATCTTCTTTTGGGTTTGTTGAACGATTACTTTCTTGCTTTTTCTAGGGTGTAGTTTCCCTCCTTGTGTTGGCGTTTTCTATCTATTATCCTTTGTAGGGTTGGGTTTGTGATATTATATTGTGTAAATTTGGTTTTGTCGTGGAATATCTTGGTTTCATCATCTATGGTAGTTGAGAGTTTTGCTGGGTATAGCAGCAAAACTTGTACTTGTATTCTGGGATGGTACTTGTATTCTCTTAGGGTCTGTATGAGATCTGTCCAGGATCTTCTAGCTTTCATAGTCTTTGGTGAGAAGTCTGGTGTAATTCTGATAGGTCTGCCTTTATATGTTACTTGACCATTTTCCCTTACTGCTTTTAATATTCCTTCCTTGTTTTCTGCATTTGGTGTTTTGACTATTATATGATGGAAGGAATTTTTTTTTTCTGTTCCAATCTATTTGGAGTTCTGTAGGCTTCTTGAATGTTTATGTTCATCTCTTTCTTTAGATTAGGGAAGTTTTCTTCTATAATTTTGCTGAAGATATTTACTGGCCCTTTAAGTTGGGAATTTTCACTCTCTTCTATACCTATTTTCCTTATATTTCATTTTCCCATTGTGTGCTGGATTTCCTGGATGTTTTGGGTTTAAAGCTTTTTGTATTTTGCATTTTCTCTGATTATTGTGTCAATGTTTTCTGTGGTATCTTCTGTACCTGAGATTCTCTCTTCTATCTCTTGTATTCTGTTGAGGATGCTTGCATCTATGACTCCTGATCTCTTTCCTAGGGTTTCTATCTCTATGCTTGTCTCCCTTTGTCATTTCTTTATTGTTTCTATTTCCATTTTCCTATTTTGAATGGTTTTGTTCATTTCCTTCACCTGTTTCATTGTATTTTCCTGTATTTCCTCTTAAAGGCTTATGGCTGTTTACCTGTGTTCTTCTGTATTTCTTTAAGGGAGTTATTTATTTCCTTCTTAAAGTCTTCTACCATCATAATGAGAAGTGATTTTAAATCTGAGTCTTGCTTTTCTTTTGTGTTGGGGTATTCAGGGCTCACTGTGGTGGGAGAGCTGGGTTCTGATGATGCCACGTTGCCTTGGTTTCTGTTCCTTATGTTCTTGCCCTTGTCTTTTGCCATCTGGTTATCTCTGGTGTTAACTGGTTTTGCTCTCTCTATCTGTGGCTTGTCCCTCCTACAAGCCTTTGTGTCAGTACTCCTTGGAGACTAGCTATCTCTGAGAGGAATTTGGGTTTGGAGAGCTGTGGTACAGTTCAGCTCTGGCGTTCAGACAGAAACCAGAAGGATCCTGTCCCCAGCTCTTCCTTGATTCCCATGTCCTGGTATCTCTCTGAGGGTTCCTCTTGATCGAGGAATTTGAACAGAAGTGGTGGTCTTCCTGTGCTTGAAGGTGTGTCAGCTATCCTGGGAGACCAGCTCTCTCCTGGCACTGAGTATGGAGCCTTGTGTCACTCATCAGCTCCCTGGCTGCAGAAGAAAACCAGAAGGCCACTTCTTAGTCCCTGTGTCCTGAGGGTTCTAGGCGGGTCTCTCTCAGCAGAGGTGCTGGCTTTACTCCTGATCACAGGCTTGTCTACACTCCTGGGATGGTAGTTCTTTCCCTGTGTTATTTGAGTATGGAGCTGAGTAGCATAGACCTCAGGCATAAACAAGACAGCTCCTGTCCCAGGCTGTTCCTTGGTCCCTGTGTCTTGAGGATTCCGGGCATGTCTTGTTGAGCAGTAATGCTAGTATTACCTCCACTCAAGGGCTTGTCCACACTCCTGAGATGCTAGCTTTCTCCTGGCGCTATTTGATTATGGAGATCTGTGGCTCAGACTTAGGTCCCTGGCCACAGAAGAAAACAGGAAGGCTCCTGTCCCAGGCTGCTTGTATGTTCCTGTGTCCTGGGGGTTCTGGGCAGGTCCTTCTGAGCAGAGGTGCTGGCAGAGGGCCTTACCCCCTTCCCAATCACAGGTTTGTCCACACTTCTGGGAGGGTAGCTCCCTGTGCTATTTGGGTATGGAACACCGTGTCACAGACCACAGGTGTAAACGAGAAGGCTCCTGTCCCAGGCTATTCCTTGGTTCCTGTGTCCTGAGGATTCCAGGCGGGTCCCGCTGAGCAGTGGTGCTACTCTTACCTCCACTTACAGGCTTGTCCATACTCCTGGGATACTTTCTCCCAGCACTATTTGACTACGGAGCTGTGTGGCACAGACTGAGGTCCTTGGACACAGAAGGAAACCCCCTTCCCTCTCCATTTTGTTGATTTCTAAACCAAACTCTCATGTCAGAAATATGTTCCATGAATCTATCAAAATATATTGTTACTGAGTGTATTTTGAGAACAATTTTATATTAAATTAATTGGAAATTACATCTCTTACTTCCAAACAACTAAGGGTAAAAAGTAGGTTTGGAGGGTGATGTGTGATGTGTGACAGCTGTCCTGGTGTTCTTAAAACAAAGTCTAGTTTCTGTCCCGACAAAGTTCTGCTGTATAGCTCTGATTATTTAAGAATGGTGCTTCTAAGAGCTGTCCAGGCAGGGGAAGAATTGGACAGGTATATAAATTCCTTCATGTCCTTAATCTGTAGGACTAACATACTGATAGAAAGAAAAGTCATATATATATATATTTTTTTCTAGGAATGTATCATTATACTTCTGTTTTAAATCATTTTCATCATCTTGAGGAATGATTACTGATACTTCAGGATTTATTAGAGATATAGGGGTAAATGCTTAAAGGTTCCAAAATTCTCACCAGTTTGGTGAATAATTTATGGGTTAATGGAGAATTATGCACACAAAATGGAGGTGTTAAAATTAAAATGTTTTTAAAATACCACACAGTATCTTGTTTCTAAGGATTATTTTAGTATATACTCTGTTGTTTAGTGTGAGTCTGTGTTCATGCTTATTCAAATATTTTGTGTGATCATAGTTTCACGAACATGTGTAGATAAACAGTGTCTTATTTTTAAACATTATTTTAGTATATACTCTGTTGTTTGTTTTGAATCTGTGTTCATGCTTATCCACATAGTTTTTGTGGTCGTTGTTACACTAATATGTGGGAAGCCAACTTATACAATGAGATATTTAATGTCATTTTCTCTATTCTCCAGGTACCTGTTTCCTTTGTACTTTTCTTCCATCTTTTCACTTTTCCCTTTTTATAGATACTTATATTTCTTATTTAATAAATCATGCAAAAGACAAGAAAGAGCTAACATTTTAGTTCTAATGGAAGCATTTTTTCTTTTAAAATTTTGTTTTTGAGAATTTCATGCATGTACAATAAAACATGATCCCCTTCACATTTCCTTCTCCCAACAGCTTGTTTTTAATTTTTTCTTACTAAGGTCTTTTGAAATGTTCTTTATTACAGTTAATATTATAATGACTGTTTTGTAATGAATGGCTTAGTGTTCAGTGTAAGAAGATTAGATGATCCATGGAATGTTTTGGTAATACCCACAAGATAATATCCATAACACTCAAACATTTTTCATGCTTAGATCTGTGAGGCTGTACTCTGCTGAGTCTCAGAGAGGCATAGTAGGCTGCCCCAATGAGGAATTTAGTAACTAGCCACACTGGAACTTTATTGGTGAATATTAATTGTAAAAAATAATATGTATAATTAGGATATGTCATGCTGTGATTATGTTTACTCCCTGTTACAAACTTATGCTCCTGATCTCTTGTCTCAGTAGTCATTCCTCTACTTCCATTATTCCAACACATGAGGAAAAGCATCTGTTTTTCTCCCAAAGTCTGGTTTACCTAGCTTGTTCTCTAGCTTTATCCATTTTCCTGAAAATAGCATGACCTCGTTCTTTATCGTTAAATAAAAATCCACTGTGTTCAGATCACATTTTCTTTATTCTTCCCTTACACTTCACTTTCAAAGTTTATTCCCACAAGCTTTCATCTTACACAAATAGATTTACTCTCCATGTACAATATTGTTTTATGTTCATTCTATGTCATCTCTCATGTGTCTTCCATTCAGTGATTTTCTGAAAAGAGGTTTGAAATTTTCTGTGGGTTTACTTGGACTTGACTAGGGCCAGATATTCAGTTCTGAGTGTGCAGCATTCCTGTGTTAGAAATGCTAATGGACTTTTTTTTCTTACTGGGGCTCTGCCTCTAGGCTGACCTAGTTTGCCTTTCCTCTTTCATATCTCTGTGATTTAGCCTCCCAAGGATGAGACAGCTGTGAGTAGACTGACAAAAGCCATCATCACTACCAGTGGCCTAACTTATGTTGCAGGGTCTGAGAAGAAGTGCAATACTTGATGTTTGATTTGTAAAATATAAAAAATGTTATGATTATTATAAATGTAATTGTATATAAGAATATTAGTTCTCTTAACACATTACCTATACTTATGTTCATCTGTATAAGCATATGCCTTGGCAAAGCTAATTATAGCATTAAATTATTATATAATATATTAGAAGGAATGAGGAAGTAGTAGTCTTGAAGAATTAATAGATATATTAAAAATGTATTTTAATCATTTAAAGTTAAATTACAACAGTGAGACTTTTAATTTGATTCACTAATATTCTTATGTTGGTGTATTTTTTCTTAGAAAACTATGATTATTCTCTTTAATTTAGGGGTTGAGTGTATCGTAGACACTGGCGACATGGCTATAATATTCCTAATATCTCCTTAGCAATCATGCTGACTATCTGTTGGGATCATCAGAAGATTGGTAACACCACTTCATATCTCCTTCAGGGTCTTGCTGGCTTTTTTTTTCTTTCCAGTGATATGGAGGCAGTAAAGTGTTATGTTATAAGATTGGGAACAAAATTTTATATTTCCATGGATTTCAAATACAATAGAAATGTCTTATTTAGATATCATGAAGCATTTCCTTTTGGTTACCAAAGTGAAATCATTTACTGAAGGGAACACCAGCATGGGAAGAAATCTCATGTGGGGCCTGTGTCATTGGTATATGTGTCATGTCAGTCTATTAGCTGAGGCAGACACAGAAGAAACAAACCTACAATATTGTAACCTCACTAATTACCCAGGTTTTTCATCTGTCAAATGTAGATAATTAAAACAGTCTCAGGACAGTGCTGTGAACATCTAATAGGATGAAAACAAAGAATGTGATTTATAAACTGTGAATTGTAATGTAAACTAAGTGCACTGTTATTAGTCTCTGGAGTTGTTCCCAAGCATCAGAATGTCTCGGGTGACCTACATGAAGATGAGAAGTGTTATAAATAAGTCTTTAGATACAATTCTCTTAAAGGCTATTCTTCTTAAATTAGTATTGATTATAATTAGATCTTACATAAAATTGAAATCCAAAAGTTATTTTTAGAAAGCATTGAATTAAAGTAACAAGGGGGCAAATATTTGGAAAAGGAACACACTCTATAGAAAGACTTAATTATATTGATTATATGTTAAGTATATTCACTTGTAATCAATAGCTGGAATGATATATTCTCTGTGCTTTGCTAATTAGAGCAGGCTTAATATAACATTTAAAGATTATTACTTTGAATTCCCATATGTAAATTAGCATTAAATTAACCTTAAATTATATCTTCCTGTGGGATCATTCAAAGGTACACTTACTTTCATAAGGAGAATGAAGTACATATTGGATGGAATCTTGCAGATGTTCTACTAGTCTGCCTACAACTTCAACTGTATTATAATTTGGCTTTAGTTTTAATTAATGTTTTTCTTTTAATATGCTTGCCAGTTTTGCATATATTAACCAACCAGACTTCACAGTTTAGAAAATTAATAATGCTGGTCATTTGATATGCCATTCCATTTTCCTGAAATGTTTCTATCCTTCAGAGAAGGTGCTTTATTTCCAGTATTTTGACTGTGCTTACATACGCTTCATTATGCAATATTGTACGTGAGAACCACGAGCTTCTCTGAAGTGTTTCTTAAGTGGGAACGTGGAGACTTTTCTTCCTATCCCCCAAGGTTTTCACTCCCATGTGAAGATACTCTTTCTGATTTTGCAAGAAGGGCTAGTAGCATAGCTAGATTTGAAGAAATTAGAAGTCCTCACTAAAGATTTTATTACTTTTCTACTTTTCTTCTTTTGTTTATGTGTGGTAACTTTAGTGTATTCTGAGAATGTGAATATTATTGTATATTTAGCAAGAATATTGATGTCTATAGCTGCATCTCTCATGAGATCTGAATGGATTGTTTGAGGCAACTTGTTTTGACTAGTTTTAATAATAGTGTCAGTCAAATAATTTGATCCATTGGCATCTATTAGTATACAAATAAAAGCAGTTTTGATTACTTTATTTCATTCAATTTTGTGTAGATGCCTTAATGAGTAAAGGGCTTTTGTACTTTGAAGAATGTGTCTCCCTTGTGTGATTTGGAAATGACTGATTGTTTTGTTCTTCTCTGTCACAATGCTTATTTATTGAGAAACCTGTTTCTTTAAATTCTGTCACTAGAGGTTTAGACTTATATACTGTGGGATGAATTTTCCACATTACCATTTACTTCTCTTACTTATGATTGAATGTAATTTTGATTGAACAGAGAAGGGACTAATTCTGAGCACTGTGTAAGTTAATGACACTAAAGGAATTCTTGTGTGTTTGTGTGTGTGTGTGTGTGTGTGTGTGTTAATGTGTGTGTGTTCAGGCATTAGGGTGCGTATGCATTTGTCATATGTGTATGCAAGCCTGTTGAGGCAAGAAGGAAACATTAGATTTCTTTCCTTGGATACGATTCATTATTTGTGAAAGTTTCTATTTATTTTTATTTTATGTGTATGAGTGTTTTGCCTGCATTTATTTATGTGTACCATATGCATACAATGCCCATGAAAACAGCATATAGCATCAGATCCACTGGAATTGGAGTTACAGGTGGTTGTTGTTAGCTGCTGGGAAAGAAATCTTGGTCCTCTGCAAAAGCAGACAGTGCTCTTAATTATTATTGCTCAACCATCTTTTCCAGCTCTTCTCTCATATATTAGAGAGAGAGAGAGAGAGAGAGAGAGAGAGAGAGAGAGAGAGAGAAAGCTAAGTTCTCTCATTGCCTAGTAGGTTAGGCTGGCATGCCAGTGAATTCTAGGTCTCTTCCTATCTCTGCCTCTAAGCTTTGTGATTATATATGTGCACTACTATAATTAGCTTGAGGTTCAAATTCCTTATGCTTGCTAATTACTGACTGAGGTATCTTAGATTTAAAATTTTAATGATAAAAAGAAAAAGAAAACCTAATGAATGGTTTATGGGGTTACCAGTTTCAGGGACTTGGACAAAGGTGGTGGAATTTGGCTTATCAGAATCAGGAGGAAGACACTGGGTATCCTGAAGATGAAGAAAGAGTAAGTTAAGGGATAAGAGAAGGCTTAAGGGACAGGGAATGTGGATGAGGATTGAGAAGAAAGCTTCAATGTTTTGCTTTTGCATCTTTATTTCTTTTAAAATACAATTTGATTAAAATAAGGATGTGCCGTCCAAAGAAAAAAACTATAAGTAACTTGGTTGCATATGCTTCATTAATTTTATTTGATATTAGACATTAGTAAATAGTTTTTTACTGAAGTCAGTTTCTTAGGAGAGGAAATGGTAAATGTTCTCCATATGGAAAGAGAAGTATGTCTTTTTTTCTAATTAATCTTGCAAAGTTGAGCAGTTTGATTTTGGTTCTCTTTCATCAGGTGATAATAAGAACACTTGTCTTGGAGGGTGGACTGGGGGGGATAAAATCTGGAATATAAATAAATAAATAAATAAAAGATTAAAAAACCACAAATACTTGTCTATTTTATTAGAGTACAGCAATACTCAAATAAGATAGCAAGTATGAAAACTCATACTGCAGAGTACTTAGCTAAATATTAAGTATTATGTGCATGTGGTAGGTTGAATAGGAATGGCCCCCTTAGAATCATATACTAGAGTTCTTAGCCCATAAGCAGTGTCATTATTAGGAGGTGTAGCCTTGTTGGAGTATCCCTTCTTAAAGGAAATGTATCTTTGTGAGGGTAGGTTTTGAGGCCTCATGTGCTTAAACTATGCCCAGTGTGTCATACAATCTCCTGCTATCTGCAGACCAGAATGAAGAACTATGAGCACCTTCTCCAGCACCATGTCTTCCTGCATGCTGTCATACTTCCCACCATGACAATAGTGGAATAAACTTTGGAAACTCTAAGCCTCAACTAAATGATTTCTGTTATAAGAGTTGTTGTGGCCATGATGTCTTTTCATAGCACTAAACCCCAAAGACTGTGCAGTATAGGTTGAAGGCTATGTTCTTGGATACTGAAGCCAGATTCCATAGGTTTTAACTCTGGCTTTGACTCTTTTTACTTCTATGACACAGGGAAACTTGAAATACCCATGTTTCAGTTTTAACATGTTTGAAATGAGGATAATAACAACACTTAGCTCAGGATAATGATGTAAAGATTAAAGGAGTTAAATGTGATGGGCTGAAAGTGCAGCACCTGTCAAAAAATACAATACCAATTGTTGTAACTTATGCTCATACAATAAAAAACTAAACTCTCAAATGTATGGAATTAATTACAAAGAAACAACCCCCCCAAATTTAAAATTTATGCTTTCAGCAGCATAGCTTTTATCAATGTAAAAAGTATATTAGCTTTTAATCCATTAGTGACAGTGCTTGAGTTTAGCAACTGTGAGTGAGTGTTTGTCAGACATTTTTCTTGATGTTAAAATAAAAATTAACCCTTTTTCACCACTGACCTTTTTGGGATAAGATTTACATACTCATAACTTGAAAAGCGTATTTCAGCCTTGACTACACATTAGATAAAGCTGTGTTTCTCCAGACAAGAAGAACAGGAAATTGTAGGGGTAACCGTCAATCACTGGTAGTTTTATCAAAGTTCCCCAAAGGTGGACAGACAGTTGAAAAGCACAAAACTAGAGAGTTTTTAATTTAGTATACTAAGTTATCTCTTAGTTTTTGACTCTGATAGATAATTTTATTAAATTAAAACAAATAAAATAGTTATCTATGAGTAATTCTTCAAGCCCATCTTGTTTTTATTGCCTTTCCCTTGTATGTGTTAGGAAACAGAAATGAGGAATTTGTTTACTTAAAATTATACATTTTTGTGCAATGAGAAGTTACTTATATCATGTAAAAGTTATGTATATCAAGTAGAAGAATCACAGAATGTGAATATTGCAGGAGATTTCTAAAGATATCTAGTAGAAATAAGACACATTTTGAAGCTAGTCTTATCTTGCAGTGCCTTAGTAATTTATTGTCTGTGTAATGTTGTAGAATGTATCCTTCCCTGTTTACCTTTCTTCTTCTGTGTAAAAATGAGATGAACATGCAGTTTTATCAAGTAACAAGGCATTTATGCTACCTGTCCATGCAGACACACACACATACACACACGCACACACACACACACACACACACACACACATACAGAGGCATGCACACAAACACACGCTCTGACTCTTCTTCCAGCCTGGTCCCTGCACCAGCTGGCATGGAATTCTGAGCAGGGACTGTGTGGGAGTCTCAGAAGGACTGTCTGAGCATTCAAGGGCGTGCTGCTGGGACCATTCTCTGTCATTATTCAGCGCTAGTATTTCTGGCTTTGTTGTGTTAGTCTCACAACTGTCTATTTGGATCTTGTGAACTTTTACAAACATAAAGTTTGGTGTGTAGAGTTAGACATTGCAGGCGAAGTGGAGTAATGCTGCTCATAAGTCTAGTGATGAAGATGTCTCTTGTCACAAAGTGAAAGCTTCTGGGTGTCCTCCGCCTGAGCTCCAGAAAATATGTCTGCCTTCTCTTTCCAGCTCATTTCCTAGCCACATTTCTTTATGTGAAGTTGAAATAATAGGATGCTACTATCATATTAGAAGAAAGCAGAGAAAAAGCAAAGCGTTCTGAATGTATTTTCAAGATAGTAACCTTTCTTCAATCTCCCTTCTCGTTTGTATTTTTCTAGATCTTTCACCTGTAAAATAAACAGAATGCTAAGATCGCTTTTTGTACATTTACTGCATCAAGCAAAGAGAATTCATGAGTGTTTCTTACTAGATATAAGCATCTCTACCACAGGTCTTGATCTTAGCTATGCTCTTTCAAAGTGTACCTATTTGTAGATCTGGCTTTAGCCATAGCTTCAGTTTTAAAGTTGAGAACTCTTTGAGTCACCATTTGACTGAACTGACCAGATAGAAATATTTATAAATTATGTTGTCATTTTTTATTATTCTTTTCTACCAGCTTCTCATGATTATATAGCAGAGAAAGCTCTATCTATTATATCTATTATCTATTTACTTGGTAATACTTTTTCAACATATTACAGTTGTTTGACAAACACCAGTTGTTTGACAAACACGCACACACACACACACACACACACACACACACACACATACACACACACACAGTTTTGTTCTCCAAGAGATTTTGGGACTGTGGAGATCAAGAACATGTTATTCTCTTTGGCACAACATTGACTGTCATTCATTATCAACTTACTACATGTTGCTTTATTATATATATATATATATATATATATATATATATATATATATATATAT
>JADRCH010000030.1:450488-486536 GCA_019843965.1 Rhynchomys soricoides
ATATATATATATATATATATATATATATATATATATATATATATATAAACTCTTACATGTTTTTTTATCTTATTTAATCTTTTTTTACACTCCAGATTCTATTCCCCTCCCAGTCCTCCCTCTGACTGTTCCACATCCCAGACCTTCTCCCCCATCTTCACAAGGGTGTCTTCATCCCCTCACTCCCCATCCCACCAGACCTCTCCACTCCCTGGGGTCTCCAGTCTCTTGAGGGTTAGGCGCATCTTCTCTGACTGAACCCATTCCCAGCAGACCTCTGTTGGGGGCCTCAGATCAGCTGGTATATGCTGCCTGTTTGGTTTAATTAAACTGCTGAAGTAGATATAACTAATAAATCAGATTTTGATTTTGAACTTAGTTTGACATTAAAGTTAAAGTATAAACTATAAATCATGTTTTTAAATTTATTCTTATAGGTAAAGAAAAATATGTTAGAAGAATGGGACCTTTCCTCATTTTCTATGCTGACTTGCATTATTAGCACACATGAACATTTAGTTAAGAGTGTTTTAAAATTCTCTCTCTCTCTCTCTCTCTCTCTCTTTCTCTCTCTCTCTCTGTATGTGTGTATTGCAAGCGTGTATGTGTTATATATGCCTGTGTGGTACAGTCATGGGTGTATGTGTGTGTGATTCAGGTTTGTGTGTGTATGTCTATGTATTAGTTGCAAGCATTTTTGTTTTTGTTTGTTTGTGTGTGTAATATAGACATGTATGTGTGTAAATATGTATGTGTGATACAGGGATATATGTATGTGTATGTGTGTGATATTCAGGTGTGTGTGTATGAATGTTTATGAGGTACAAGCATATTTGTGTGTGTGTGTGTGGTGTGGTGTGTGTGTGTGTTACAGTCATGAGTGTTTATATGTGTGGTACATGGATATGTGTGGAAGCCAGTAGTCAAAGTCAGTTATCTTTATCTAATAATTACTACTTTATTTATTTGAGACAGGGTTTGTCACTGTATCTGTACCTTCCTAGTTCAGCTAAACTAGTTGCCCAGTGACAATCCTTCTGTCATCATGCCTCATCAGTAATTGATGTGTGCCAACATGCATTTCTTGGTAAGCACTTAACCCCATGAGTTGTTTCCTCAATCTTACCACAGTAAAGACATGATGAAAAAGTAGTCTCACTCATTAGGGACACATTTTTAGTCCTTTATTTCATGCTGTTTATTCAAGACAGAAAGATCATGAGACTGTGTAAAGATACCTTTCCCTGATAACACATTACATTGAAGCTATGAGGTGAAATATGAAAACAGAAGTGAATCCATACGTCTGAGGCACTCTAAGGGGTCAGGATGGTGTTGAAGTGGTCCTTGGCTCCATTTGGAAGATGTCTTGCAACCAGCCTGTTCATGGTACAGGCCACTATAATGTACTGACTAGGTTGTGTTAAGAAAGAGCAAGTGTATAAGTTTACCAAGCTGAATGACTTTTGCTTGAACCCCAAGAATGATTTCATCCAATATGTTTTGTAAACTAGAAGCATGACGTCTCCCGACTGTGGAGGTAATTGCCTCACACAAGAACAAAAGTCAGCTTTTTAACCAGTGCAAACCCTTTCACAAACATGTACCTTTAAATAATATAAAAATTCTTAGTGTGGGGAAAATTGTTCTTTTGGCCAAATGAGATTATTCTGGTAGTTGCCAGCTCTTTGCCAGAGATCTCTCAGGGGGCTTGGTTGTGAGAACATCTTTCATGAGCACTATAGCAGCATTTCTATTCCACTCTTTAGATTTCTCAAAATGCATCATGATTTCTTGGTTCAGGAGTATTTTTTCTTTCCTAGGTACATTCTATTTATTGTGCTTTGATTCTTCCCTGCTTAGTAAAAATCTGTGTATTAGTTTGATATCTCCTTTATCTTTCAAATTAGTGTAAATGCAAGAATCTATGCAGAAGAAGAAGTAGAAAGATTGTAAGAACCAGAGGTGATAGATGAATTCAAGGAAAAAGTGCCTTTCAAATACAAGAGGGCTGACACACAAATGAATTCACAGAAACTGTGGAAGCATATACAGACCCTGCAGAGCTTTATGACAAACAAAATCTCATCAGAGAAGGGAAGTAGATAAAATGTCCCACTTTGAATTCAGAGTGTGATTTTTTATCTAACATTAACTCATGCCTTGGCTTTGTCTAGGTAAAATGATACTCTGATCTAGACATACATACTCTTGCATGTTACAGTATGTACCCTTGTTTTATTTTATTACATAAACTCAGTTCTGGCTTTAAAGCAAACATAACAAAAGAAGATATGGAAGGATTGAAGGTAGATCACCAAGTGTATTCTGGATGTTTTATACAGAGCTAATATGGGTCAGGTCAATGTAAAAATTAACAGGGAACTCTTGTGTCTCCTTTAAATTATATGCTTTTAAAATTCACTTTAAAGAATTAAAATCAAGAACTGATTAACTCTTTCTTAGGTAATGAACTTGGCACTGGATCTTTCTACAGATGACCTTCTCAAAGATACTAGTTTTGTAGAATTCATTAGTAGTGGTTGCTGACATTACCAAATTGTTGTGGTACTTGAATGTGGAAGAACATATGTTCCTATTTCCTAAAATTTATCCTTGGTATATTTTGCTAAGCATTTAATAGTTTTATTTTTGTTGGACTATAGTGAAGAGAAATATTTTGAAAATTATAGTCAACAGACAGTGTTTGAGAATTTCATATATACACATAATATGTTTAACCAAATCTTCCCTTTACCATGTAATCCCTTTCCCATTCCTCTCTACACTTCCTTCATGGCATTATATACTTACAACAAGCAAACAAAAAACAAAAAATAGAACTTCACTAAGATCACTAAAGTTTCCTTCCTTTATGTTTATGGGTATTATGGGGTCATCTATTGCAGCATTGTTAAGTTCTCAGGAGCCACATCCTTGAAGAATATTGATTTTTTTCTCTACCAGCAGTCATCAGTTGCCAGTAACTCCTTAGATATGGGTGGGATTTTATGAACACCTCCCCATACATGCTGGGGTTTTGGCTGGCTTGATCTGCTGTACTTTTTGTGCAGGCTATCACAGCTGCATTATGTTCATGTGTGCAACAGCTCTGTCATGTCTGGAAAATATTATTTCACTATTTCTGGCCCCTATAATATTTCTGTTTCCTTTTCCACTGTGATTTCTGAGTCTTTGGGTTGGTGGTTTGGTACAGATGTCTCATTTAGAGCAGATCATGCCGTCACCAGTCTATTTTCTATAGGTTTCTGTTGTAATAATCTACTAAAATCTTTCTCTGATGACAGCTGAGAGATGCATAATCTATGGGTATATATGCTAGAATTTAGGGGACACTTTTGTTTCAAAGATTTACTCTTTTGCCTTTGAGAACTTAGTTATCATAACATCCTAATAAAATTAATGTTCTGAGATATTAGTATCTAATTTACTTGTATACATAGATTTACAAAATTTAGGGCCCCACTGTTTAGATAAATCTGACAATAATTCTGTGATCTAGAATTAATAGGACAATTTAGCCTGCCATCAGAATAGAAAATTACATCATTCATCCATGAGCTACAAACTTCTCTTTTGAAGACTTGAGGGAACAACCCAAAGCACTAGTGGCTTGTCTATGAGACATGAGAACAATCTTCTGCTTGATATTTCCTGAGGCACACAGGAAGTTAAGCTGACTTGAAATATTGCTAATGGACTCTGAGTCACTGCTTCCCATCTTATCCCAGCCATCCTATGAGTCTTTCTAGATGCAATACTAATACAAAAAGAAAAGAAAATTCAGCTTAAAATATGAAATTATAGAGTTGAAATTTTGAACTCAATTAACTGTTACTTCTAGACTACCTTGGAAAGTCTCTTTACAACATGAAAGAACAAATAAAGGTGTGAATTTTCAGCTAGTCATTATCTCACAGGGATTAAACACAGTGTTTGGAAGGGATGCAAGTCACATTCCAGTATTGCCTTTCCCCATTGCTCCCAAACCTTCCACTGCAGCCATTGAGTATTTTATTTAATACTCTTTAATAGTTCATCAAAATAATTGAGTAGGGGGAAGAAAAGACCATTGTACTCAACACTGGGAAACTGGGCAAGTGCTGACTGGCTTATTTAGTCTCTCTTGGGAGATATACATGACCAGATGGGAAATGCACTAATACTGCAAAGTATTTAGAAATAAATTTATGAAATAAATCTGTCTGTCCTTGTATTGGAAACCCTCCTGATGAACTGATAATGTGTTTTCATTCTTGTTATCTTACTGTAGCCTCAGACGATACACATGACTCTCAAGAGGACATTGCAGTATTATGAACATCAAGTTATCGGGTGAGTAAACATGGATTTTGGCTATTGATGGAAAAAAATTCAAAGTGATTTATCAAGTGCAGCTGTTAAGCTTGTAAATTAGTGTGCTCTTGAAGTTAACTTTATGGTGTCTGTTTGTTAATATGTAGGCTAGGATTAATAAAAGAACTTTACAGTAAATAATACTTTGGTTTATTTGTGTTTTCTTCGTTTAAATGAAAAATAGAATTCTCTTTTTTGTTTTCCTCACACTTTCTCCCTTTCTTATGTTCTTATTTTCCATTTGTAAGGCTGAATCTTATAATTTTCTTTTACTACTACCGAAGGATTCTTGGTACCAAGCAGAGGCTTTGAATGGGGTTTTGAATTTTTACATATAGTTTGGCTGCAATCAACTTTAAAGATAGGTCTTGTTTTGGCCAGAGTCACATGCTGCATGTTTTTTCTGTTAGTCTCCATTTCTTAAAATGGATTTGGAAATTGTGTGTATTAATAATGCTTTATATCAAAAAGTAAGAAATCAAACCTTACCAGTACAGAGATATGTAATGGAAATGTTAATAACCCCAAAATTAGATGTCATGATTAAGTGATACTATTTCAGTGAAGGAATTTATCAGTAAGAAAACTCTAGGTAAATAATCAAAAACTCTAAGTAAATAATCCTAAACTCACTTTTGACTGATCATAATAAAAAGCAGTTTGGCAAATAGCAAAAAACTAAAATTTACTTTTGTGATTAATCTAGCTTGTCATATTAAATCAATTAACATTAGAAACAATGGATGTTGTCACTATACCTTGTTAGTATTTTCTTTGTGCTGCAATGGTTTGGCTTGTAAAAAGTCAAACTCTTGTAATCCTTGCAATATTATTAGGGATCATTTTACATTATAGGAATCTTTGGCTACTAGGATAAAATGTGATTAAAATAAAACAGAAGGACAGAAGAATAGAAAGTGATTTCAGTACCTTGCATAGTGCGATGTACTTTAAAGTACTTGATTATTATGTTGATTGTTTTTCAGTGGCATTTGCTTTGAAACTTTGACACATTAAATCTCAGGAGTGCAGTGCTAAGGAAAACATATTTAAGCTTATGAGATGGCTTTTTATTTGATGCCATTAGTGTTTTAAAATAGTTTATCTTAATGGAGCAAAAGAATACCAAGTTAACATTTCCTTGTACATTTTAAAATAAGAACAATAACTTATTGAAGTTGCTAATTTCAAAGTATGCTATGTGGCTTAACTTAGTTAATATACCTAAAAAATTTGTCAATTATATTAAATGCTGTATATTTGTTATTATTATTTTACATATTTTAATGATAATGCCAGTGATTAAAGTCAAAGTATTGTTTTTAAAATTTAAGTGCCAGTCTTTGCATTGGAATCAAGTAATTGTTAAAATGCTCTTATTTATGAACTGAATTGCATTGCCATAGGGACAAATTGGGAGAGGAACTCTTACATTTCCATTGAAATAGATAATTAACCTCATTGTGATAATTAATAGAGTACCCATGGTGGGTTGGAGTTTTCTTTTATCTAACTGCCATAACTCTCCTTGGTGTGTATGTTGACATGGACTGAGATTATTCCCTCATTTGTTAAATGGTCCTTTCATACTTCTCTTTATTCTGTTCAACACAATGTAAGGTCTATGGATAATCTGTTTATAACAAGGTGTGCTGATATCATACTTGATTAAAATGGACCATCAACCTGTTAACCTGAATGATGTCTAGTATAATTGACTATATTGATCATCAATGCCTTCATTTGCTTTGATGCTGATGGAGACTAAGGTGCTAGTTGGATACAGTCTCATTGAGTTTGTCTTTCTTGACTCTATCTTCCCTTGTCCCTACTTCTCATTGTATAGCTTCCTTTTCCAACATTCTTATTTGAGTTTGAGGCTGTCTGCTCTGTATTTCTCTTTACAAAACTGAAAAAGGAGAAAAGCTAATATCATTAACACTGGGACTAATGTCTTCACACCTATGTGCTGTTCCTCCTCACAAAACAGGTTAGCTATTTCTCACTGTGAAAATTGAGGAATTTACAAGAATTTACACTTACAAGAATTTCAAACAGTAGAGAATAATAAGTGTCATAAAGCATTATTTTCCTTGTTTTTGGAGATGTATTCTTAACAAATTATTTTCCTACTTTCTGAAAACTACACTTCTCATAGGCAAATCTTGTAGTAATTTGGAAACCACAGGTTGAGAAGCTAAAGCAGGAGAGATGACAGAGAGTATGTATGGGCTTTTTTAAATTTCTCAATATGGTCTTAACCTCTAGCTTATCAATTTCCCCTCTTCCTTCCTTAAAACTGTGTCCTTTAATCTGTTTTCCATATCAATATCAAAGGTAGTATACTCTGCTTCTTGAGTTCTTAGAACTGTTGCCCATAGAAACTCCTGGAAGCTTTTTGCATCCTCCTAAAACCTAGCACTGAACTCAAGGAGCATCTATCTGTTCAAAGGATCACAAAGAGGATGGTGCCTCTTGTGGAGTAGTATAACCTTTCTGCTAGAGGCTCTTCATCTTTGCACAATTATTCTATATTTTTTTCTTGTACATGTATTTATTCATAGAGATCATTTTTTTTAGAAAAATGAACGTGCTAACATAATATATTCATTCTATGTGATAAATCTTTTCCTCTCTACTGTTACCATCATCATCATCATCATCATCATCATCATCATCATCATAATCATCATCTCTTACTGAGAGAGTTTGAACTAGTTTTCTGGCTTCTACTCATTGTCAGCTAGTCCTGAATTTTTATTATAAAGAATGATTTAAAAATTACTTGATGTCAGTGATTCCTAAATACTAATCTGCATTAGAATTACCTTGTGATTACATATATTTATGTGTACATGTGTGCATGCTCACACACACACAGACACACACACACTCACACACTCACAAATGATAATGCATTAGTTTGACTTTTATGATCAGAAGCTAAATAGTTTCACAGCGGTTGGTTGCACACTGGAATGAAATCAGAAGCTGCCCAGTCTAAGAAGCTGGAAGCTACAGAATAAAGAGTACAGTGAAGTCCCCAGTATGAACATAGAGTTCCAAAAGCCATCTTGGAGAATGTATTGTGTAAATTTGGATTTAAAAACTGATGAATATAATGTCCACAGGCAATGACAACAAGAAAAGTTCATGTGTTTTAGAAGAATTGAGCTTATAAAATTGTGCTATCCTCCCTGTTTTGCTTTTGTCCCATCCCAGATCCCCACCCTATTAGATAATGGCACTGATGATCAAGGTGACTGTTTTCCATTCAGTTTACTGATACACATGAGGATCACTTCTGGAAGCATCTTCATAGACACACTCAGTAACAGCCAAGATTAACCCTCATGTCTATCACCAGAGATCCTAGTTTCATAATTAAGGTGAGATCAAGATTAACATTTCTGACAAGTCATCACTCTAAAGCTGCTAATTCAGAGATTTCTATTTGAATTGTCTTTATAAGTCATATAATTGTCCATTAGGATAGATTAAATCTGAATTCTTTGTTATTTGACCTCCACTTTTAAAATTCAATGGTCTTCTATGATCCTCTTTTCATTTCACTCCAATTTCAAGTTTTTTCAAGATCAGTCTCGGGATTTATACATTCTTGAATGTTCTATTTGCAGATGTCTATATACTACTTTTTGTCTATATGTAGGTTTCTGCTACAATGCCATCACTTCTGAAACGTCTTCCCTGAGCATCCAGCCTCAAGAATTGCCCCTTCTCTGACCTCAGTCTCCAAACCAGTCATTTCTATTATACTATTACCTGTAATTTCACATTGATCATCATTAGTGTATATTACCTTTTTTTCCCTTCATTTATCTTGCTTATTCCATATCCTTTTGTTTTTGTTAGTGGTTGACATGTGTGAGGGACTAACTTTTAGAAAAATGGGTAGAGAGAGGGTAAATGGAAGATTATAATCTATAAGTATGTGAGTAGTAGCATAGTGAATTAAAAATTATACGTGGGAATGGTACAACCCGAGGCACCAAGATTAGCATCTCTGTCCTTTATAATTATAAATTTTGTAGTGTTAGTGATCCTGTATGCTTTTTAGCATTAATTTACTTGCATAGCATAGCATCACATTTTTGGTTAGTTTTCTACATCTGTGAGCTAGAATGACTTTGTAAAATAATCTGATTTTATATTTTACAAGCTATCATTTTGTTTGTATAGCACATTTTTGCTTCCATCCTCCAAATTTGATTAAGGAGATGATGCATGTGCTTCCTTTTGTTAGTGACAATTTGCATATTTATTTATTTATTTAAAGCCACCCGATGTCCTCTACTTATAAATTTTGGATTATTTGTTTGTCATTTGTTTATTCATTTTTATTGGTTATTTTATTTGTTTACATTTCAAATGTTGTCCCCCTTCTTGGTTTCCCCCCTGCAAGCCCCCATACCACTCCTACCCCTGTCTCTATAAGGGTGCTCCCTCATCCACCCACCCATTTCCACCTCATTGCCCTAGCTTCCCCCTATGTTGGGGCATCAAGCCTCCACAGGACCAAGGGCCTCTCCTTCCATTGATTTCAGATAAGGCAATTCTGTGCTACATGTCCAGCTGGAGCCATGTGGTCCCTCTACTTGTAAACTTTGGTTGGTAGTTTGGTCCCTGGGAGCTTTGGGATTCTGGTTAGTTGATACTGTTGTTTTTCCTATGGGGTTGCAATACCCTTCAGGTCCTTAAGTCACTCACCTGATTCTTCCCTTGGGATCCCCATGCACAGTCTGATGGTTGGCTGTGAGTATCTGCTAGTGGCTATTTAACTCAAGTTTCTAAAAAAGGTATCCATTCTGGTGATGTTAGCACAATAGGGAATGGATAATTTTGTAATATATAATGAGAAGAATAGTGAGGAACAGTTCCGGTCAATAGGAAATAAGCAGGGCTCAATTAAGAGATTAAAGAGATAGTTTGAGAGATACTGGTTAGTGTTTAATTCCTTTCCTACTACCTCATGCCATGACTATGTATCTCTTTCTTCTTCTATCTGTGTCTTTGTTGTGGAACTTTTGACAGGTAAGACATATTGGACTTTAAACCATGTTCTATTATCAAATAATCATGGGAAGACTCCTTAACATTTCAGAGCCTCAGTTTCCTCACTTTAAAAATGAGGGTCAACAGAATTGGAGTGACGTTTGCCTTCTGAAGAAGCATTCTGGTCTTCTTGGCCAGCCCTTTAGAAAGAGAAACACTTGGCCACCACAGTCTTCAATATAATTCAGAGGCCACTAGGGAAGTTCCAGCCTATCTCAGATTATAAAGGCATTGGGTCATGCAGTCCCTCACGGGTACTCTAGGAGAGACCATTGTTATATATGGCAAGAAGGTACTCTGATAGCCCAGGTTACTTATACAAGGTCTCAGAGTTAGAAAATGGTAAGTCAAATTTTGCAAGGCTCTAATTACTCTATTTACTTATTCTTCCATTTATAGCACTGTTATCTGGGCCACTGTGGGTAAGGTTATAGTGTGTTTCTTTTTTTCCTTTCTTTAATTTATTAATTAGTTAATTAATTTAACCTCTCAATCTCATCGTCTCCTCCCTCCTCTTATCCAAATTCTTCCTCCTTACCTTCCTACCCACCATGTCCCACTCTCTCTTTTCTCCTAAGAACCGGGGAGGTCTCCCATGAATATCAACCCACCTTGGCCTATTAAGTTGCAACAGGTCCAGTTAGATTGTCTAAGGGTTTGTCTGTTTTGTTGATTTTCTCAAAGAATCAGCTCTTGGTTTCATTGATTGTTTGTACTGTTCTCTTTATTTATGATTAGTTGATTTTACCCTGAGTTTGAGTATTTCTACTCCTCTTGGGGTACTTCCTTTTTGTTGTTGTTGTTCTAGAGATTTCAAGTGTGCTGTTAAGTCATGAGAACATAAATTATAAGTCAAAACTGCATGTTACACCTCTAAGAATTCACTAATTTCTTTACAAAGGCACTTCGTGCTTTGAAATTTCCTCTTAGCACTGCTCTCATTGTCTCACATAAGTTTGGGTATGTTGTGCATTCATTTTCATTTAATTCTAGAAAGTCTTTAGTTTCTTTTTATATATGTTCCTTGACAATGTTGCATCGGGTAAAGAGCTGTTCAGTTTCCATGGGAATGTAGGCTGTCTGTTGTCTCTGTTGTTGTTGAAGTCCAGGTTTAAGCCATGGTGGTCTGGTAGGATACTAAGAGTTATTTGAATTTTCTTATATCTGTTGAGACTTCTGTTTGGTGAAATGTTCTTTAGATATCTGTTAGGCTTATTTGAGTCATAACATATCTTAGTTTCGTTATTTCTGTTTAGTTTCTGTCTGATAACATGTCCATTGAAGAGAGAGAGGTGTTGAAGTCTCTCACTATTAATGTGTGGGTTCATCATAAGATTTAATTTTTAGTATCATTTCCTACACAATGTGAGTGCCCTTTCCACTCAGAGCATAGATACTCAGAAATGAGATGTCACCTTGGTGGATTTTTCCATGAATGAATATGATGAAAAAGAAAAGGGTTCTTTGAAAAATCAGATGTGTTGGATGGTGTTGGTTGTCTGGGGCAAACGCATGAAGGAACAATTTGCTGACATGGACACAGGTGAAAGGATGTTCCGCTAAAGCAAGCATATGAAAGACATGTGATGAAGAAAACTTCTCAAATAGCATACATGTATTGGTCCACCTTGCATTGTGTAGTTGAGCTCCTTTTTTAGGACTCAGAAAGAAATGTACCAAAAGACTCCTGGTGGTGTGTTAAGGATTCTTGCCTCTTCTGCAGACTCTGACTGATTGATAGAATGATGTCAGCTGAGACAGACTCACACGGAGTTTTGCTAAGACTCAAAGGATAAGGCAAGACACTTGGTGAGGCAAGACCCCTGGTGACCATGTGATGAATTGAGGGAATACAAATAGAACTCGATAGACAGTGACAGAGGCTGAGCTATGCTTGCTTATAGAGAGAGATGTACAAAGCTTATTGGTCTCGTGTATATTCACTGATCTTTGTCATTTTGCTGAAAAAGGCACATTCCTATTGGCCCTGCACCCCCCTGCTGACTTGTGCAATGCTGAAGAGGTTGAGGCTTGACTGTTTCTTCTAGGTAGTGACAGATCTACTGATTCATGTTTGCTTTTTCCACTTTACCAAACTGGTCTGCTAGTATAACTGTAACATGGTTGCAAGTGGATTGAGCTGCATGTAGTACATAGTAAAGGTAATACCTTTAAAGAAACTGACCTTTATCCAGAAGTCATCAACTATCAATAACTCCACAGCTATGAATGGGAGCTCTTGAGCTCCTTCCCCCTTCATGTTGGAATGTTATTTGATTTGATCTTGTATAGGTCTGTTAAGGAGATGCTCTTTGGTTCTTTAGTGTTGTAGTAGTTCTGTCATGTCCAGAAGATGATCTTATGTCCAGTCCTTGCCAACCTCTGGTCATTACAAATTTGCAATGATTCCCTACATCCTTGGGTGGGTGATGTAGATGCCCTTTTTATGGCTGGGAATTCAGTTGACAAGAATTCTCTATACTTTGACCAGTTGTACATTTCCATTGAAAGAAGAAACTTTTCTAATGAGCTTTGGGAGTTTTACTATTCTATGAGTGTAGAAATACAGACATAGAGGTCAGTTTGTTATTTCCTCCACCGAGAAAAATAATAGTAGTAGATTCACCCTGTGGGTCCAGTGATTTTCCTGAGGTCGTAGCCAGATTTACACTCTCAGGCCTTTCTCTTTGTGCCTTTCTTCTCACACAGCATGAGAAAAAATGAAAAAAAAAAAAAAACAGCAGTTGGTTACCTTACAACATCCATGACACTACTGTACATACAGACGTATCTTGCCATGCTGGTTGTTATTGTGGCTTTTAGGGTACACATCTGGGTAAGACTCTTGATGACCCCTCCTCCAAGCAGCCTGGATTGTACCTTCTGGTACTATGGCAGGTAGTCAGAAGAGCAGAAGCTTCCTGTTCAGTACTAACCCAATTTTACCATGTCTTTAGAAAATGAGTTTATAGAGGGCTACAAAGAGCAATTGCAATAAAATGTGTCTTTGGGTGATGTCCAGAACATCTCTTAAATGAACCTTGATGTAGAACTATCCCACATCTGGCACTGGGCTTTTATTTGGCAAAATATGACGTCTGGGAGGAGCATTATCTCCTATGTAGGGCAACTCCAGATATACTCTTTTATATGGAACTCTGCATATTTTAAAATCTCTTAGAACAGTATGTTTCCATACGTTGTTTTAAAACTTCCTTAGTGTTAGTTATACCTCCACTAACTCCCACCTCTGTTCTACACTCTAATTCCTCTCTTCATCTAAACTTTCCTTCCCACTCCATATCTCCATTCTACTCTCACTTTTTGCCCAGGCTGTTAGAAAGTTTACAACTAGTGATGTGCATTTGGCTTTTTCAAACATGCCTTATATTAGTTATTCTCCTCCCTACCCTGTCCACTGCTCAATCCTTCCATCCCTTCCCACACTTAAACCTCTCTTCTCATTATTTCCCATTTCTACTTCATACCATATGTATTTTACTATACCTCCTAGAGCTTTCTAATTAACAGTTGCCTCCAGATATAGTCCTGTACTGTGAATGTTAATGGGACTGGTGGCTTATGACAGAATTATGTTTAAAGAATTAGTTATTTTAAAGACATAGACTGTATGTACTTGGTGTAGACATGAGTGCATTTGCAATTGCTTTCAAAAATTCCTCCATATGCTAATTTTATTTTCTTCTTAGTTATAGGGATGCAGAAAAGAATTTCCACAATATCTCTAACAGATGCTCCTATTCAGACCATTCCAACAAAGAGGAAATTGAAGATGTCTCAGGAATTCTTCGGTGTACTGCTAATGTACTCGGTATATTAACTATATGTTTTTATAAGATTGATAGAGAATATGAGGGGAAGGGAAAGTAAAGATATGATTGTTTCATTTTCTCTTATGTTTGGAGAGTATGTTAATTGGAGGCCAAGACTTTGTTATTAAGTATTTGATTTTATACCCACAAAAATGTTTGTGTGTGAATTACAAACAAGGTTTTTTACTTATATACTCAAAAAAGTTCTTACATTCCTGGGGAATGTTTTCAAATATTTATATGATATTAGTATTATCTTGATATAATCCATACTTCTCTGGTACTTACCTTCACCCGCATTGTTTGATCTTTCTTCTCAAAGTTATACTTTCTTATTTCTTGTATGTCCTTCTTGTAGCATTTCAGTGAAGCTTGTTATCCACTGGGTGCCATAATTGGGTTTAGGCCTACAGATTGTTCATCTTGAAGATCCTACTATTTATCTTTTCGATACTCCCAACATGGGTAAATAAACAACCATACACTCTGTTCTTTAACTGATCTGGATTCTAGAAAAGTATGAAGGCCTTGGTGTACAAGAGTGCTCTGCATAGCTAATATCACAGCTGCAATCTGATTAGCTCTCATTTCTTACAGAAGTTATTTAATTTTTATCATTTAATTTTATTTTGCTTACTTCAGTTGAAGTGAACAGAGTTCAGTTCTTTTTGGAATCCCCATTTTTCTTTATGCCCCAGATAGAAATCTATAGCACATTGGAGGACCAACAATGCCTTCATTGTTTGTTGATTCTATCCCTTCCTGGATTGAAGGCCTAGAAAACAGTTGCTTACCAAAGCCTGGTTCTTAGCCCTGTCCCAACCCAATGTGGGGAAAAACTGTTCACAGAAAAGATTGTTTCTTCTAATTAATAACCACTTCTGTCTACTTGCAACCAGTTTCTGTCTTGTTTGCAAATTGATTTCTGTTCACTTCATGTTAGATACCTAATAATCATTGTGACAACACAGCAGCATCCTCCCAAGAGACCCATATGCAAGAAAAGATAGATATGAATGGTACCCTCTGCTGATGGCGTTGAGTGTAAAATCGTTGCATTATTTTAATCCCAATGTCTGGTGCCTGTTAATTTTAGTTGTCTGAAAAAATATTTTAAAGCAGTGATATGCAAAGCTTAAATTTAGTTTGCATTAGTTGTAAAAATATGCTTGTACTCCTATAAAACAGGACATTTTGTATTTTATCAGAAATTGTGCTGGTTAGTGGTATAGTGAAATGGGTATCATAAGGGCCTGTGCTGTGTTTGTTTTGAACATATTGCCACTTGGTACTGTAGCTTGTATTTAGCTAGCAATATAAGAACAGAGATAGAATGACTGTAAAGAATTCAGGGAATGAGATAAGAAGTTTTATCATGTTCTTTGCTATAATGAGTCAAATATCAGTGTAGTTATGATATTCTCATTTTTAAATTAATTGTTCCATTCATTTACATTTCAAATGATATTCTACTTCCCTGCTACCCCTTCACAAGTCTTACATCCCACAACCTCCCACTCCTCCCTCCCCTTTGCCTCTTTGAGGGTGCTCCCCCACTTACCCTCTCCCACTCCACTGATCCAGCATCCCCCTACACTGGGGCATCAAAACTCCACAGGACCAAGGACCTTCTCGCCCATTGATGTCAAACATAGTCATTCTCTTCTACATATGTATCTGGAGCAATGGATCTCTCCCTGTATACTTCTTGGTTGGTGGTTTAGTCCCTGGGAGCACTGGGTGGTACATCCAGCCGATGTTGTTCTTCCTATGGGATTGTAATCCCCCTTTGCTCCTCCAGTCCTTCCAACAGCTCTTCCACCAGGGTTTCTGAGCTCAGTATGATGGTTGGCTCAAAATATCCACATCTGCATCAGTCAGTTGCTGGTACAACTGCCCAAGGAAGAGCCACACCAGGTTCCTGTCAGCAAGTGCCTCTTAGCAACTGCAATAGTGGCAGGTTTGGTGTCTGCAGACAGGATGGGACAGTCCCCAGATGGCCCTTCCTTCAGTCTCTGCTCAATTTTTTGTCCATGCTATACCTTTGAACAAGATCATTTCAGGGTTAAAAACTTTGAGATGGGTGTGTGGCCCCATCCCTCAACTGGGGATCAGGCCTATTTATAAGAGGTGGTCTCTACAGGGTCTATCTCTCCTTCTCTGCACATTTTTGATAAAGTCATCCCCATTGGATTCTGGGAGCCTCTCATTTCTCTGGCATCTGGGACCCTCCAGTGGCTATCCCCAGTTCCTCATCCCCCCACTACATGTATTTATTTGATTTCCTGACCTTCAGTATCACTCTCCCATCCACTTCAGTACCTGATCCTGCCCCCCTTATTTTCTCCTCCTCTCTTAGTCCCAGGCCCACCATCTCTCCAACTCCTGCTATCATTCTGTTTTCTCAGTGCAGGACTGAAGCATCCACACCCTGGTCTTCCTTCCTCCTAAGCTGTGGGTTCTATCAGGGGCATTGTGAGGTTTTGGGCTAATGTCCACTTATCAGTGAGTACATACAACGTGTGTTCTTTTGTGTCTCCTTACCTTACTCAGGATGATATTTTCTAGTTCAATCCATTTGCATACGAATTTCATGAAGCCCATTGTGTAAAGGTTCCATATTTTCTGTGTCTATTCTGTTGAGGAACATCTGTTTTTTGTTTTTTGCTTTTTTTTTTTTTCCCAGCTTCTGGCTATTATAAATAAGGTTTCTATGAACATAGTGGAGCATGTGTCCTTGTTATATATTAGAGCATCTTTTGGGTATATGCCCAGTAGTAATATAGCTGGGTCCTGTCCTCAGGTAGAACTATTCCCAATTTTCTCAGAAACCAATGTGTTAATTTTCAAAGTGATTTTACCAGCTTGCTATCCCACCAGCAATGGAAGGGTGCTTCTCTTTCTCCACATCCTTGCAAGCATCTGCTGTCACCCGAGTTTTTGATCTTAGCCATTCTGACTGGTGTCAGGTGGAATTTCAGAGTCATTTCAATTTACATTCCCTGATGATTGTTGATCATTTCCATAAGTGCTTCTGAGCCATTCGAGATTCCTCACTTGAGAATTCCTTGTTTAGTTCTGTATTCCATTTTAGAATAGGATTATTAGGTTCTATGGAGCCTAACTTTTTGAATTCTCTGTAGGTTTTCAATATTAGCCCTCTGTGAGATATAGTGTTGGGAAAGTTCTTTTCCTAATTTTTTGGCTGTCTGTTTGTTCTATTGACAGTGTTCTTTGCCTTATCAAAACCTTTCAATTTATTGAGGTCCCTTTTGTTGATTGTTGATCTTAGAGCATGAGCCATTGGTGTTCCATGTGTTCAACAATCTTTCCCACTTTCTCTTCTATTAGATTCACCATATCTGGTTTTATGAGGATGCCTCTGATCCACTTGTACTTGAGCTTTATACTAGTAGATAAAAATGGATCATTTTGCGTTCTTCTACATTATGACCACCAGTTGAACCAGCAGTATTTGTTGAAAATTCTGTCTTTTTTCCACTGGATGGTTTTAGCTTCTTTGTCAAAGATCAAATGGCCATAGGTGTGTAGGTTCATCTCTGGGTCTTCAATTTTATTCCATTGTTCTACTGCCTGTCTCTATACCAATACCATACAGTTTTTATCACTATTGCCCTGTAGTACAGCTTGGGGTAAAGAGTAATGATTCCCCCAGCAGTTCTTTTATTGTTGAGAATAGTTTTTGCTATCCTGGGTTTTTTGTTATTCCAAATGAATTTGAGAATTGCTCTTTCTAAGTCTATGAAGAATTGAGTTGGAGTTTTTATGGGGATTGTATTGAATCTGTAGATTGCTTTTGGTGATATAAGCAGTTTTACTATGCTAATCCTACCAGTCTATGAGTATGGATCTTTCCATCTTCTGAGGTCTTCAATTTCTTTCTTAAGAGACATGAAATTCTTGTCATATAGATCTTTCACTTGCTTAGTTAGAGTCACAACAAGATTATTTTATATTATTTGTGACTATTGTGAAGTGTGTTCTTTTCCCCATTTCTTTCTCATCCCATTTATCCTTTGAGTAGGGAAGAATACTGATTTGTAAGAGTTAATTTTATATCCAGCCACTTTGCTAAAGTTGTTCATCAGTTATAGCAACTTTCTGGTACAATTTTGGGGGTCACTTATGTATATCATCATATCATCTTAAAATAGTGATATCTTGACTTCCTCCTTCCTAATTTCTATCTCTTTGATATCTTTTTGTTGTCTATTTGCTCTGGCTAGACCTTCAATTACTATACTGAATAGGTAAGGGAGAAAGTGGGCAGCCTTGTCTTGTCCCTGATATTAATGGGATTGCTTTGAGTTTCTCTCCATTTATCTTGCTGTTGGCTATTGGTTTTCTGTATATTCCTTTTATTATATTTTGGTATGGATCTCGAATTACTGATCTCTCCAATACTACTAACATGAATGGAATGAGTGTTGTATTTTCTCAAAGGCTTTTTTCAGCATCTAATGAGATGATTTGTTTTTCCTTTGAGTTTGTTTATATTGTGGATAGCATTTATGGATTTTTGTATATTGATCCCTCTCTGCATTACTGGGATGAAGCTTACTTGATCATGGTGAATGATAGTTTTGATGTGTTCTTGGATTCAGTTTGCAATAATTTTGTTGAATAATAATAAGAACATTCAAAGGGGAAATTGGTCTGATGTTCTCTTTCTTTTTTGGGGTCTTCCTGTGGTTTAGTTATCAGTGTAACTGTGTCTTCCTAGAAAGATTGGGTAATGTCCCTTTTGTTTGTATTTTGTGGAATAGTTTGAGAAGTGTTCTTATTAGTTCTTCTTTGAAGGTCTAATAGAATTCTTCACTAAAACCATCTTACTCTGGGTTATTTTTGGTTGGGGGACTTCTAATGACTGCTGCTCCTTCCTTAGGGGCTGTGGGACTGTATAAATGGTTTATCTAATCCTGATCTAACTTTGCTACCTGTTCTCTGTCTAGAAAATCATCCATTTCATCTAGATTTTCAAGTTTTATTAAAATATAGACCTTTTAGTAGTACTGATTATTTTTGAATTTCCTCAGGTTCTGTTATTGTGTCTCCTTTTTCATTCCTGATTTTGATAATTTGGAAACTGTTTATATGCCTTCTAGTTCATTTCACTACTGTCTATATGCCTTCTAGTTCATTTCACTAAGCGTTTATATATCTTGTTGGTTTTCTTAAAGAATCAGCTTCTAGTTTTCTTGATTCTTTGTATAGTTCTCATTGTTTCTACTTGGTAGATTTCATCCCCGAACTTGATTATTTCCTGCCATCTATTCCTCTTGTATGTATTTTTTTCTTTTTGTTCTCAAGCTTTCAGATGTGATGTTAAAGTCTAGTGTATGATCTCTCCAATTTCTTTTTTGAGGTCGTGAGGGCTATGTGTTTTCTGCTTAGCACTGTTTTCATTGTGCTCTACAAGGTTGGATATTTTGTGCCTTCATTTTCCATTATTTCTTCCCCAAACAAGATATCATTGAGTAGATAGTTTTTCAGCTTCCACGTATATGTGAGCTTTCTGTTGTTATTATTGTTATTGAAGATCAGCCTTAGTCTGTGCTGGTCTGATAGAGTACATGGGATTAATTCAACATTCTTGTATTTGTTTGGGTTTGTTGTGTGTTGGATTACATGATCAATTTTTGAAAAGTGCCAAGAGGTGATGAGAAGAAGGTATATTCTTTTGTTTTAAGGTGAAATGTTCTGTATATATCTGTCAAATCCATTTGGTTCATAACTTCTTTTAGTTTCATTGTGTCTGCGTTTAGTTTCTATTTCAATGATCTGTAACATTGGTGAGAGTGGGGCATTGGAATCTCTGACTATTGTTGTGTGAGATTCAAGGTGTGCTTTGAGCTTCAGTAACATTTCGTTTACAAATGTGCATGCCCTTGCATTTGAGTCATAGATGTTCAGAACTGAGAGTTTATCTTGCTGAATTTTTCTTTGATTAGTATGTAGTGTCCTTCCCCATCTTTTTTTGATAACTTTTGGTTGAAAAACCATTTTATTGGATATTAGAATGGCTACTCCAGATTGTTTTGGGGGACCATATGCTTGGAAAATTTTTCCAGCCTTTTACTTTGAGGTAGTGTCTATTTTTGACACTGAAGTGTGTTTCCTGTATGCAGCAAAATGCTAGATCCTGTTTATATATCCAGTCTGTTAACCTATGTCTTTTTATTGGGGAATTGAGTCCACTGATGTTGAGAGATATTAGTGACCAATGATTGTTGCTTTTTATTATTTTTGTTGTTAAGAGTTGAAATTATATTTGTGTGTTTCCCTTCTTTTGTGTTTGCTGTGAAAAGATTAATTTCTTGCTTTTTATTTATTTATTTATTTTATTTTTTATTTTTATTTTTAGGTGTAGTTTCCCTCCTTGTTTTGGACTTTCCTTCTATTATCCTTTGTAGGAATGAATTAGTGGAAAGATATAATTTAAATTTGTCTATCAGATATTCATATATATATATATATATATATTATATATATATATATCGGTTCCTCTTTTTTTAAAGTTTTTATTTTTTCCTACATTATTTACATTTCAAATGTTTCCCCCATTCCAGATCTCCCCTTTGGAACATCCCCATTTCCTCCCCCTGCCACTATGGGGGTATTCTCCCACACACCACATACCCACTCTCATCTTCCCTCCTTGGCATTCTCCTATACTGGGGGATCTAACATTCTCAGGCCCAAAGGCTTCTCCTCCCCCTGATGGCTAACAAGACCCTCCTCTGATGCATATGTGGCCAGCACCATGGGTCCCTCCAAGTCTATTTTTTGGTTGGTGGATCAGTCTCCAGGAGTATCGGTAGGTCAGACCAGTTGCCACTGTTGTGGCATCCCAGAGGATGCAAACTCCCTTAGCTCCATCAGTCCCTTCTCCAAGTCCTACATCTGGGAACTCACACTCTGCCCTACGGTTGCTGTGAAGTAACTCTTAGGTATTTTGAACTTTTGGGCTAATAATCACTTAAAGTGAGTACATACCATGTTCATTATTTTGTGACTGTGTTGCTTCACTCACGATAATATTTTCAAGATCCATCCATTTGTCTGCGAATTTCATGAAGTCATTGTTTTTAATAGTTGAGTAGTATTCCATTGTGTAAATGTACCACACTTTCTGTATCCATTCCTCTGTGGAGGGACATCTGGGTTGTTTCAGGCTTCTGGCTATTGTAAATATGGCTGCTATGAACATAGTGGAGCATATGTCTTTATTACATGTTGGAGCAACTTCTGGGTATATGCCCAGGAGTGGAATAGCTGGGTCCTCAGGTAGTATTATATTCATTTTTCTGAGGGTTCACCAAACTGATTTCCAGAGAGGTTGTATAAACTTGCATTCCCGCCAGCAATGGAATAGTGTTCCTCTTTCTCTCCATCCTCACCAACATCTGCTGTCACCTGAATTTTTTATCTTAGACATTCTTACTGGTGTGAGGTGAAATCTCAATGTTGTTTTGATTTGCATTTCCCTGATGACTAAGGATGTTGAACATTCTTTTAGGTGCTTCTCGGCCATTCGAGTTTCCTCAGTTGAGAATTTTTTGTTTAGCTCTCTTCCCCATTTTTTGATAGGGTTATTTGGATCTTGGGAGTCTAGCTTCTTGAATTCTTTGTATACATAGTATATTAACACTCTATCAAATGTAGGATTGGTAAAGATATTTTCCCAACCTGTAGGTTGCCATTTTGTCCTATTTACAGTGTCCTTTGCCTTATAGAAGATTTGTAATTTTATGAGGTCCCATCTGTCAATTCTTGATCTTAGAGTACAAGCCATTGGTGTTCTGTTCAAGAACTTTTACCCTGTGCCCATGTGTTTGAGACTTTTCCCCACTTTCTCTTCTATTAGATTCAGGGTATCAGGTTTTACGTGGAGGTCTTTGATCCACTTGGACTTGAGCTTTGTACAGGGAGACAGGAATGGATCAATTCGCAATCTTCTACATGTATATCACCAGTTGAACCAGCACCATTTGTTGAAGATACTGTCTTTTTTTCCACTGTATGGTTTTAGCTCCTTTGTCAAAGTTCAAGTGACCATAAGTGTGTGGGTTCAATTCTGGGTCTTCGATTCTATTCCATTGATCTACCTGCCTGTCACTGTACCAACACCATGCAGTTTTTATTACTACTGCTCTGTAGTACAGCATGAGGTCAGGGAGGCTGATTTCCCCAGAAGTCCTTTTATTGTTGAGAATAGTTTTTACTATCCTGGGTTTTTTGTTATTCCATATTTCTTTGAGAATTGCTCTTTCTAAGTCTATGAAGAACTGAGTTGGGATTGTGATGGGGATCACATTGAATCTGTACATTGCGTTCAGGAGGATGGGCATTTTAACTATATTAATCCTGCAAATCCATCAGCATGGGAGAGCTTATCATCTTCTGAGGTCTTCTTCGATTTCTTTCTTCAGAGACTTGAAGTTCTTGTCATACAGATCTTTCACTTGTTTGGTTAGAGTCACACCAAGATATTTTATATTGTTTGTGACAATTGTGAAGGGTGTCCTTTCCCTAATTTCTTTCTCAGCCTGTTTATCCTTCGAGTATAGGAAGGCTACTGATTTGTTTGAGTTAATTTTGTATCTGGCCACTTTGCTGAAGTTCTTTATCAACTGTAGCAGATCTCTGATGGAGTTTTTGGGTCACTTAAGTATACCATCATATCATCTGCAAATAGTGATATTTTGATTTCTTCCTTTCCAATTTGTATCCCTTTGACCTCCTTTTGTTGTTTGATTGCTTTAGCTAGAACTTCAAGTACTGTATTGATTATATATATATAGAGAGGGCAGCCTTGTCTAGTCCCTGATTTTAGTGGGATTGCTTTGAGTTGCTCTCCATTTAGTTTGATGTTGGCTACTGGTTTGCTGTATATTGCTTTTACTATGTTTAGGTATGCTACTTCAATTCCTGATCTTTCCAAGACTTTTACCATAAAGGGATGTTGAATTTTTGAAATGCTTTTTGAGCATCTAATGAAATGACCATGTAGTTTTTTTCTTTGAGTTTGTTTATGTAGTGGATTACATTGATGGATTTCTTGGTATCGAACCATCCCTGCATCCCTGGTATGAAGCCTACTTGATCATGTTGAGTAATCATTGTGATGTGTTCTTGGATTTGGTTTGCAAGAATTTTATTGAGTATTTTGTATCAATATTCATAAGGAAAATTAGTCTGAAGTTTTCTTTTATTGTTGGGTCTTTGTGGGGCTTTCGTATCAGTGTAACTGTGGCCTGATAGAATGAATTGGGTAGTGTTTCTTCTGTCTCTATTTTGTGGAATAGAGTGAAGAGTATTGGTATTAGGTCTTCTTTAAAGGTCTGATCAAATTTGGCATTGAACCCATCTGGTCCTGTCCTTCTTTTTTGGTTGGGAGACTTTTAAAGACTGCTTCTAATTCTTTAGGGGTTATGGGACTGTTTAGATGGTGTATCTGATCCTGATTTAATTTGGTAATTTTTATCTGTCTAGAAATTTGTCCATTTCCTCCAGATTTTCCAATTTTGTTGAGTATAGGATTTTGTAGTAGGGTCTGATGATTTTTTTTTTTTTTTAGTTTCCTCAGAGTCTGTTGTTATATCTCCCTTTTCATCTCTAATTTTATTAATTTGGATACTGGTTAGTCTGGAGGAGGGTTTATCTATCTTGTTGATTTTCTCAAAGAACCAGCTCCTGGTTTTGTTGATTCTTTCTATAGTTCTTTTTGTTGATTTGTTGATTTGTTGGTTGATTTCATCCCTGAGTTTGATTATTTCCTGCCTTCTACTCCTATTGGGTGTATTAGCTTGTATTCGTTCTAGAACTTTCAGGTGTTCTGTTAAGCTGTTAGTATATGCTCTCTCCAGTTTCTTTTTGGAGGCCTTCAGAGCTATGAGTTTTCCTATTAACACTGCTTTCTTTGTGTCCCATAGGTTTAGGTAAGTTTTACTTTAATTTTCATTATACTTTAGTAAGTCTTTAATTTCTTCCTTTGACCAAGTTATCATTGAGCAGAGCCTTGTTCAGCTTCCATGTGTATGTGGCTTTCTGTTGTTGTTGCCATTCAAGACCAACCTTAATCCGTAGTGATCTGATAGGAGACATGGGATTATTTCAATCTTCTTATGTCTGTTTCGGTTTGCTTTGTAACCAATTATATGATGAATTTTGGAGAAGGTACCATGAGGTGCTGAGAAGAAGGTATATTCTTTTGATGTAGGATGAAATGTTCTACAGATATCTGTTAAACCCATTTGGCTCATAGCATCTGTTAGTTTTACTGTGTCTCTGTTTAGTTTATGTTTCCAAGATCTGTCCATTGTTGATAGTGGGGACTTGAAGTCTCCCATTATTATTGTATGACTTGCAATGTGTGCTTTGAGCTTTAGTAGAGTTTCTTTAATGAACGTGGGAGCTCTTGCATTCAGGGCACAGATGTTCAGAATTTAGAGTTCTTCTTGGCAGAATTTTAATTTGGTGAGTATAAATTGTCCTCCCTTATCTTTTTTGAAGATGTTTGATTGAAAATCATTTTTATCTGATATTAGAATGGCTACTCCAGTCTGTTTCTTGGGGCCATTTGTCTGGAAAATTGTTTTCAGTCCTTTATTCTGAGGTAGTGTTTGTCTTTAACATGGAGGTGCATTTCCTGGATGCAGTAAATGCTGGGTCCTATTCATGGATCCAGTCTGTCAGTCTATGTCTTTTTATTGGGGAGTTGAGACTATTGATGTTAAGAGATATTAAAGAATCGTGATTGTTGTTTCCTTTTTTTATGTTGTTTATAAGTTTGTGTGGCTATATTCTTTTGAGTTTATTGAAAGATTACTTTCTTGCTTTTTTTGAGTGTAGTTTCCCTCCTTGCGTTGGTGTTTTCCATGTATTATTCTTTGTAGGAATGGGTTTGTAGAAACATACTGTGCAAATTAGGATTTGTCATACAATATTTTAGTGTCACCCTCTATGATTATTGAGAGTTTGCTTGTTATAGCATCCTGGGCTGGCATTTGTTTTCTTTTAGAGTTTGTATGAGATCTGTCAAGGATCTTCTAGCTTTCGTAGTCTCTGGTGAGAAGTCGGGTATAATTCTGATAGGTCTGCCTTTATATGTTACTTGCACTTTTTCCCTTACTGCTTTTAATGTTCTTTCCTTGTTTTGTGTATTTGGTGTTTTGACTATAATGTGACGGGAGGAATTTCTTTTCTGGTCCAGGCTATTTGGCGTTCTGTAGGCTTCTTCTATATTTATGTTCATCTCTTTCTTTAGGTTAGGGAAATTTTCTTCTATAATTTTGTTGAAGGTATTTACTGGCCCTTTAAGTTGGGAATCTTCACTCTCTTCTATACCTATTATCCTCAGGTTCTGTCTTCTCATTTTATACTGGATATCCTGGATGTTTTGGGTTAGGAGCTTTTTAGATTTTGAGTTTTCTTTGATTGTTATGTCCATGTTTTCTATGGTATCTTCCGCACCTGAGATTCTCCTCTTCCATCTCTTGTATTCTGTTGGTGATGCTTGCATCTGTGACTCCTGATTTCTTTCCTATGTTCTCTAACTCCAGGGTGGTCTCTCTTTGTGATTTCTTATTGTTTCTATTTCTGTTTTTAATTCCTGAATGGTTTTGTTCATTTGTTTGATTGTGTTTCCCCCTAATTCTGCCCGTTTGATTGGGTTTTCCTGTAATTCTTTAAGGGATTTTTTTTTGTGTCCTCTTTAAGGGTTTCCAGTTGTTTACCTATGTTCTCTTATATTCCTTTAAGGGAGTTATTTATTTCCTTCTTAAAATCTTCTATCATCCTCTTGATATGTGATTTTAAGTCTGAGTCTTCTTTTTCTTGTGTGTTTGGGTATCCAGGGCTGGCTGTGGTAGGAGAGCTGGTTTCTGATGAAGCCAAGTAGTTTTTGTTTCTGTTCCTTGTATTCTTGCTCCTGCCTTTCACCATCTGGGTATATCTCGTGTTAGCTGCTCTTTCTCTCTCTGACTGTGGCTTTTCTTTCCTTCAAGCCCAGATGTCAATATTCCTTGGAGACCAGTTCTTTCTCCCTGCTGTTCCTCAGTCCCTGAGTCTGGAGTCCTCCTTCTGCTGGTTTTTCCACACAAGTGGGTGGTTTGGTTTCTCCTGGTGCTGTTTGGCTATGGAGGCCTGGTGGCCCAGGCAGAAGTCTCCCACCACAGGTGGAAGCTGGCAGGCTCTTACACCTTGGCTTTTCCTCAGTCCCTGCTATCAATTACTCTTAATGACTAATAGAACAAATGCTACTAAAATATCCAGCATTGAAGCTATGAATAAGATTTTCCGACTATTCTCAACAACAATAGAAGATCTTGGACCGCCATTCCTGAACTCAAGCTGTACTACAGAGAAATAGTAATAAAAACTGCATGGTATTGGTACAGTGACAGACAGGTAGATCAATGCAATAGAATTAAAGACCCAGAAATGAACCCACACACCTATGTTCACTTGATCTTTGGCAAAGGATTGAAAATCATCCTGTGGAAAAAGGACACCATTTTCAACAAATGGTGCTCATTCCCCTCCTTGTCAACATGTTGAAGAATGAAAACAAATCCATTCTTATCTCCCTGTACAAAGCACAAGTCCAAGTGGATAAAGGACCTCCACATAAAACCAGGGACACTGAATCTAATAGAAGAGAAAGTGAGGAAAAACCTAATACACATGAGCCCAGGGGAAAATTTCCTGAACAGAACACCAATGGCTTATGCTCTAGATCAACAGTCAAGAAATGGGACTTCAGAAATTTGCAAAGCTTCTGTAGGGCAAAGGAAACTGTCAATAGGACTAAACCACAACCAATAGATTGGGAAAAAATCTTTACCAACCTTACATCCCATAGAGGGATAATATTCAATATATACAAAGAACTCAATAAGTTAGAATCCAGAGAACCAAATAACCCTATTCCAAATGGAGTACAGAGCTAAACAAAGAAATCGTAACCAAGCAATACCGAATAGCTGAGAATCACCTAAAGAAATGTTTAACATCTTTAATCACCAGAGAAATGCAAGTCTAAACAACCCTGTGATGCCACCTCACATCAATTAGAATGGTTATGATCAAAAACTCAGGTGACAGCAGATGCTGGCGAGGATGTGGAGAAAGAGGAACACTCCTCCATTGCTGGTGGGATTGCAAGCTGGTACAACCACTCTGGAAATCAGTCTGGGGGTGTCTCAGAAAATTGGACATAGTATTACCTGAATTCCCAGCTATAGTACTCCTGGGCATATACCCAGAAGATTCTCCAACATGTCATAAAGACACATGCTCCGCTATGTTCATAGCAGTCACATTTATAATAGTCATAAGCTGGAAACATCCCATATGTCCCTCAGCAGAGGAATTGATACAGAAAATGTGGTACATTTATACAATGAAATACCACTCTGCTATTAAAAACAATGACTTCATGAATTCATAGGCAAATGAATGGATCTAGAAAATATCATCCTGAGTGAGGAAATTCAGTCACAAAAGACCACACATGATATGTACTCACTGACAAGTGGGTATTAGGCAAAGAGCATGAAATACTCATGATACAACTCATGGACCACATAAAGTTCAAGAGGAAGCAAGACCAAAGTATGGATGCTTCAGTCCTACTTAGAATGTGGATCAAAATAATCAAGGGAAGTAGCAGGTGTGAGGTACTTGGATGGAAGAAAAAAGAAAGAGGGGAAAAAGAGGGGAATAATCGGGTATGGGAAGAGATGGAGGATATTGAGCAGATGTGTGTAGCAATGCAGGATGAGGAACTGGGTATAGCATCCAGAAAATCTCAGATGCCTGGAAAGCAAGGACCTCCCAGGACTCTACAGGGATGACATTAGATGGAATGCCTCACAAAAGGGGAGGGAGAGCCTGCCGAGATCATATCCAGAGGTTCGGCATTTTCCCCCTCTCCCGTTGAGGGATGGGGCCACATACTCATCTCCAAAATTTTAACCCAGAATTTCTCATGTCTAAAAGAAATACAGGGACAAAGAATGAAGCAGAGCCTGAAGGAAACCATCTAGACACTCCCCCACCTGGGGATCCATCCCACATGCAAACGCCAAACTCAGACATTATTGAGGATGCCAAGAAGTGCTTGCTGACAGAAGCTTGTTACAGCTGTCTCCTGAGAGGCTATGCCAGATCTTGATCAATACAGATGCAAAGGCTTACAGCCAACAATTGGATTGAGCATAAGGATTCCAATGGAGGAGTTAGGGGAAGGACTGAAGGAGCTGAAGGGCCTTATCTGGCATCAATGGGAGGGGAGACCCTTGGTCCTGTGAAGGCTTGAAGCCTCAGTGTAGAGGAATGCTTGGGTGGTAGGCAGGAGTGGATAGGTGGGTGGTGGAACAACCTTATAGAAGCAGAGTAAGGCAGATATGATATGGGGTTTACAGAGGGGAAACCAGGAAAGGAAATAACATTTGAAATGTGTAATAAATTAAAATAAAATAAAAATAGAAAATAAAAAAATGAATGCAGATAATTTAAAAAAGATTTACAGACTTCTTCCATCCTGTTTTCTTTCCCCCACATTACTAGTACTTATCTCTGATACTGAACAAAATAAATAAAAGCTAAGATAGGTGAGCCTGTTTGACTAGAGTCTTTTTTACATTAGCTATTTTTATATCACTGTGATGCTAATTCTTGATCAAATAAGAGATTGAGGACTTATTTTTACTCATAATTTCAGAGGGTTCTAGTCATGTTGTCAGGAAGGTGGAGTGGAGCTCCACAGTCCATAGTATTAAGGCTGTGCTGGAGACTTGTCACATCACCTGGACCCTGAGGCACAGAGTGTGACCAGAGGCAGTGGCTGGACCTATAACCCCTCAAAAGGCAGCCACAGTGAGGCTATGAGAGAACCTGCTGCCTCCCTACTGACTTCAGCTTCTATTATGAAACAACACTGAGTTGGGGCTTTTCTCCTTCTGAGTTAGACAGAAATTTTCCTAACTTCATAAACACATGATGTTGGTCATTAACTGTCAAATATTTTTTGCCATTCTATCTAAAAAATTATAATTACATCATGAAGCATCTTCAATGTACTCTTTTTTCCTTAGTTACTTTTTAAAAATCAACTTGAATGAAATGCTTCTAATCTTCTAAGCCTTTGTTGTTTTTATTTGATGGCTTTTGCTAATTAACTGACCCATAGTTCTGTAGATTTTATATACTCCTTATTTCTCCATTTACATTGCTCTTTTTTTGGCAGCATAACTTCATTTTGTGTCCCCTACAGATTTTAATTCTTAAAATTAATAAAGAAATTTATGTAAGAACAGAATGAATCAAAATACTGTTGTTTTGTGCTTTATAGATTGCCATTCTCATGAGCATGGAGTTCAGATTTTTCTTTAGAAGAACAGCCAGTGTTCATGGCTGATGAATCATCTCTGCAACCCCCTTAAGGTGATTTCTACAAGCATAGATATTGAATTAATATCAGAATAATACATAGTTGCCAGTATAGCACATTGTTGGAAACTAGACAAGAAGAAAGAGTGGAAAATGCAACTCAAAATATTAATTAAAAATTAATTGTTGTGAATTTATCCATTTACCATTTCCCAGGCAATAAAAATTGCATTATTGATTTGTATCTCAATCCAAGTAATATTTTTTTTTATTTCAGACTCTATAACAACATATTTCATATACTCCAACCAATTATATGATAGGATCATCAAGGACATTAACAAACATGACCTGTGGTCACAGTAATCACAAATTCTGATTACTTGTGTCCAGAGCAGTGCTTTTAAAGCTAAGTTCCCTCTATGGTTCTTTTGAGCAGCCATAATCTGACACATTGGCTTAAAGGCTAGTCATTCTCTTGACAAACATGGTCAATTTGTTCTATTTCCACTGTTGGGAAACTGGAGACCAGTCTAATCATGTTACAGTGGTTTGTTACTTTGCACTCTACCTTTATTTCTTTAATTTAATTCTATTTCTCTCTAGGACTTAAGTTCTGCTTCTGAACCCAAAACAACGATTGGGACTCTTCAATACTCTTCCCTCAATCCCCTTCCTTCCCTGTCTTCCCCCTCCATTCCCTGCCTCTCACTTAGCTCATCTCGCATCCACACATCATCTCATTTCTTTCCTTTTCTTTTTCTATATTTTACAACCCTTTTAGATGATGCTCATGTCTCGTTAAATGGTGTGTGGATCTGTGTATCTATGCATGTGTGTACAAGTGTGTATGTGTGATTTTCTGTCTTTATAGACATATCTAGTCTATATAAATCTCATATACTTCACCTTTGTTACCTCACATCATTACCTCACACAGATTTGCAATGGTTGATGTTCAAACCAACAGCAAAAATAAATGATCACACATGACATTAGCAAAATGCTAGATTACTGCCAGATTTTCACATGAGAGCCTTAGGTAAGATTTTCTATCAACTTGTACTTCTAAAATGATAAATTCTGTCACCAGAGGAAACATTTAATCTAGGATTAAATAAAGTGGACAATATAGTTTGTTCATGTCAGAGTGAAGAGATGTATTTACTTGTTTGATCTCTCATTGAGGTCTGAGCTGATTTAGGATCTTGCAAGTGGTATTCAAGGATCACAGCAGAGAACTTCCCTGACAGGTGACCCTGATTGATATGAGTTCCTCCAGAATCTTGAGAGTTTTCTAATTGGCTATATCAACTTTCTATCAGTTTCCCACTGTTCTTTCCTTTGGTTTCACTGTTATCTACTTTCTACAACATTGTGACACTTTTTTCATTTTTATTCAATTCTGGCTATTTTTTCATTTACATTAAAAAAATCTTGAGACTAGAAAAATGGCTCAATGGTTAAGATTGCATATTGTTCTTGTACAAAACCTGAGTTTGTTTCCCAACATACTTATCAGGATGCTCAGAACCATTTATAATTGCATTGCCAGGGCATTCAAGGTCTTCTTCTGGCCTTTCTGGGCATTTACACTCATTTGCTCATACCTATATACAGACACAAATACACATTATTAAAAAACAAAAGTGAATAAAATGTCTTTTTTTGCACTATTCTTATTGCCCATCTCACCCTTCAGCAAAAGCAGCAAAAGTAATTAATCAAACATTTAAAACTTTGCTTCATAATTAATTGTTAGCCAATTGCCTTAGTGCCATATGTAAGATTAATATTTTATAAAATTATATAATAAATAAACCGAAGTTTGTTACAAATCTATAAATTTCTTTAACTTGAATTTATAGTTAAACTGAAATTTATAGTTAAATCTCAGTTTATTAATCACAAGATGATTATTACCCTACAGAAGTCTGTGTGGGAAAATACTTGCAGTGTTATGGGAAAATACTTGCGGTGTTATGGGAACAGTTAGTTGTCATGGACTGTTTACACCAGTGAAATCTTTTTGAGTAGTTTCTGTTTTCAATTTCTGTTCTAGGTGTCAGTTGTGAATAGGAGAAAAAATAGATGTAAAATGGGGAGGCAGATATTGGAAATAACACAAAATAACAAGATATTTCAGAATGATGGCTGCAAAGGACACTGACAAAAAAGTGGAAAGGATTGAAAGCTCTATATGTTAATGAGAATCAATATTGTTTCATTTAAGCAACTCACACATGCAGGAAGTAATGAGCTACATTCCTATTTGCAACGAACTTTTTGTAGGTATGAATTCATTATTATTTACAGGTATTAATTAATTATTATTGGATTATAGAACTAAATATTGATGCTCTACTTTTACAGATAAAACAGTTAAAACTAAGAATGTCACTTATTCCAATTCACTTAGCTAAAAATACTGAATGAAGACTTGGAATATAGTTTTTTCAACTATAAATAATGCACTGCATTTTAACCTGTCACTTAAAATAAAACTATTTCTGCCTAGAAAAAAATTGTATCACTTTAAACGCACTACTTGTATATGTTAAGCCAATCTCCCAAACCCTGTACATATATATTAATGTACTCTACTGTCAATATACTGTATTACTCTAGCAACTGCTTTTAATTATAAACATTTTTAAATACCTTTCTGTCTGTTTATGGAAATATTAGAAGTTGAAACCAGGGCCCTTGACATGATAAATAAGAACCTATCAGTAAACTACATTCCTAAAGCCTACAAACACTTTTTGACAATGATAATTCTAACCATTCTAACCATAGAGGTATTTTCTGATTTCAAATCCTATGTAGAATGCTGAGAAACATGATTTATAACGTTGAAGAAATGGTCTAAAAGAGAAAATACTCCAGAGAAAGAAGGAACAGATGAGAAATATCGTGGTTAAACTGGTGCTTTGATTATAAAATAATTAGCAATTAAGTAAATTATTGAGATAGTCAACAAAAGGTCAATATACTTTGAGGATTAGATGATCATCTACTATCAAAATAGAGCAAAAGAGTTAGGGATAAGGACTATGATGTTTGATGTCTTCAAGTGGAATATATGTTTTGTGTGTGTGTCTGTGTGTGGGGGGGACAGTGTATACATGTATGTCTGAGATGGGAGGAAGGAGGGTTGAAAGGAGAGAGAATAAAAAGAGCATATTATTAAGTAATTGGTAAAATAATTTGAGATTTTCATTTTTTATTGTTTTACAATTTTCCTCTAAGATAAAAATTATATTAACAAAGTAAGTATGAAATTTGTTGCATAAAGTTAAATTATATTTAATTAATCCTGTGTCTTAAAAGATTTTTTTTTTTCGGTTTTACTACGCTGGAGTCCCAGTTAAAAGATCAACAAAAATGTTAAACTTAATGAAACTAATATCTTAAACATTAAGTCCAGTTATTAAACAGTAAGTCCAGACATTATGATGTCTCCTTATAATTGAAAATACTTTGGTTTTCTTTGTATTGTCAATAAAATAACAGATTCTACAATTAGTGTTCAGATTAGAAATTATCCTATGACAGTTATTCTCTGGTTCTATACTCTCACTTGTAATCTGATCCTGTAATATAGACTTTGTAGATTTTCTGTGTGAACATTATCCTATTCTATTCATTCAGTACTACACAACAATTAGTATCAGACCAGACAATTAGCTTCTCTGTATTCTACAAAGTGATTTTTTTCTACATAGAAGACTGTGTATCTATGAAAATATGACAGTAAAGATAAAACTGTCAGCTACTTCTACTGCTTAACTTACCTACTTCCTTGATAATGCAGTATGTGACCGAGTCAGTGGGACATATAGGTTTCTTTAAAACATCCTTTTACTACTCTATTATGATAATTTTAGGTTTTCCCATTACCTTGCCTGAATTCAAAAGCTTCATCAATCATTGATGTATTCTCCTCTGTAGATTCTGATGTTTTGATTGCTTTCCTGACAATTTAAATACCATGGAAGTTATTTTTATAGCCCACCATCAATCATTAGACAATGCTGTATTTAACTTCAGAACTGCTGACATCATCAGTAATGTTCAGCTCTTTTGTACCTCTATATGTACAATGAGTTAAGTTGAATCTTCACTTAGAACAAGCTGTAATGGTAAGTGGATGCTCCTTGTATGAGTTCTAAATCATAGAACCAGTTCCAGTAATATATCTGTTTAATTTTTTAAACCATTACTATATAGAAACTATAGAGCTTAAGTGAGCTCTGTTTACTTAAAACTTGCTCTCCTAAGCAAGTATAAATGGCATCTTATCTTCTAAAATTTCTACCTTCCTGGCTATCCCTAAGCCCCCACTAACAATTTTCATCCTATATTGGAGCTTGTGGTCATGATCTTTTGGAAACTAAGTTTTTACTTAAATGGTAGAGGAAGTTTCCAGGGTTACAAGGCAATAGAAAAACATCTAAAACATTTGTCTTCTAAATCACAGGGGTTAAACATTGTGCTGTTGCTGAATTGGAGAAAAAAATCAAACTATGGTGCCCTTTGACGTCTTCTTGGAAACTAAATAGGGAATAACAATACTGTTCTGGCAAGGCTGATAGAAAACTGAGATAGAAAAGCCAGCTTGTTTTTTAATTACATAAAAAAGAACCAAAAAAAAAGTACTTCACTATGTAGTCCAATCTTGTCTGAAACTCATTATGTGTAAACTCAGGTGAACTTGAACTTATGGCAGCCCTTGTGGCTCTGCTTCCCAATCAGATGGGTTTATAGGTGGGAGCCACCATGTCTGGCAATTTTCACTCTTCATTTGTGACTTTTTCTATTTCACACTAATGAAATATTTTGTCAACAATACAGAGTGTGTCAATGTGTGTGAATTCAGGATACTTAGCTCTACAATATCTTCTTCCTGAGTACTAGATTCAGCTGACCTTTTGGATAATGCAGTTCTGTTTGTTTTGCAATCTTCCAAAGATCTCTGATCATACAACCTTTTGATTTCTTTAGGAATTAAAAGGTGTTCAGAGATCCTAGGGACTAAATCACAAACCAAAGAGTATATATGGAGGGAGTTAGGATTCCAGATACATATGTAGCAGAGAATGGCCTTATCTGACATCAATGGGAGGGGATTGAGGCTTGATGCCCCAGCATAAGGGGATGCTAGAGGGGTGAGGCAGGAGTGGGTGAATGGGTGCTTCTATGCTCCTCTTAGAAGCAAAGGGGAGGAGGAAGGGGCATAGAATGGGGAGTAGGTAGAGGAGTAACCAGGAAGAAGGATATTATATGAAATGTAAACGAATACAATGAATACATTTACAGTACATGCTACAAAGCCACAATGAATTCAGTATCTTATAAAAACTGAATATATTTACTAATCGCAGTAAAATTCAACATCATATTTAAGTTTTAAAAAAATATGTGTTATGGGAATGATAAAATTCATGGGAACAAGAGTATCTCCAAATTAGTGCACTATTTTGTTTTACTTATTTTTTCAGGCCAGCCAGCTTCAATGTTACCTATACAATTAAACTAGTGGCACTGTATTCTCCCTCTTCTTGCTTCTGTTTTTAATATTTCCTGCTTATTTTTTCTCAAAAGAGTCTGCCCTTCCTTTTTCCTCTGCTCTAGCTTGGTCATTCCAAGAGAGTGAGATCTGATTGAATGAACATGGTGTGCACTTGAGCCACCAGAGAAACTGATTTGAGAAACGTTTTTTATTTTTTTATTTTATTTTATTTTATTTTATTTTATTTTATTTTATTTTTTAGAGTTTTCTGTGAAATAAGAACAGGAAATGGTTTTTTTGCCTTTTATCAAAAGGGAAAGTGTATATATCTAGCCTCATACCTCCATTCCTTTCCTTCTTGTCACCAAACTTAAAGGGTAGTATTTTTATTCATTTCTTCTCTTCATCTCTAGCATTCCTGCCCATGAATTTATGATTTGGGTACGGGTTGACAATTACAAATGCAGTTTAGTTGTTAAATTTCTTGTTCCTGTGAGAAAATCAGACTTAAGGCAAAAAGGTTTATTTTGACTCACACTTTGAGGGTATAGTCTATTATGAAGCTTGAGGCAGCTGATCACATTATATTCACACTCAGGAAGCAGAGGGGTGAATATCTGTACTCAGCTCCCTTTCTCCCTTGAATTCAGTCCAGCAGTTCTGCAGATAGAGTTGTGCCCCCAACAGTTAGGATGGACCTGCCTACTTAACCCAGTCTAGAAACGCTCCACACAGACATGCCTCATGGTTTATCTCCTAGATGATTCTGTGTCCTATCAAGTTGACAATATTAACTAGCACACTTGGCCTATTGTTTTCTGACTGATTCCAAATGTTTTTATTGGCAATTACTTCACTTTACTCTGTCTTAATTCTTGATTTTAGTCATTTCCTTTCTAAGCTGTGTAAAGTGAAGTACCCATAAAGTACTACCACTGTTGCCAGAACCTTAATCTTTCTTGGAAAGACTTAAATAAGAACTCAGAGCTAAAAGATTATATCTCTAACCAGACCATATTATTATATTATGTATTTTATTTACATTTTATGTGTTACTGAGGCCATTTGCACAGATTAAAGATAAAATCTAAAGGTACTTGAATATTCACTTATTCATTAAACAAATGTTTATTGTAACATGGAGGATGGCGTTGCATCAGTCTTTTTAACTGAGCCAACTACAGCAGAATATTTTATGTTTACTATAAACCATTATATTTTCTCAGTGGACTTCCCCAACACTAAAATATAAATCTTAGATCAAACATAATAATTTTGAAAATAATGTATCTGAATTCTTTAGAATCCTGTTGATGTTAGTACTGGATTTTTGGTTTTGATACAATAAGCTAGAGAATTTTCATATTACTAGATTTAAAAATAGACTTTGTCTTCATAATGGCCTGTGACTGAGCTATTTTAAAAGAAATAATTCAATAAAGGAAGATGAAAATTCAAATAATGCCCTGACCATTTTTGTTGAATGTTTTTTTCTATTTATAAAGTATTATTGGCAACTAGAAGCAGCTCAATTGTATGGAATGGTCAATTAACAGGTGACACATCAGCTTGGAGAATGTTAAACAGATGTTTAAATGAGAATTATGTGTACAGATGTAATTCAGCCCAGGGAAATGTTTATGATGTTAGCTCTGGTTCCCTGGGAAACAGATGCTGAGTAGAAAGTTTAATCTCAGGATCAATGATCCAACCAGGCAAACCTCATTACATTTCAAGTCTGGAGACTGGTCTTTTGTGGCTCTCAGATCTGCTGTCTACATCATCATTCTTCTTCTTCTTCTTCTTCTTCTTCTTCTTCTTCTTCTTCTTCTT
>JADRCH010000030.1:486546-538895 GCA_019843965.1 Rhynchomys soricoides
TTCTTCTTCTTCTTCTTCTTCTTCTTCTTCTTCTTCTTCTTCTTCTTCTTCTTCTTCTTCTTCTTCACAAGAAGTAGCACATATACTTACCTGAGCTGGCCTTGCTAGAACATTTCTTTTTGTGAACTTGGGATGAATGGGAAGTTATGTCCTGGTTGGCCTTTCCAGAATTACTGACAAACACAAATAAGTGAAGTTTTGTAGTTCAACTCTACCTCCAAACTAGCTTGGTTTCAATTCAGATTTCCTTTTTGAGAGACAGGAGCTTAGGATAGCTTTTAGTATAGCTGTAGTCAAAGCCGATGCAACACTCAACTGAAGGCTGGCAGCTTCTTAACCTCCATTAACATGACACATGACACAAACCAAGAAAGGATAAGCACAAAGCATTGTTGTTTATTATGAACATTACGAATTTAACTAAGAAAATATGTGTGGGTCTACATATTTCAGAAAGTTACACAAAGAACAGCTATTTTGCAAATGTAGTAGAATTAATGATAACCTATTCAGCCCATAAATTGGGATGCCAAACAGCTTGTTTCTTTTATAATAACCAAGAATTCAAGTTTCTATTTTCTCTTCTTTAGTCAATTTTTAAAAAGTTTTTTGTTGTATTTTTGTATGTCTCAGTGTAATCATATGGTTTGTGTAGTCATAGTATGATACTGACAAACTCAGTTCTGTGCTCCTCTATCAGAACCGATAAAATAAGACATATGAACAGGTGCTTGGTGTGGGTAACTAACATCAACTATCCTTAGAATGACCTTGTTTAGGATAATAAAGAAGTAATGTCTACAGAGTGAGTTCCAGAACAGCCAGGGCTACACAGAGAAACCCTGTCTCGAAAGAACAAACAAACAAACAAAAAAAAAACAAAAAACAAACAAACAAACAAAAAAACAGAAGTAATGTATATGAATCTAATGTCTACATGTGCCTTACATGGTCATTTTCACTTCCCTAAGTTACTTCTTCATTCATTTCAACATCTTATAAAATAAGATTTATTCTTAAAATTCATTTGTATGTATAGTATTTCCGTGTGTGTTTGTGTATATATGTGTGTGGTGGTGTGGGTGTGGGTGTGGATCCATGTGTGTCCATGGGCATGTGAGTGTAGGTACTCATAGAGGCCAGAGACACTAGATATCTCTGGAATTAGAGTTACAGCCTGTTGTAACGAGCCCAATGTAGATGTGAGGAACTGAAATCAAATCCTCCAGAAGTTAGCCATAAAGGAAATTGCAAATGAAAAATATAAAAATGTAATTTAAAGACACACTTTAATAAGGAGGAACCTTTAGGGAGATCTGTTTCACAAGTTAAAATACACAGACTCAAAAGGTTCTATATCCAGGAAAGCCCCCTATCTGAAAGAGATTTTCTATTGATATCTGAACTACTCTATGATTTCTTGCTGAGTCACAATTTGGAGTATCCTTCTAATCACACAAACACCATTTTGTTTTTGTTTTCCATTTTTCTTTTGTTGCTATGCTTTATCTATTTTAAGTTAAGCTTAAGCAGTTATTTAGTGTTGCTTTTAATAGATTTTGAATTTGTTCTTTTAAAATATAAGACTAGAAAACTAGAGCAGTCATGAGAGCTGTTTTGTGGTACTTAAAGGATGTCAGTGAAGAGAGGAGGCAGAATTTTAACAGTTGTCACAGAATATGTAACACAGCTAGTCCACTGAACTTATAGGACTAGATTTTGCCTCAGATGAAAACTGGAATGAGATTTGTAATTTCTGGAGCCATTGGACTTGGAGGACTATGTTTCATGAGTTGCTCATCACTAGAGGAATTGAAACAAAGGAAGGATAACTATGCAGGAGGAACACTGTAATTCAAGGGATATTGTAATGAGTTCCCAGGGAAGTTCTAGTGCACATCACAGCATTGTGATGAAAGATGTTGTATCCTCCATGTTCATGAAAGCAAATACAGACATAACCACATACCTGCATCCTTTAAACCTAAAAAATAAAGTATGAGAGTCACTTGCTTATGAACTAGTTATAATCACAGTAATAGCTCCATTTTAGACACATATTTATTTTAAGTTTTCTTTAATCCTGAATCTGTTTAGCTAATAACACATGCCTGTTACTTAGTTTAATAAGGAATTTGTAAAAAAATGATTATCATGAGTTTTATTCTTTACCATACCACAGCTGTTACTTCTAAACTTCCCTCTTGTGGAAATTGGACAGCAAAATGGCTCCCTAGATTTCATTTGCAGTTGTAAGGGGGGCAAAAAATAGCATAGTAACTTTCACAAACAACAATGAAAAAGGCATGAGAAGTGATTAACAGCTCTGAGTAAGGCCTCTGAGAATGCATCCATGTGGAAATTGTGGTTTCTGGATGTCACTACAATGGCTTTCAGTCTGAACAGAGACAGAGACAAAAGTGAGAATTTATGTACTTGCTTTCCTCGCCTTCTCAAACAGGAGGTAAAAGTATTGCAAATTTACACGGCTCTAAAGTCCGCAAGTTACTGTTACATGTTTATAATGTTGCAGTCAGCCCAAATGTGGGGACAGGTATAGATGTAGTGTTGAGCCACATTCCATGAAGTATACTTTTATAAATAGCATATATCTGCCAGTTGGTTTTTGTTTTGGCTTTTTGTTTTTAATTTTCATGCCACACATAGCTGCATTCCTGGTTTGTTGTCTTCCATCTCAGTCTGCCATTGGTCTGGAAAAGTAGGGCTGAGGATGTGATGACCACTTTGCTATCTGACAGGTGGCCAGAAATAGCATACTTATGAGCAGCTGGGTTTACATGTGTATATGTGAATCTACTCAACAAACATCAGTGCCTATTTGTTAAAAAAAAATTGTCAGCCAAAAGTACCATATCTAATAATTCAGGGGTATGAAAAACATCACTTGTACACAGTTATAGGAGTGTATATCTAATACACACATTATATATATGATGCTTGTTGCACATGAACATATTGTCAACTACACATAACTCCTATTTATTTTTTTATTAATTAACTGTTTTGTTTTTTATCTTTTCATTAAAATATTACTCCAGACAAGGTATTATACCATGAATTAAGATTACAAGAATAATTTTCATTTAGTTTCTCAAAATCTTTCTTGTTAGTTTTTCTTCCAGGATCTATGAATAAAACTCTCCTTTGTCCTAAAATAATCTAGTTTCTTATCTACTTTCTACCAGCTCAGTTAATTCTTACTCATCTCTTAGCTCTGTTAATTTTTATTTGCATTTTTATTAATTTATTTATCATTGTATTTATTTTTGTGTGTATTTGTGTATATATTTGAACACATGTGCCAAGCCTAAGACTGTTTTCAGGTTTGATGACATTCATTTTAACATTCTGAATCATCTTACTGCTCTGTCATTCTTTGCCCTATTCATGTCCTAGATGCCAGCTGATGTACAGAATTATTGAGTTATCTATAACATAAGCTTAAGAAACCAAACTGTTTTGGTCTTCATCATCCTTTGGTGTCCAGTGCACAGCATTGAGAGCAGATACAAATAGTTTGATTTGTTTGTTGTTTTGCTTTTTCTCTTAAATGAAGAAACAAAAAAGTGATAAACAGGAAAAGAAAATCTTTTTGTCTTCAAGTCATTTAGGTCTCGTTGATGGATTGGTCAAACCAGCAAACATTGTGTTACAATGCTAAGATGCTAATGTCCATTAGGTAATCTGAAAGCTTAGCAAATGGAGGCATCTGCCTCACTCTAGATAGGTCCCAAAAATATTCTGGAGGAATGTAGATGTAAAATATATAAAATGAAAGAAAGCAGCTAATCAATTTAGCAGGGTTGGTAGGATAAGAGAATTCTATTCAAACAAAATAAATGTGACATGAATCCAACATGTTCAGGAGCCCATAAAAAGGAGAGACTGTTGAGAACTTTCAATAAGTGTCACATATGAGACTTAAGGAGATGAGTGTAAACCAAAGTAGGTCACATGACACTCTGAATTTGGACTCTATTTTAAAAGTAACAGATAGTCATTGGAAATCCTTAAGCACAGAATTGATGATAAATTTATGATTTATGAAGGGCATATGAAGAATGGACTACAAAGTGATTGGGAGAGTGCAGAACAGTCAGTTAAGAGGCTGGTAGACCGCCTCTATACTGGACACATATTTGTTATGATCTAAGGCCGCTTAGTAACAGAGAGGCTAATGGAAACTCAGGATGGAGGAATAATGCACTTATTCTTTTACTTAAAAAAAAAATGATGTTCTGAGTTTTAGCACATGCTTACAGAATATAAAATCAAATATCTTAATGGTGTGTGTGTTCTGCTACGTTAGCTAAAGGACACATAGTCTCTGAATTTTCTTATGTAGTATTGTGTGTGTGTGCTCACATTTTCAGCTTTTCATGATCTGAATATGATTTTGTTTGAAGTATGAGATACTAATTTTAACATTTTCCAGATGGTTTTCTAGTTATTACCAGGTAGTAAGTGGTCCCCTCTTTTTCCATTGCACCTACATACCATTTTTAAAAATGTTAAACCTCTCATAATGTGTACTCAGATTTATTTTTATACAATCGTCATTCCATTATTTCACAACATTTATAATAATCACACTTTCATATGTAACAGTCCTTGTTAGAATGTCCAACACATTGGCCAATATCCATGAAATAAAGTCTCATATTTAATTTGAGTAGAAAAGGCTTTTTTAACATCTTCCATTATTTAAAATAAGCATTTTAGTTTTGGAAAATAGCTTTTATTGTATTTGAACAGATTTTTATTTCTATTATATTAAATATATATTAAACTTTTTGAATCTTAGATGCTTTGGTATTTACTGATATAATATTTTATTCTCTTATTTCGTTTTAAGAATTCAGCAAGTTTGGTTGCTTGATTTTTTTTTGTTTTTTTGCTGTTGAATTACTTTTTCATTTATGAAATAAACTTAATTGCTGCTTCATAATTGCTAGCTTGTAGTAGTAGGCCCAAGTTCCTACTACTTTAGAAACCATTCATAAAAAAGAATTTGTCTTAATATATTCCATGGAGTATTAACAGGTTGTTTGTGGTTTTAATGAAACAAAGGTGAAATATTTAATGTATTTTTCTGCACAGCAAAAGTGGGTATTAGATACCATGGGACTATAGATACACACAATTGTAAGTGGCCATGTGGGTGTTGATAAATGAACTCTGGACCTAAGGAGGAGAAGCCAGTGCTTTCGCCTGTTCTGTATCTAGTGTGGCTGCCAGTATTGTGTTTTTTATGGGATTCTTGTGAATGAGCAGGTCTCTGCATTTATATCTGTTTCTTGTCTTTTGAGTTGTTTTTCATTTGTTTGTTTGGTTTCATTTTATATTATTACAATTAATTTTATTCTTCTCCTTTAGGAACTTGATTATTTTCTAGTGAGAGACAGAAAAGGGTAGATCCAGGAGGGAGGAAAATGGAGAAAAAGTGGAGAGAACTGATAATCAGGATAAATTATATGAAAAAAATCTATTTTCAATAAAAGAAAAGAAAAAAATTAAAACCTACAAAATTTCCCATATGGTCTGAAAATAATTGTATAACTTTGGAACTGTTTATTTTTTTTAATTGTGAGCCAATTCACTTCTGTTACTTCAATTTTACCACTTGTTTGTTCACACTGTTATCCACATTCATGTTTATGAAACATTGGATGGTTCTTTCCTATATTTGTTACTTCATGGATTTGACAAAAAACCCAGGCACTGGGGCTGGAGAGATGGCTCAGTGGTTGAGAGCACTGACTGCTCTTCCAGAGGTCCTGAGTTCAATCCCCAACAACCATTCGGTGGTTCACAACTAGCTCTAATGAGATCTGGTGCCCTCTTCTGTACATCACTGGATAAAGAGTGCAGTGCTTTATCTCATGGCATTCAGGAATCAGGGACAAGACAATAGAAGTACTGGTGACAAAATGCATTCTTTAAGCACCTGTATCTAAGGACCAAGTTTCTTCAGATAGAGTCTTCCTCCTTCTTTTTGCTTTGAATTAGTCCATTGATGATGTCAGAGGCTTTGTGATGCAACCGTCTTTCAGATGAGCAGCATTAACTTGACTCAGGTTGTTAGCAATAAAAAAAAAAAAAAAGTCAAATTTGATGGGAGTTGGGATCTACTGTGTCTGTCAAAATTGACTGCATTCTGCTTCCCTTTTAATGGTACTGAATGTAGGCAAGAAAATATTATTAGATGAAGCTTTGTATTGGTCTTAATATTGTAACACTATAAGGGACAGCATAGACCACAAAATCAGTGAGCTTTAACAGCCTCCATGTATATCCTGTGATCTTATTTGGACAGTCCTGGCTGAAGCTGCATCTTAAGATGTTAAAGAAATTACTCATGGTTATTGTGTAGTTTTCTCAAGGTACCTGTGAGATGTTCCCTATGTTGATGAAACTCAGTTTGCTACCGAACTAATAGGCCTTTTGCTTACGGTATTTAAAGCAGCAAGGGGATTTCCGTCAGCTCCCAAGTAATACATCAAAGTGCTCTATCCTTCAACACATTTTTTTTTTTATTTAGAGAAAATTGAACAATACGACTATGTATGATATAAAGAATTAACATCAAAATATCTTAAACATATTTTAGCAGCATCTCAGTAGTATCCAAGGGAGGAGTGTGTTCCTTTCTCATGTCTCATAAGATGTTGATTTTAGGAAGACATTTTGATGAAGGAAGTAGGAATGCATTTTCAGACATATAGTTATTATATCTGACAAGTATACTTTGATATGCCATAACACATAAGAGGGTTAATAGGAAGAAATGATAAATAATATCACACTAAAAGAAAGACAACTAAAAATGATTGAGCAAAATAAGGACAAACCAATGTATAGTGGCTTATGTAATCATATAAGCATTTCTGGAAGATCTCTTGGAGCAGGAGCCAAATTGCAATGAATATCACCTGTCTTGTTTGTCCTTTTCAACACTAGGGAGCTGTCTGGTTCTATTCTTATGTTTTAGCACAGGAACATTTATTATTAGATTTTTTTTAATTTATTTTTATTTCACTATAATTTTAAGGATGCTTTTATCAAACTGACTTCTTAATTTGTTTTTACAATGCTGAGACTATGGAAAGCCTTAAAGTATTTGATGTATTTAGAATGAATTGTAAAAATAATGTTGTTGACTACTCTGTTTTTCCCTTCTGGAGGGAAGGAATATCCCAAGGCTGATAGAGGTGAGGACAGCAAATTAAGCCATAGGACACATAAATTTCTCTTCACTCAATTAGAATGTTAAAAAATGGATGAAGATTTTTAGAAGGTTGATCCTCTGGATCTTTCTAAAAAGAAAAGACAAGAAAAGAATTAGAATTATAGTCTGCCAAATAATGTATGAGCATATTCTTAAGAATGTCTCAAACTTTCAAGTGATTTATTATTTGATATATATTGATATGTACACATTTTCTCTCATAGTGAGTGAATGTTCAGAGGACGTTAAAACTAACAATAAAAGAAAACTTCAAACTGAAGAATTGTGACAATTAGTATTGTCAACTTGAAAAAAAAAAACTAAAATCACCCAAGTAACAATCCTCTGGACTCCCCTTTGAGAACAGGAACAGGTCAATTAAGGTGGGATAAACTACCTTGAATATGGGTATCACTATTCAATGAGTTGGGCCTTAGACTAAATAAAAAAGGAGAAAGGAGTCTGAGAACCAACATTCAACACTCTCACTTTCTGCTGCTGATGCCCCATGTCCCTGTCATGATGACCTGAACCTTCAAAGTATAAGCCAAAATAAACCTTTTGTTTCTTCAAAATTTTTCATTTTCTCAGCCCTGTTTGATTTCAGAACTTTCTTATACAACAGATAACCTATAGAAGAAATATGTAAAGTGTAGGTATTAATTTCAATCAATTTAAAGTAGAGGCTATAGCACGAGTTCATTCCTCTTTGTATAATATATTTCCTCCATATTTTCCCTCAGACCATACTGAATAAAGGGTTATGCTGTGCCTCTAATTACCTCATACTGCATTTTTGTAAGGTAGAGTTTCTTTCTTTCTTTCTTTCTTTTTTGTTTTTTTAGACAACTGGGAATAAGTATGTATAAGAAAATAAGACCTTGATTTCTCTGCTTAGATTTGTGGTACTCTTGGCTTCTTTATTCTTGTGGTTGAACGAATATAAGTCATTTCAAGTTCTACAATTTTATATATTTTTCAAGGAAGTCTATCTAATTTGCATGATTTACCCTCTTATGCTATGATACTCTATTTCCTGTGGATAGCTTGATGCTTTTCCTTATACATGCACTATAGATTATCTCTTTGATAGTTATTTTCCAATTAATGAATGACTAATTTATATACATGTCTGTATGTCCTATGATGATTAATAAAATTATTAAGAAAAAGTCATTTGTGTTTAAATAATGAGGTTTTTAAAGAGAAAATTAATTTCTAGATTATTCCTATTTAAAAAGCTCCTACTATGGGAGTCAGGGGGAAGAAAAGGTGGAATAAAAGAAAATATTAAAGTTTGGGGTAATGAAAATATTCTGAAGATATTATAATGGTAATATGTCAGTCAACATAATAGCCTAGCATCAAGGCTAAACTCTAATGTAAATTGTGACTTTTTTGTGATAACAGTTTGTCAGGGTAAAGTCATTGCATAATGTGCAAGCTCCTTCCATTGTAGACGAATGATAAGGGAACCCCTTCCATTGTAGACGTATGATAAGGGAACCCCTTCCATTGTAGATGTATGATAAGGGAACCCATGCCATGCATGTGTGGATATAAGGACACTGAGAATATTTGGAAACATCTACACTTTCTACATATTTTTGTTCCAAACCTAATATTAGGCTATAGAATAGAGTCTTCTTAAATGTAAAAACAAACACACACAAAAACCCAAAAAACCAAAAACCAAACAGCAACAACAAACCACCAATTTTTCCTTAACATCTTAGATGCATGCAAATGAAAAAAAAAATCCCTAATTTAAATTCGTACTCTCAGAGACTGAACCACCAACCAAAGAACATACATGGCTTGGATCTAGGCCTTTCCTCACACATGTAGGATATGTGCAGCTTGGTCTTTGTGTGAATCCTGAACAACTGGAGTGGGGCCTATCCCAAAAGCTGTTGCCTGTATGTGGGATATGTTCCTCCAGCTGGGCCACCTTGTTGGGCCTCTGGGAAAGTTTGTGCTTAGCCTCACAGAGAACTTGATATGCCAAATGGGAGATTATTAAGGGGGTCCCCACTCACTCAGACGAGAAGGGAAGTGGGCATATGGGGAAGGATTGTGTGACACGGGGAGACCAAGAAGGGGGCTGGTGAGAGGGATATAAAGAGAATAATTAAAAATGAACGTCTTTACTAAATTGAAAAATCTAAAAGAGATGGATAAATCTTTTAATATATATGACCTATCAAAGTTAAATAAAGATCAGATAAGTAATTTAAACACAAATAAATAAATAAATAAATATATAATGAGCCAAAAATTTTTAACCTATATGGGAAATTTGGGGACTCAGGAAAAAATCTCTTTTGTTTCACTTATGTATTACCACTTTTAAAAATATGTACTATTTTTAATTATGTGTGTGTGTGTGCCTGTGTGTAGGCATGGGGCCATAAGGTCTGAGTATGATTTTCTTGGGTCTGGACTTAGAGGTTGTTCAGAACCACTTTATGTAGGTGCTGGGAATAAACTAAGGTCTTCTTTGGGAATATTATATTATCTTGACCACTGAGTCATCTTTCCATATCATAATTACTGCCTCTTTAGGTATTTTGAAAGATATATAGCTAATTACATATAGTTTATGTTATTAACATTTTTATTCTCCTTTACCTTTAGGACTGAAGTTCCAAGAAATTCAAGAAAGATTTGGTGAGGAATTCTTTAAGATATGCTTTGATGAGAATGAGAGAGTCCTTCGAGCTGTAGGTGGCACATTGCAGGACTTCTTCAATGGCTTTGATGCATTGTTGGAACACATTAGGACTTCTTTTGGGAAACAGGCCACTCTAGAGTCACCATCTTTCCTATGCAAAGAGCTTCCTGAAGGTACTCTCATGCTCCACTACTTCCACCCTCACCATACGGTAGGCTTTGCAATGCTGGGAATGATTAAGGCTGCTGGAAAGAGAATTTATCACTTAAATGTGGAAGTTGAACAAATCGAAAATGAGAACTTGTGCTCTGATGGTTCAAACACAAGCAATTATAACTGTCTTACATTCCTTATCAAAGAATGTGAAACCACTCAGATTACAAAGAGCATTCCACAAAGTACTTCCCAAGTTCCTGCAGACCTCAGAATCAGCATCAACACCTTCTGCAGAGCCTTCCCCTTCCATTTGATGTTTGACTCCAACATGGTGGTCCTTCAGCTTGGAGAGGGCCTACGGAAGCAACTTCGATATGACACTCACAAAGTGCTGAAGTTTGAGGACTGTTTTGAGATCGTCTCTCCAAAGGCTAATGCCACCTTTGATAGAGTCTTGCTACGACTGTCCACCCCATTTGTGATAAGGACCAAGCCCGAAGCTTCTGGTACTGAGAATGAAGATAAGGTAAGTGATGGGAAGATGAGATCAAGTAGAATGGATAGCTATTTCAATAAATTATATGTGGGTTGTAGTTGCAGTTATTTAGGCAAGACAGCTTTACGTGGCATTTAGAAGATTACTGGTCCCTGGATGTATGTAGAAAGATTTGGCTGTATTCCCAGGCTTTTTACATAGTGTCTGCTTCATTTGTTAATTATTTCACCACATAATAAGAAGACATTTATTAATACTAGGCACAGCAGTTACAAAATGATAGGACTCAGTAAAAAATCCAACACTATCAGCTCATGAATATTTCCATGGACTGACTCAAACTGTGAGATAAATTTCAACACTATGGGGTTGTCTGGTTTATCTTTAACCAAACAAAGAGAAAAAATGTGCTTTATTGTGATTATTATCTCTTTGAAATTTCAGTCTCTGAAAACTCTATTTGTTATGTGTATGAGCTAAGAAAAAGAAATATATATCCTCTCTAAGTTGAACATAGACTAATTTTAGTATTCAAATTGAGACATATTTTTAAACAACTTTACTACTTGGGAGAACATAATGTATAGTATTTTAGTGTAGATTTTTATATTTTGAGTTTTCATTTGGGAATCTGGGCCATAAAACTGTAAGTAGCTAATGAAAAGATACTAGAAGTAAAACTGAAAATACTTGATTTCCAGCAAACATTTGTCTCCCAAACACATTTTTTCTTTAAAAAGCTGTCAGCACACCTTTAATCCCAGCACTTGGGAGGCAGAGGCAGGTGGATTTCTGAGTTCGAGGCCAGCCTGGTCTACAGAGTGAGTTCCAGGACAGCCAGGCCTACACGGAGAAATCCTGTCTCGAAAAACCAAAAAAAAAAAAAAAAAAAGCTGACAGCAATGCAATCTGAAATATAATAAAAATTAGTTGTGACTACTTTTACCTTTTTGGTGATATACTATATTAATCCATAGGAAAAATCATATTAATTTTTAGGTGCATGTTTGAATATATACTCATTTGATTTCCAATAAGGTATTTTCAGTCTATTTTTCTGTCATGGTAAACAGAGCTATTTTGGGCTATTCCTCAGAATTCTAAGTGATTTGGGGAACTCCTTGATTTTTAGAATGTACAGGAGGAAGATAGTAGAACCATTAAAAAATGTGTAAGTGAATAATTTACCCATGTTCTGAAGTGTCTGCAATGATATGTCAAAGAAGAAATTGCTTCTGGAAACCAGAGCTAATGATTTTTTTAAAAGTTTTTATTGTTGACTGGTTTTATAATTTTTTAGTTTGATGGAAGAATTTTAAATAAAGCATTTGAGAAAGATAGAAAAATGTACATTTAAGTGTCTGAGTCAAGTGATCTAAAAGATTCACCATAACATATTTGTCTTACAAGTCCTATGGTTTGAAATTGCTTGAAGGTAGACTTGAGTTTCCACTTAGTGCATTTAGATATTCCAGTTTAACTCATTGGTATTATTGGTCCTAATAATACTAGTGATCACAGAAAGGTAGTTTGTTAATATTTTAACATGTATGTTACATATTTGACAAGCTCTGTACATTCTGAAGCCTTTTTAGAATGGAGGACACTTACTAAATGTGTATTTTTGTCTACATTTGGAGTTACTTTAAACCTATAGTTATTCTTTTATATTTAGATAATATTGAAACTGTCATTTTTGTTTTTATAAAAGTTCAATATTTGGCTAAAACATTTTGAAGCAGTCTGACCTTTAAATTAAAGCTAGCCTTTTAAAATTTGCCTGATGAGAACATATTTTAATGTCAATTTATATCTTCTATAGATTTAAAAAAAAATCTATAATTTAAAATTACTGCTTCAGACTTTTCCTCACAAATTTCACTGTGCTTGGATTTCTATTTAATTTGTGTACCCAGATAATAAATAGACATAATGAGATGATGATTCAAATGTCAGGGTCCCCTGCCAATTCAAATAATAAGGAACTGTGCTCATTGAGAGAATGCAATTATCATTTAAACATGTCAGTGATGATTTAAACATAATGTGATAGCAGCAATTTTTAGTTAGAATGAGATAGTAATCTGCTCAACCTTGCATTTATATTCTTGCTCACTTGCTTGTATTTGCCAGAATGGGGAATTTGTGAGGCAACAGTTGTACCCAGTTGAACAATACACAGTTAATGGCATAGCTTCTTGAACAGTGAATAACCTTTTGATTTAGTAGGTCACCAAATGCACTGTACATAGTTTTATTTATTTAATATGCAAGAAGGAAAGAAAATCTGACTTGAAAATTATGTGCTTCTTGTTAAATTTGATCTTCATATGAATCATTTCCTCATAAAAGCTATTCTTTATCCATTTCTACATGTGCCTGGAGCTTATGCCTCTTTAGTGAGCCTTCATAAGAAAGTACCATTTTAAGTACTCCATTTATTTTATTTTTTTTAATTTCATTTCTTTATTTTAAAGACTTTATTAGCATGTCCCACACTGAAGTCTTTCATTATTAACTCTTTTTGGGGTATGCACTAAATAGTAATGATTTCTCAGCTACTGTTAAAAAGATAAAGCCAACAGTTAAGATAGGGAATGCTAAAACATTTGCAGAGCTAAAATGCTTTCTACAAACCATGCTCATTGTCATTTTGCCTTCTTAGTCACTGGTTCAGTATGGGACTGAATTGAACATGCTCATGAGTGATTTCATAAGACATTAATGAAATAAAGCCAGCATCCTCAACTCCAAATTATACTCAATACTCTTGTATGAATTATAGATGTATAAGGGTAGCAACTTTCCCATTTTCATGTTTATTTATGTTCAACTTCCCTTTTATCATTTTCTTTCCGTATTGTAAGTCAGTCCTTAAAAGTTGATAACCTGGTACTGCAATCAGTGTTTGAATTCTGTTACAAGACAACACAACCAAGGAAATTTTCTAAAAGAAAGCATTTAATTGGTGCTTACTTATATTTTTAGAGATTTACTATATTGCCATCATAGCAGTGAGCATGATGGCAATCAGGCAGACATGGTACTGAAAAAGTACCTGAGAGTTCTACATCTATATCTCCAGCAAGTGGCAAGAAGAAAGAAAGCTACTGGGCTTGGCTTGGTCATTTAAAACCTCAAAACCCACTGCCAGTGACATATTTACTGCAACGAGACCACATTTACTCCAATAAGCAACACTTCCTACTCCCTCTCAAGCAGTATAACCCCTTGATGCTAAGCATTCAAAGATATGAACCTATTGGGAGCCATTCTTATTCAACCTACCACATTTCACTCCTTAGTCTCCTTAGGCTTATAGCCATATCATAATGTAAAAATGCATTCATTCCAACTTCAAATGTCTTCATACTCTACCACAGTCCAACATGTTAAGAGTACAAAATTTAGAGCCTCTTTTGAGACTTAAGGCAACCCCTTACTGTAACACCCTGTAAAAATCAGAATAAAAAAGCCATTTAGACTTTCAATATATAGTAGCACATGATAACATGAAATATATATATCAAAAAGTAAGGGTAGGGAACATACTGAGGAAATACTGGACCAAAACAAAATCTAAAATCAGCAGAGCCAATTCTAAAGTCTGCATCTCCATGTCTGATGCTAAAGTGCCCTTAGGTCTTCAACTCCTTTCAGCTTTGTTGATGCTGCATACTTCTCCTTTTGGAATGATTCCACACCCTGTGTGTAGCTCTTTTTGGCAGGTATCTCATAACTCTGACATCTCCAAAATTTTGGGGTCTCCAAGGCAATCCAAATTTCACCTTCACAGCTTTAGCCAACGGCCTTTCCGGTGATCCATGCAGGGACACTCCTGAGATTTGCCTTGTCTCTGTGTCTATTTTTAGCCACAGAAGGAGATTCAACAACCCCTTTCTTTGGTATTAAAGCCAGAATCACAAGGCTGAACTTGTAAAATTCTTCTGACTGCTGGAGCTGAAACATGACCCTTTGTTCAATTCCATCAGCATCAACTGTCTGTTCATATCCTTCACTGTTTAATGTTTTCTTTAATTCCTTCACACAAGTTGGAAGCTTACCAGGTAGGGTCTTGCCCTGAGGTCACCACTCCTTTTATTCCATTTAGCATTAGGTTTTTCTTAAAATTTTTATTTCCTTGAGCACTAGACTTAGCTCTATTTTACTTCATGGTGTTCCTCCTCTCCTCAAACTGTATATTTGTGTTTTTCTTTGCTCAGCCTGCTCCTTTTAAAAATAGATCTGCCTAAGTGTGACCACTAATAATCACACAGCACAGTAATTACTAAGCTGTCTTCAAAAACAAACAAACAAACCAAAAACTCTTAAGATTTTTTTTTTTTTTGACCAGGGAAAAATACAGCCATATTTTTCACTAAAATAGCATAAGAACAGTCTCTAGGCTACTTACTAGTCTTTTTCTGTTTTGAAACATCTTGAGCTGTGCTATCATAATCTATGCAGCTCTCAGCACCACTATCTTCTTATTAGAGTTGGCCTTTAAACTCCACTTAAAGCAATCAACTGCTGTCCTAACAGAGTCCTAAAATCTATCACATTCTACCCTCAAGCCTCATGGTCAGGCCTATTTTAGCTATAATCTGCTCCCTGCTACTGTTTTATTTACCACACTATTGCTATGAAGAGACACCATGACCATGACAAGCCTTATGAAAGACAGTATTTAGTTGAGGCTGGTTTACAGTTTCAGAGATTTAGTCCATTGTTATCATGTCATCCTGGGAGACATAGTTCTGGAAAAGAACCTAAGGATTCTAAATCTGGATCCATAGGGCACAAGAAGTGAGAAAGCAGCTGATCCTGCCCTGGGTTTTAAACCTCAAAATCTACCTTTGTTGACACACTTCTTTCAACAAGATCACACAAACTCCAACAAGGAGTGCCAATCCCTGAAGACAAAGCATTCAAATTTAGAAGACAATAAGAGGTGGGGTTTGGGGATGGGGACATCCTCATGAGACAGGGGTTAGGGAAGACATATGGGATGTGGAATAGTTGAAAGGTGGATGGGGTGGGGGGAATAAAATCCGGATTATAAAAAAATAAAGAAAATTTAAAGAAAGAAAATAAGAAGTCTTCCTATTCAAACCATCACACACAGTTTATCATATAAAACTTAAAAAAAAAAACTTTAAAAATTTTATGTGTTGTTTTATTGGCATGTATGCATATGCATCATGTGCCCACAGATGTCAGAAGCGGATATAGGAACTTGCTCTAGAGTTACAGATATTTGCAAGCTGCCATAAAAGTGATGGGAATTGAATGAAGGTCCACTAGAAGAATACAAATGCTCTTAAGACTGCATTATTTGTCTAGCCCTTTATTGATTTTTAAAAACCAATTCACCATCAATGCATATTAAATTACAACTTTGCTTGTGATTTGATATCTTTCACATCATTCACATCTATCATAGTTTCTAGACATTTATGAAATAGATTCTTTTTAGGTTAAATGATCTGTAGTAAACTTGAAAAGAAGTTGAACACTACCATTTCTTCATAGAAACATGAACCACTGAAAGATACTCTAAGTTTTACTTCAATAGAGTTGAAATTCCAGTTAGAAATCAGGAAATGACCCATAAAGTCATTCTCTGTGTTCTTAAGTCACAATACATGGAGAAAGTGCCAGCTGACTCTAAGAGATGTGTCTCTGGGACACTGATTTTAGTTTAGGTCTATAAAATTTCTGTCATATATTCCACCTGGAAATGAAGAAACCTAGAATATAATATTTGTACACATTTATAAATCATGCTTACAACAATTGATTAAGTACCCTTCTCATCATTGTAACAAAATGCTTGTTAGAAAGAATTTAGAAAGGAAACATTTATTTAGGCTAACTTTTTCAGAGGGAGGTCATCCATTGTAGAAGGAAAGGCATGGCAGAATCCATTGATGCAGGAGACTGTAGTAAAGACTTTCCACGATTTTTTATTTATTTTTATTTTTTATTACTGTTTTTTAATAGTCCAGTCATTACCCCCTTCCAGGTCTGCTCTCCCAAAGTTCTTCATCTATTTCCTCCTCCCTGCTTTCTCCAAGAGAATGTCCCCACTCGACTCCTCTATCCCACCATGCCTCCCCACTCCCTGGGGCTGCAAGTCCCTTAAGAGTAGAGCAAATCTTCTCTGAGGCCAGAGCAGGCAGTCCTCTGCTATATATGGGTTGGTGGCCTCAGACCAGCTAGTGTGTGCTGCTTGGTTGGTGGCTCAGACACTGAGAGATCTCAGGGGTCCAGATTACTTGAGACTGCTGGTCTTCCTTCAGGGTCACCTTCCTCAGCTTCTTCCAGCCTTTCCCAAATTCAACCATAGAGGTCCCAAACTTCAGTCCATTGGTTAGGTGTAAGTATCTGCTTCTGATTGAGTCAGCTCAATGACTTTTTGGGCTTCTTGGAGACAGCCATGCTAGGTTCCTGTCTGTAAGCACACCGTAGCATCAAGTAATAATATCAGGCCTTGGAGCCTCCTCTTGAGATAGATGCCAAGTTAGGACTGTCACTGGATCACCTTTCCCTCAGTCTCCTCTCCATTTTTGTCCCTGCAGTTCTTTTAGACAGGAACAATTCTGGGTCAGAGTTTTGGACAGTAGGATGGCAACCCCATCCCTCCACTTAATGCCCTGTCTTTCTACTGGAGGTGGATTCTTTAAGTTCCCTGTATCTACTGTTGATTTTTTCATCTATGATCCCTCCCTTTGAGTCCTAAGAGTGATCACCTCCCAGGTCTCAGGCCCATCCTAGGGGGAAACCCTCCCACTCCTGTGGTTAGATATTTCTATTCATTCTGCTGGCCCTCTAGACTTCTCTCCTACCCACCCCAAATATCTGATAATGTGTCTCTTTTCCCCCAACCCCTCCCATCTCTCACCCAGGTCCCTCCCTCCCATGATTGCTTTCTTCTCCCTCTCAACTGTGACTGAATAATCCTCACTTGGGTCCTTCTGCTTGTTAACCTTCTTGAGTTCTGTGGATTGTATCATGGGTATTCTGTACATTTTTGGCTAATATAAACTTATTAGTGAGTACATACCATGCCTGTCCTTTTGGGTCTGAGTTACCTCACTTAGGATGATATTTTCTAGTTTCATTCTTTTGCCTGCAAAATAAATGATGTCTCAATGTTAACAGCTGAATAGTATTTCACTGTTTAAATGAACCACATTTTCTATATCTATTCTTCCATTGTGAGACATCTGGATTTTTCCAGCTTCTGGCCATTACAAATAAAGCTGCTATGAATATAATGGAACACGTGCCCCTGTGGCATGCATGGTGGGTATCTTTTGTGTATATTCCCAATACTGGTATTGCTAGGTCTTCAGGTAGATCAGTTTCCAATTTTCCAAGGAAACTCCAGATTGATTTTGAGATTGGTTGTACCAGTTTTCCATCTCCCCAGCAAGAAAGGAGTGAGTGTTCCTTTTTTTCTACATCCTTACCAACTTGTACTGTCACCTGTGTTTTTGATCTTGGCCATTCTGATTGGTGTAATGTGGAATCTTCGGGTCATTTTGTTTGTATTTCGCTGGCTTCTCACATCTTGATGAATGAGGAGCAGAGAACTTGGGCTAGAACTAGAAGTAGATATAATCTTGAAAGGTTTGTCTTTAATGATCTTGTTTTCCAAAGACACCATAACCTTCCTAAAAGAGCAACACATGAAAGGAACAATGTACTCTGGCATAAGAGCTTATGAATGACATTTGATATTCAAACTAATAGACATATACATTTATATGAGGTGTCTTGATCACAAAGATTACTTTCTTTTCTATGAATTTAGTGATCTAGTGAGTTTAGGTTAATTCTCCAAGAGAGTGGAGGGACTTTGCCTGATCTTCCATGAAGAATTTATGTTATTATTGAGATTAAGTTAAAACTTCTCTGACAGATTAAATATCCCACCTGAGAAAATTATTCATAAGGATTAAGTGGTATAATCCATGTAAAATCCTTAATACCTGCTCAAGGGCTAAGTGTTGAATAAATATTCATGATTCTCATTTCCACCATGTACTGTTAAAGTTATTTTCCACTTGTGTTCCTCCTACCGTTTCCTTATTTCCTTGTTGACTTATAGAAGAAAGTGTTGATTATAAGTAGGTTTAATAACTAGAGAAAAGTTAAGGTTGATAATGTCTTTAAAAGCATGTCTGTGCTCTGAGATTTGTCTTCATCCTGACCAGATGGTCACAACCTTTACAAATGTTTTCTTCTGTTTTGCCATGTGCATACATGCTTTCCTTCATTAAAATCTATTGCCTCCTTTTGAGAATTTATCATCAAGTTTTTAACACTCATATTCACTGACATCTAAAATAAAAGGATTATCATAGGAACAAACTATGACATGACAGCAATGGATTTTCTAAACAATAAATTACATAATTTTGTCTTTTGCTTTGATGTTGTTGTTGTTGTTGTTGCATTTCTTGGGGTTTTTGTTTTTATAGATTTAGTAGTAACACTTCAAATAACTTTAATAACATCTTAGAAAGTGGCCAGCATTTTAAGTATATCATCCCTGTGAGAGAATAATAGGATTGGGATTTTTCTATACTTTCATTCCCAGAGTTGACATTGAGGGACAACATTGCATGCTAACATTTTTTCATGATAAAAATGACCTCCCATTAGACTTATTAATCTAAAATTTGAATGAGTCTTGAGTAAGAGTAATGTTTCTAATTAGCAAGGAATAAATAACTTACATTTCTGTGATCAAATCTATTTCAAAATTCTTGTTTTATGACATGATAATTGAAAGTCCCAAATATATTTATTAGTTTTACCATATCATAATGAAACTATAAGAACATTCCAGTTGGCTATCAAGGACCCATGATTTACTTCAACTTAGATTTAATTTAATTTAGCAACTTGTAACCATTTCTTTTTCTGTTAAGATAATAATAGTCTATTAGATAATTTCAAATATTAAACTGCAGATTTGGTGAGAGATAGTTTTACATGTTTTTCTTTATATATTAGCAGAATACCAGACACAACTTTACTGATTTTAAGTCTTTTTTATAATAATGTGGTACTTTTAAAATTCTTTAAGGATTTCATATGATAAATTTTGCTAATTATCAGCCTTCACTCCTCCTCCCCAACTCTTTCCACATGAAGATCCCTCCTCCCTGGATCCCTACACTCTGTGCCCCCATTTCAAGACACTACATTATAGCTGATGTCTCTTCTATGATATTGTACCACCTCTTCTGCTTTGTAGATGGATCAGCATCTGCAATTAATTTCTCTCTGCATTTTGAACAATTCTCACTTTCTGTAATGGTCTTTATCTACTAAAAGAAGCATCTTCAGAGAGGAAAAAGAGTTATACTTACCTATGGATATAATAATAAGTATTTGGTATACAGTTAGAAATTCTGTATCACAACATAACATAAAGCCAAAAGACTCAATATAGGGTATCTTTAATTCCTTTTCTGCTTTTAATTTTATTTAAACTTTTTTACTGTACAGATTTTATCCCCCTCCAGCTCCACCCTCTTACTGTTACACTTCCCATACCTACCCACCCTTGTTTCCATGACGATGCGCCTACCCCAGGCTTCCACTCCACCAGACCTCCCTGGGGCCTCCAGTCTCTTGAGGTTTAGGTGCATTTTTCTTTGGCTAAGTACAGACCTGGTAGTCCTCTGCTATATATGTGTTGGGGGCCTCATATCAGCTGGTGTATGCTGCTTGGTTGGTGGCCCAGTATCTGAGAGATCTCAGGGGTCCCAGTAAGGTGAGACTGCTGGTCCTCTACAGGGTCACCCTCATTCTCAGCTTCTTCCAGCTTTTCCCTAATTCAACAACAGGGGTCAGTAGCTTATGTCCATTGGTTGGGTGTAAATATATGCATCTGACTCTTTTAGCTGCTTGTTGGGCCTTTTGGAGAGCAATCATGATAGGCCCCTTTCTGTAAGCATAGCATAGCTTCAGTAATAGTGTCAGGCCTTGGAGCCTCCCCTTGAGCTGGCTCCCAATTTTTGTCTCACATTTTTTCAAGAACTGCCTTTAAAGTTAAGATTTTTATGTATATGCTAATTCTGCTGTCCCTTCTCTTTATATGTACACATCTTGGTCAATATTCTATGCATAGTAACACTTATAAAAATATTTAATTGGGCTTGTTTACAGTTTCAGAGGCTTAGTTAATTATAATAATTGTGAGAAGCATGGTGACATGTAGGCAGGTATGATGTTAGAGAAACTGCAAGTATTACATTTGAATCTGCATGCAGCAGGAAGACAGAGAGACACTGAGCCTGGCTTGGGCTTTTGAAATCTCAAAGTCCAGCCCCAGTCTACACTGCCTTCAACAATGCCACACCTACTTCAATTAGTTCCACTTTCTAAGTATTCGAATATATGAAGCAATGGAGGCCATTAATATTGTTCCGGTATCGCTACTATATTATCTGTACAAGATTTTCTAAGATCCAAATAATTGCATGTTGGGTTGTAGATTCTTGTTATAGACTCTTTATTTTGGGGGGGATATTTACTTTATACACATTTCAAACGTTTTCCCCTTTGGAAACTCCCAATTCCATTCACTCCATGTGTATTCTTTCATTGGTGGTCCAGTCTCCAGGAGCTCCCTGTAGCTAACTCCATGGAGCTGCAAACTCCCTCAGCTCCTTCCATCCCTCTCCCACTCCTCCATCCAGGACCCCATGCTTAGTCCAAAGGTTGTCTGGGAGCATCTACCACTGTATTTGTCAGGTTCTGCCTGAGCCTCTCTGGAGACAGTTTATCATGATTCCATCAGCAAGAACATCCCACCATCCACAAGAATGTCCCTGTGTAGTGGCTATACATGGGATGTATCCACAGGTGAGGCCTTTTCATGATGGCTTTTTCTTGATTCTCTGCTCCACACATTGTCTCAATATTTCCCCATGTGAGTATTTTGTTCACCTTTCTAAGAAAGACTGAAGCGTCCGCATTTTGGTCTTCCTTCTTCTTAGGCTTCATATAGTCTATGAATTGAATCTTGGGTATTCCAAACTTTTGGGCTAATATCCATTTATCAATGAGTACATACCATGTTTTTTCTTTTGTGACTGAGTTGCCTCACTCAGGATATTTTCAAGTTCCATCCATTTGCCTGTGAATTTCATGAAGTCATTGTTTTTAATAGCTGAGTAGTATTCCATTGTGTAAATGTACCACATTTTCTGTATCCATTCCTCTGTTGAGGGACATCTGGGTAGTTTCCAGGTTCTGGCTATTATAAATAAGGTTGCTATGAACATAGTGGAGCATGTGTCCTTATTACATGTAGGAGTGTCTTCTGGGTATATGCCCAGGAGTGGTATAGATGGCTCCTCATTCTCAAATTCATTTGGAATAACAAAAACCCAAAATAGCAAAAACGATTCTCAACAATAAAAGAACTTCTGGGGGAATCAGCCTCCCTGACCACAAGCTGTACTATAGAGCAATAGTGATAAAAACTGCATGGTATTGGTACAGTGACAGGCAGGTAGATCAATGGAATAGAACTGAAGACCCAGAAATGGTCACTTGATCTTTGACAAAGATCTAAAACCATCCAGTGGAAAAAAGGCAACATTTTCAACGAATGGTGCTGGTTTAACTGGCAGTCAACATGTAGAAGAATGCAAACTCATCCATTCCTATCTCCCTGTTCAAGTCCAAGTGGATCAAGGACCTCCACATAAAACCAGATACACTGAATCTAATAGAAGAGAAAGTGGGGAAAAGTCATGAACACATTGGCATAGGGGAAAATTTCCTGGATAGAAATACCAATGACTTATGCTCCAAGATCAAGAATTGACAAATAGGACCTCATAAAATTGCAAAGCTTTTGTACGGCAAAGGATGCTGTCAGTAGAACAAAATGGCAACCAACAGATTGGAAAAAGATCTTTATCAACTCTACATCTGATAGAGGGCTTATGTCCAATATATACAAAGAACTCAAGAAACTAGACTCCAGAGATGCAAATAACCCTATCAAAAAATGAGGAACAGAGCTAAACAGAGAATTCTCAACTGAGGAAACTGGAAGGGCTGAGAAGCACCTAAACAAATGTTCAACATCCTTAGTCATCAGGGAAATGCAAATCAAAACAACCCTGAGATTCCACCTCACAGCAGTCAGAATGGCTGGTGACACTCGGGTGACAACAGATGCTGGGGAGGGTGTGGAGAAAGAGGAACACTCCTCCATTGCTGGTGGGACTCCAAGCTGGTACAACCACTCTGGAAATCAGTTTGGTGGATCCTCAGATAATTGGGCTATAGACATTTAACAGCATATTTAAGACTCGTTTTACCAATTTAAAATTTTTTCAGAATAAATGATTTCAACCTTGAGCTTTACAAAGGAGATGCCTAATATTAGAGATGAAATTTTATTTAGTTACAATATAGTTCTGAAAGTAGGCATTAGCCCCTTTATGTAAAATCATTCGTACAATATTTAATTGTTGCTTTGTATTAAAGTAAGAATAATTTTTTATTGTCAGTCATTTCAAGATTAAAGCAGTTAAAAGTTGGAGATTTGTTTGAAACTTAGTGCCTACATTTTGTTTTTGAAAGGAATTCTCCTTAATGAAGCATATTCCTTGTTGAACATATAGCTCAAAGATATTTAGTAAGTGTACAGTTGACTCACAAGGACTCATTATTAGAAAACTTTATCTATCCAGGGATTACTGGTTTTATTTGTGGCCAATCCCTGCCTCCACTACCACTAACTTTTTGACAATAATGTTTATAAATTTGAGTTTTGTAGGCATTTCTTGCCATTGTAACCATACAACTTGCTTGGTTTTGTACATTCCATATTGTACTGGCTAGTTTTGTGTGTCAACGTGACACAAGCTTGAGTTATTACAGAGGAAGGAACATCAGTTGAGAAAATCCCTCTATGAGATACAGGTGTAAGGCATTTTCTCAATTGCCTTAATTCATTTTCTCAATGAATGATCAAGGGAGGTGTGTCCTTTGTGGGTGGTACCATTTGTGGGATGGTAGTCTTGAGTTCTATAAGAAAGTAAGCCAGTAAGTTACATCCCTCGATGGCCTATGCATCAGGTCCTGTTTCCTGACCTGCTTGAGTTCCAGTGTTGAGTTCCTTTGGTGATGAACAGCAGCATGGAAGTGTAAGCTCAATAAACCCTTTCCTCCCCAACTTGCATCTTGGTCATGATGTTTGTGCATGAATAGAAACCCTGACTAAAACACATATTGTGTATGAATATCCTGTTCTTTTCTGTTACTGAAAGCACTTCCATGTAAAGATATGTACATATTAAATAGTACCTATTGTTTATCAATTCACTGGTGGATGAGGATCAAATAATTTTAGGTTTGGGATATTATGAGAAATATCACAATAACTGTTCACATACAAAAGTTTGCAGGGGCATTTTTTTTCTTTCTCTTTGGTGACTGATAATAAAGAAGCTGGTTTGTTACATTGGAAATATGTGCTTACATTCTTAGGTTTCTCATAAACATTATGGCAGTTCCCATTTCATCAGCAGCATGTGAATTCCAACATTTTTACAACCTTACTTATAGTTGATATTGTCAGTCTTTTGAATAAAAATCTTCCAACAGAATATGGTATCTCATTTTAATTCACATTTACTGATAGTTAAAGACATTGCACACTTTCATGTTTATTGATAATAGGCATAATTTATTTTCTTATGAAACAGCTGGTCAAATATTTTACCTCTACTTAACATGTGGTGCTTATTTGTGTTATATATAAAGAACTAGTTAATTTGGTGTTTGTTTATAATCCCAGCATAACAGGGCAAAAGCAGGAAAAACAAGTTTCAGAGTAGGTTGGAGTGTGTAGTGAGAACCTGCTAACCAAATGCTTGCTGATACTATGCTGCATCAAAACTGAGTGGTCTTTTTTAAAATTTTTTTTTATTAAATAAATTTTTACTCCAGATTTCTCCCCTCCCTCCCCCATCCACCCTCCAACTGTTCCGTATCACATTCCTCCTCCCCACCACCCTGTTTCCACGAGGATGTCCCCACCCCACACTCCACCAGACCTCTAAATTCCCTGGGGCTTCCAGTCTTTTGAGGGTTAGATACAATCTACCTGATTGAACTCAGACCCAGAAGTCCTTTGCTGTATATGTGTTGTGGGCCTCATCAGCTCGTGTATGCTGCCTGGTTGGTGGCCCAGTGTTTGAGAGATCTTGGGGGTCCAGCATAATTCTGGTCCTTCTACAAGGTCTTTCTCCTCCTCAGCTTCTTTCAGCCTTTCCCTAATTCAACCACAAGGGTCAGCAGCTTCTGTCTACTGGTTGGGTGCAAATATCTGCATCTGAGTCTTTCAGCTGCTTGTTGGGTCTTCTGGAATGTGGTCATGTTATGTCCATTTTTATGAGCACTCTATATCTCCAGTAATAGTGTCAGGCCTTAGGACCTCCCTTTGAGCTGGATTCCACTTTGGGCCTGTTGCTGGACCGTCTTTCATCAGGATCCTCTACATTTCTATCCCTGCAGTTCTTTCAGACAGGAACAATTATGGGTCAGAGTTTTGACTGTGGGATGGCAAACCCCTTCCTCATTTGATGCCCCTCTCCCTACTATAGGGCATTTCATCTAAGGTCCCTCCCTTTGAGTCCTGAGACACCTCCCAGGTCTTTAGTGCATTCTGGAGGTTCCCCCAACCTCCTACCTCCCAAGGTTACCTGTTTGCATTCTTTCTGCTGGCCCTCTGGGCTTCAGTCCTTTTCCCCACCCAATAAAAGATCATTTTCTCCTCTCCTCAGACCAATTTTGCTTATGAATATCGATGCAATATGATGGAATTGGAGAAGGGACAGAAGGAGCTGAGGGTGTTTGCAGCCCCATGGAGGGAGCAACATTGGCAACTGACCTGATCCCTTGATGCTCCTGGAGACTGGATCACCAACCAAAGAATACACATGGAGGGACCCATGGTGCCGGCCACATATGTGGCAGAGGAGGGTCTTGTTAGCCATCAAGGGGAGGAAAGGCCCTTGGACCTGAGGGTGTTAGATGCCCCAGTGTAGGAGAATGCCAAGGAGGAAAGATGAGAGTGGGTTGTTGGGTGGGTGAGGGAATACCCCATAGAGGCAGGGGGAGGGGAGGGAATAGCGAGGTTCCAAAGGGGAGATCTGGAAAGGGGTAAACATTTGAAATGTAAATAAAATATCAAAAAAAAAAAGACTCAATAAAATTCTTGCAAATCAAATCCAAGAACACATCAAAACTATCATTTACCACTATCAAGTAGGCTTCATCCCAGGGATGCAAGGTTGGTTCAATATATGAAAATCCATTAACGTAATCCACTATATAAACAAATTCAAAGGGAAAAAAATCACATGATTATCTTCTTAGATACAGAAAAAGCATTTGACAAATTATAACACCTTTTCATGTTAAAAGTGTTGGACAGATTAGGAATTCAAGGCTCATACATAAACATAATAAAAGCAATTTACTGCAAACAAACAGCCAATATCAAATTAAATGGAGGCATACTTGAAGCAAACCCACTAAAATCTGAGTGCTCTTTTAATAGCTTTAGTTTTGAAGATACCAGAAGTGTCTTACATGAATTATTCATTTACTTTGATACCTAAAAAACCTTGAGCAACAGAAGATCTCTGACTTATGTAATTTTAGTGCTTAAATTCAGGTTTGTGATCCACTTTGAGATTCTTGTGTGTGCCATAAGAGCCTAAGAATTTAAATTCTACTCTTGTTTACCCATTCACCCTGGGCATCTGGTTATCTCAACATGACAATTACTTTTGTTCATTTATCAAAAGGTTTAGATTATATTTTTTTCTAGACTGTTTCCTAATAATTTTAATTGACATGTAAAAATTGAGTATGCATTACCTGAACCTGTGTGATGCATAAGTGTGTGTATTCATTATTTTCTTTTAATTTTTTCTTGCTTCAATTCATGCTTCTAATACTCCTTAGTTGGTATAATTTTATCAAAGTAAGTTTTGTATACTGAAAGTGCTCTAATTATAGTTTTACATATGATCCTGACATTTCTAAGGTTTTTACATTATCTTAAAATTGAAAAATATTATTTGTTTATTACTAAGGAAAAGTAGCTGGGGTTCTCATTTTTCAATGCTCAGTATTGTACATTGGTTCTCACAAGTTCTGAGCTAGCACTCTTCCACACGTTTGTTCATCTTCAGCCCTATTGCTGGAGATTTGATTATTCATACAGCATCTGTAGACTAATTTAATAATATTGGAAAAACTCCATCAGAACATTATCTATTTCATTTAAAAATATTTTAACTTTTGTGAAGAGATGTTTTAAAATTGTAGGTCTTCCAGAATTTTGCTAACTTTATCTTTATGTATTTTGTTTGTTTTTGATGTTCTTTGAGCAGAATTGACTATTAAGTTTTGTTTTCACATACTTGGTTCATAAGAATACTAATTATGTGTGCATATTTATAGGGATACCTTAAAAGCAAAATAGTTCAATAGTGAAGAGTAAGAAAATTTGTTATCTTGGTGCTGGATTCTTTAAGGAAATTTTTATGTATAAGATTATAGCCTGAGCTTCCAGGTGGTTGCTTTTCTTACTATCCCTCCATTCTCACCTTTACAGTCTTTCTTTACTCATTAGAATAGCTAGAATCATCACAATAAGGTAGGTGTAAATGGTAGAAATTCTTGCCTATATTTGAAATGTTACCTATTGTTATATTGACCAGGCTGAAAAACTTCTATTCCTAGTATGTTGTGATGTTACATTCAAAATTCAAGTGTGAGTATTGTGTTGTATAAAGTATAGTTCTCCTATCTATTAAGATAATCATGTATCTTCATGCTCTGAGTAATATAATATAATATCTTGATTGATATTCATAAACTAAACTGAAATTGAAGTCTTTGCATAAATCTCACTTAGTCATGACACATGATTCTCTTGACTGTTTATCAATTAACTTAGTATTATATTAAATATTTTTGTACCTACATTTATGAGAAATAATGATGTGCCCAAATAATAAGATAGAATGTGAAATCAGATACTGGCATCTTCTTTGACCTTTGAACTGATGTGTAGAAGTTTGTGCAGCCACAAACCCATGTGCAACACACACACACACACACACACACACACACACGCAGACATGCATCATACTCATATACATACACCATTATACATACAAAATATTTGTAAAGACTACTCTTCTAAAACCTTCTTATATATGCATGTTTAAATTGTTATTTGTCAGTACTAACACTATATATTACCATTGCCTTCTCTTATGCTGGACTTTACGTGCATACCTTGGGTTAGAATAGAAACAAAAAGCTTTCTCTGGCAATTGTGTTCTTTTCATGCTGGTATGTGTTACTGACTATTTGGCAATTGGAATTAAATCAGGAAGGTGTGGTGAATCTTTGGTCATCTTTTTCTTCTTGGAACAAAAATTGAACTCTGTGAGCCACTTGAAAGCATTTAATGACATTGTATTGTTGTATAATCAACACAGTATACATAAACAAAGAGAACACCAGTCTTAGCAACCTTTACATGATGTTTGACAAAGTAAGCTTGGTACTGTCCTGTTACTTATCTAGTAGAAAATGGCTTATATGTTTATGGGAACTGCCTCGATTCCTGTAGTATATGCAATTCAGCTAAAGATTTCAAAAGCATTGCAACATAACATGTTATATCTCCTTGTCCTCTTTTCCATGTAGAATGCTCTAAGTAACCTAGAACTCAGACAATAACTGGAATCCCTATTGGTATAACAACTTTTAAATTGTGACTTAGGGTGTGTATCTTTCTTTTTGCACATAGTTATCATAACAATGTATAATGGTGTATAATGGTTAAAATTGAAACAATCAGCTTTACATGGGTCATGGTTGGTTGACAGTTTTGAACAAGCACTCAAGTACTGTGTGCCATCAATGAAGACTCTTTCCTCTCAAGACAGACACCTCAAATTTAAACACTGACTCAGCCCTGTATTGTTCGTGAGATCTTGATCAATTTTCCTTTTTTTTTTTAAGACCTCATTTTCTTTGCCAACTTCATAGTCCTTAATATTCTCTAGTTTACTCCCATTTCTTTGTAAAAGAAATGCTTCCAGTCAGAAGATTTGTTTCAGTTTTTCCACCAAACACTCACTTAATTTTTCCTTGGGCAATTTCCTCACTTTAACTCCTCTTTCTTTTGTATTTTTAGCTACTGGTGTTGGAACCTAAGGCAGTAGGGATATTAAAAATGCTTTAAAATAAACTGTAGCTGTAATACCAGTTATTTTCTTTGATTATACCTGACTCCTCATTTTAAAATTAAATAGCATTCATTCCTAGAGAAAAATATTTAAATATGGTATAATATTTTGAAAGTACATTATTATCTTTTGAAGCCACATTATTGTTTTTCCTTACATGTTTTCAAGACTGACCACTTTGCATTTGATATGCAATAAGGGGGCTCATCATTAGGATATACTATTTTTTTCTCCAAGCAGTCATTTCTTGCCTGTAGTTCTTTGCTTAGGGGTTTCCCCCTTCCACAGTAACATGTGCACTGATACTGCATTGTTCTGGCTATGTTTATGCAGCCATTTCTACAAGAGATCATTTCACATGAGATTTCCTGTTATCCTGTCTCTTAAAATCTTTCAGCCGCTCCTTTGGTGATGGTCCATGAAAGATAGAAGCAAGATCTGTGATTTAGATATCTGTTGGTTGGTGTTGTGAACTCCAGATCGGTTGATATCATTAGTATGTCTAGATGTACTTTTCTGTGAAGTTCTTTATCATAAACATTTTTTGATGTACATTTCTAGGAATAGAGTTTGGGCCTCTAATATAGTGATGTAGTGCTTCTATTACCATACATGTGATGAAATAGTAATAGAGGCATATTTATAAAAATTATAATTCCAATAACATTCCACATTTTTCTAAAACTTAAAACACAATGCCTTTCAAAATTTTAAGTCAATAAAATTCTTTGAAATGGTGGATATATTTGAGTTTCAAATTTAGTAGACGATTCCCATTTCTAACAATACAATGAGATTTAATGATCTGTCATGACTAGTTAAAGGAAGTAAAACTATTTTCAAAGTCTTTTCAACTTACAGGGGATTTTTATAATACAACTGTTTAATTATGTTTTTCAGCATCCATAAAATTATGCATTGAGAAAATTGCCAACAAGTCACTAGGATATGCATCTTTAACAAGTTTATCTTTTGGCTTATATGTATAGTTGTTAGAAAATTAAAGCCATTTCTTATTGTTGTTGTGCTGATATTTGAAGACTAATTTCACTTTTGATAGATCTGTTTTTATTTAGCTTGAAAAATGGTACCTTTACCTCTTCAATTTCTTTACCAGTGTGCTATTGGCTTATAACATATAGAGTATAATTCATGTCATTCTCATTGAAAAGAAGCAACATTTATGTTCAAATCCTGTAAGGGTCTTGATTCCTTGTCTCTTCTAACAGAAGACTATGTATTTATCATGCATATGAAACATCTGCCCTTGTTTGAAAGAGACAATCAAGGGAAGAAAGTTGATCTTCCACCCCTGCTTTTTAAAGGGGTCAAGAACTCAGTTCTTGCTATGATACACTCATTTTGTGATGCTGTTGATTGCTGACACTAAGAAGTTTATGTATAGCTCTTTCAAATGGTTTTGATTTCAAGCTCATGTATCGATACTATAAAAAAATTAATGATCCTTTGTGGTCCATCAATGTGCACTTAGGAAATCATTCATTATAAAGAATAGCAGTGAGAGTTGTTGTGTCTTCATAAACATATCATAGAGTTTACCCTGTGGTTTATAGCACCTTAAATTCTGCATTTTTCTTATTATGAATACAAGAAACATACATCTATTCCATTATTTTCCACATACAAGAGTTAGAAGAAAACTGTACAAACATTTTGCACTTAAAGGTTTGTGAGGATCTAATGATGTAGCTGAGAATTGGCTTGCCTTTTTAGAACTAGGACCTGTGCTTGATTCTCCACTACCCAGCTAAAATAAAAGAACAAGTATAAAATATGTATTTATAACCTCCAGGCTTTTAGAGACTTTGTATGCTATGTACTTATTATTCTGGAATATAATCCATTCTACAATATTTTACATAATAAAACTTCTATATTACCTCCAAAGGTAACCAAAGCTTCTCAAGTTTTGAGTTCTTGCTTATCCTCACTATGTATAAAAAGAAATAATATCAAACAAATGAGGTATAAGTTCTATTTTCTGCTGCATTACAGTTGTAATAGTTTTATGAGATTATGTACTTGATTGATTTCACATTTTGATATCTGTCAGTTTTCTACTTGTAAGTACATAGTGACCTTTAGAACTTGTGTCTACAGTACTAAATTACATAAGAGAATAATTTTATCACAAAGAGACAAGAATCTCTCTTTGTTTTTTTTTTAAGTAGAGGATTACTGGGCACTATAAGAATATCTTTCATTTCCTAAAAAGAGCATTATCTTGTAGGTTTCATGTAAAATTTACCTCCTTTAATTTTCTTCAAACATTCTTTGAAGAGAATCAGTGTTTCACAGTGTAACCTTCTGGTTACTGGAAATGTTTAACTTATAAGCTATCTCTCACCCTTATCATATACCAATTTAAATTAATTTAATTTTAAAATGTGTTGAGTAACTTCTCCATGTCTACATACAGAATATCCATGCATTGGTTCTGGTTCCCTCAGCCACTAATTCAATAATTCTAAAAAGGAAGAGATGATTATAAGGATCTGGATTGCATTTGTCTCAGCAAGGTTCAGACCTTATTTCCTGACAAGAAAAAAAAAATACAATCAGAAACCTCTAACATGTTTTGCTTTACTATGTGCCGAGCAAAAGTAAATTAATTTCAAAAATGACAATCTGTAATCTAACTTTATATTACCTTTGTCACTGCTGGTATTTTACATTTCTGGTGATTTTCTTGTTTTGACTAAGGCATTATTTTCAGAATATACTATTTTGAAATATTTTAGAACAGTTTTGAATGTTTTTAGCATTGATATTTATCAGACCAACCATCAATGTATCTATAAACATTTTTTCAAGAATTTATATCTTGTTAACTTTACATACTGATGATCACAACCCCTAGCCCTCCTCTCTGCCCAGTCCCTCCCTTACTAATTCCTCCTGCAATTGCCCCATCCTCTTTTCCTGGGATATTTAATACTAGCATGATGAAGCACATACTCTCCCACTGAGACCTAACCAGCCAAGTCAAGTCCTCCGTTCCACTTGTTAGGGGACCCACATGAAGACCAAGCTGCACATTTGCTACAAATGTGCAGGAGGCCTAGGTTCATCTCCTGCATGCTTCCTAGTTAGTTGCTCAATCTCTAGGAGCCCCCACTGGCCCAGGGTAATTTCTTCTGTAGAAATTCTTGTGGTGTCCTTGACCCTTCCACCTTGTGCAGTTCTACTCCTCACTCTTCTCAAAGACTCTTTAATCTCTGTCTAATGTTTGTTGTAGGTCTCTGTATGTGCCTTCACCCACTGCTGGATCAAGCCTCTCAGGAGTCAATTATGCTAGGTTTCTGTCTGAAAGCATAACAGAATGTTATTAATAGTGTCACAGATTGGCTGTCTCACAAGGGATGGTCCTCAATTTGGAGCAGTCATTGTTTGACTATTCCTTTAGTCTATGCTTCATCTTTATCCCTGCACATATTGTAGACAAGACAAATTCTGGGTTAAAGGTTTTATGGGTGGCTTGATCTCCCCCTCCCTCCTCTGGAAGTCCTGCCTTGCTACAGAAGGTTGCTGCTTCAGTTTCTATATCTCCCTCTGGTAGAAATTGCAGGTGTGTTCACCATCATAGTCTCCCATATTCTCCCCCATACCAGGACTCTGTGTAGTCCACTGAGATGCCCCCCATCAATTTTCATTCTCACTCCCACCCCACTCCAGGAATCCCTCTCCCCACACATGATCACTATCCCCATTCCCTTCCTCCCTACCTCTCCTACCCCGATCCCTTTCTACATCTACCTCTAATGAATATTTAGTTCCCCCTTCTGAGTGAGATTCTCACATCCTCCCTTAAGACCTCTTTATTACACAGTTTCTTCAGGTCTGTGGATTGTAGCATGATTATTCTGCACTTTATGGCTAATATTCACTTATAAGTGAGTATAAAACATGTGTATCTTTCTATATCTGGGTTACCCCACTCAGCATGTTATTCTCATGTTCCATCCATTTGTCTGAAAAATTATTCATGATGCCTTTGTTTTAATAGGTGAATGGTATTTCATTGTGTAAATGGGCTACATTTTCTGTGTTCATTCTTCTGTTGAGAGACTTCAGAATTGCTTCCAGTTTCTGACTAAGGCTGCTAGGAACATAGTGGAGCATGTGTCCTGATGATATTGTCTTTTGGGTATGTGCCCAGGAGCAGTATAGCTGGATCTTTAGGTAGAACTATTTCCAATTTCTGAGAAACCACCAAATTGATTTCCAGAGTGGTTGTACTAGTTTACAATCTTACAAGCAGTATTTTTAAATTTGGTTTAATCTTGAAATATCTTTTTTATCTATTTATTGTTGTTAAGAGTTTTAATGAGTATAGTAGTCTAGTCTGGCATCTGTGCTTTTTTTTGATGCTGCAAGAGATTTGTGCAGGTATTTCTAGCTTAAACAGTCTCTGTTGAGAAGTCAGGCATAATTCTTATAGTTATTTCTTTGTATGTTACTTGGCCTTTTTCTCTTGTTCTTTTAATATTCTTTCTTTGTTCTGTAGATTTAATATTTTGATTATTATATGGCACTAGGAATTTCTTTTGTAGTCCCATCTAATTGGTGTTCTCTAAGATTATATATATTTATAGGCATCTCTTTCTTTAGATTGGGAAGGGAAATGTTTCCTCTATAATTTTGTAGAAAATATGTTTACGTGATTGGAGCTCAGACTATTCACTTTCTTTACTCTGATTCTTAAGTTAGGTCTTATCATAGTATTCAAGATTTCCTAGATGATTCTGTGTCATAACACAATTTTATAAAAATTTAACATGTTTTGATTGATGTATCAATTCATTTTTTCATACATTATTTACATGTCAAATGCTTCCCCCTTTCCAGATCTCCCTTTTGGAACATTCCTATTCCCTCCCCAATACCCGTACCTCTATAGGGGTATTCCTTTACACACCCACCCACTCTCGTATTCCCTCCTTGGCATTCTCCTATACTGGGGCATCTAGCACCCTCAGGCCCAAGGACCTCTCCTCCCCCTGATGGCTAACAAGACATTCCTTTGCCACATTTGTGACCAGCACCATGTGTCCACCCATGCATATTCTTTGGTTGGTGATCCAGACTCCAGGAGCATTGGGAGGTCAGGCAAACAGACACTATTGCTCCCTCCATGGTGTTGCGAACTCCCTCAGCTCCTTCAGTCACTTCTCCAACTTCTGCATCTAGGACATCACTCTCAGCCCAATGGTTGCTGTGAAGTGACTTCTTCTTCTTCTTGAGTTCTTTGTATTTATTGGATATTAACCCTCTATCAGACGTAGGATTGGTAAAGATCCTTTCCCAATCTGTTGGTTGCCATTTTGTCCTATTTACAGTGTCCTTTGCCTTTTAGAAGCTTTGTAATTTCATGAGGTCCCATTTGTTGATTCTTTTTTTTTTTTCATATTTTATTTACATTTCAAATGTTTCCTCCTTTCCAGATCTCCCCTTTGGAACCTCCCCATTCCCTCCACCCTCCCCCTGCCTCTATGGGGATATTCTCCAACCCACACCGCCACCCCACCCCCACCCACTCTCCTCTTCCCTCCTTGACATTCTCCTATACTGGGGGATATAACACCTTCAGACCCAAGGGCTTCTCCTCCCCCTGACAGGTAACAAGACCCTCCTCTGCAGTCTTTGTGGCCAGCACTATGGGTCCCTCCATGTGTATTCTTTAGTTGGTGGATCAGTCTCCAGAAATATGGGGGGTCAGGCCAGTTGCCAGTGTTGCTACCTCCCTGGGGTGGCACACTCCCTCATCTCCTTCAGTCCTTTCTCCAAGACCTCCATCTGGGACCTCATACTCAGTACTACTGTTCCTGCGAAGTGACTTTTGGGTATTTCAAACTTTTAGGCTAATAACCACTTAACAGTGAGTACATACCATGTTCATTCTTTTGTGACTGCATTACCTGGCTCAGAATGATGTTTTCAAGATCCATCCATTTGTTGATTCTTGATCCTAGAGCATAAGCCATTGGTGTTCTGTTCAGGAACTTTCCCCCCCTGCCCATGTGTTCAAGACTTTTCCCCATTTTCTCTTCTATTAGATTCAGTGTATCTGGTTTTATGTGGAGTTATTTGATCCACTTGGACTTGACCTTAGTAAAGGGAGATAAGAATGGATCTATTCTAATTCTTCTACATGTAGGCCGCCAGTTGAACCTGCATTATTTGTTGAAGATGCTCTTTTTTTTCCACTGGATGGTTTTAGCTCCTTTGTCAAAGATCAACTGATCATATTTGTGTGGGTTCATTTCTGGGTCTTCATTTTCATTCCATTGATCTACCTATCTATCACTGTACCAATACCATGCAGTCTTTAACGCTACTGCTCTGTAGCACAGCTTGAGGTTAGCAATGATGATTCCTGCAGAAGGCCTTTTATTGTTGAGAAGGTTTTTTGCCATCCTGGGTTTTTTGTTATTCCAAATGAACTTGTGAATTGCTCTTTCTATGTCTATGAAGAATTGAGTTGGGATTTTGATGGGGATTGCATTAAATCTATAGATTGCTTTTGGAAGGATGACCATTTTAACTATATTAATCCTGCCAATCCATGAGCATGAGAGATCTTTCCATCTTCTGAGGTCTTCTTTCATTTATTTCTTCAGAGACTTGAAGTTCTTGTCATGTGGATCTTTCACTTGTTTGGTTACAGTCACACCAAGATACTTTATACTGTTTGTGACAATTATGAAAAGTGTCATTTCCCTAATTTCTTTCTCAGCCTGTTTATCCTTAGACTATAGGGAGGCTACTGATTTGCTTGAGTTAATTTTGTATCTGGCCACTTTGCTGAAGGTGTTTATCAACTGTAGCAGATCTCTGGTGGTGTTTTTTGGGTCACTTAAGTATACTATCATATCATCTGCAAATAGTGATATTTTGATTTCTTCCTTTCCTATTTGCATCCCTTTGACCTCCTTTTGTTGTCTAATCACTCTAGCTAGAATTTCCAGTACTATATTGAATAGATAGTGAGAGAGAGGACAGCCTTGCCTAGTCCAAGATTTATTGGGATAGCTTCAAGTTTCTCTCCATTTAGTTTGATGTTGGCCACTGGTTTGCCATATATTGCTTTTGTTATGTATAGGTATGGTTCTTGATTTCCTGATCTTTCCAATACTTTTATCATGAAGGGAAGTTGAAATGTGTCAAATACTTTTTCAGGATCTAATGAAATGACCATGTGATTTTTTTCCTTTGGTTTTGTTTAGTGGATTACATTGATGGATTTCCTGGTATTGAACCATTCATGCATCCCTGGGATGAAGCCTATTTGATCATGGTGAATCATTGTTTTGATGTGTTCTTGAATTCTGTTTGTGAGAATTTTATTGAGTATTTTTCCATTCACATTCATAAGGGAAATTGGTCTGAAGTTTTCTTTCTTTGTTGGGTTTTTGTGAGGTGTTGGTATCAGTGGAACTGTAGCTTCATAGAATGAATTGGGTAATGTTTCTTCTGTTTCTATGTTGTGGAATTGATTGAAGAGTATTGGTATTAGGTCCTCTTTGATGTTCTGATAGAATTCGGCAATGATCCATCTGGTCCAGGCCTTTCTTTTGGTTGGGAGACTTTTAATGACTGTTTCTATTTCTTTAGGGGTTATGGGACTGTCTATATGGTTTATTGATCCTGACTTAACTTTGGTATTTGGTATCTGTCTAGAAAATTGTCCATTTCATCCAGGTTTTCGAATTTTGTTGAGGATATGCTTTTGTAGTAAGATCTGATGATTTTTGAATTTCCTTCAGAATCTGTTGTTATATCTCCCTTTTCATTTCTAATTTTGTTAATTTTGATATAGTCTCTGTGTCCTTTGTTAGTCTGGCTAAGGGTTTACCTATCTTGTTGATTTTTTCAAAGATGAAGGTCCTGGTTTTGCTGATTCTTTGTATAGTTGTTTTAGTTTCTACTTCGTTGATTTCAACCCTTAATTTGATTATTTCCTGCCTTCTACTCCACTTGGGTGTATTAGCTTCTTTTTGTTCTAGAGCTTTCAGGTGTGCTGTTAAGTTGCTAGTGTATGCTCTCTCCACTTACTTTTTGGAGACAATCAGAGCTATGAGTTTTCCTCTTAACACTGCTTTCATTGTGTAACATAGGTTTTGGGATGTTGTACATTCATTTTCATTAATTTCTAGGAAATCTTTAATTTCTTTCTTTATTTTAGCTCCTTTGTCGAAGATCAAGTGACCATATGTGTGTGGATTCATTTTTGGGTCTTTGATTCTATTCTATTGATCTACCTGCTTGTCACTGTACCAATACCATGCAGTTTTTATCACTACTGCTCTGTAGTACAGCTTGAGGTCAGGGAGGCTGATTCCCCCAGAAGACCTTTTATTGTTGAGGATAGTTTTTGCTATCTTGGGTTTTTTGTTATTCCATATGAATTTGAGAATTGCTCTTTCTAAGTCTATGCAGACTTGAGTTGGGATTTTGATGGGGATAGCATTGAATCTGTATATTGCTTTCAGCAGGATGGCCATTTTAACTATGTTAATCCTGCCGATCCAGGAGCCTGGGAGATCTTTCCATCTTCTGAGGTCTTCTTCGATTTCTCTCTTCAGAGACTTGAAGTTCTTGTCATACAGATCTTTCACTTGTTTGGTTAGAGTCACACCAAGATATTTTATATTGTTTGTGACTATTGTTAAGGGTGTCCTTTCCCTAATTTCTTTCTCAGCCTGTTTATCCTTCCAGTATAGAAAGGCTACTGATTTGTTTGAGTTAATTTTGTATCCAGCCACTTTGCTGAAGGTGTTTATCAGCAGATCTCTGGTGGAGTTTTTCGGGTCACTTAAGTATACCATCATATCGTCTGCAAATATTGATATTTTGATTTCTTCCTTTCCAATTTGTATCCCTTTGATTTCCTTTTGTTGCCTGATTGCTCTAGCTAGAACTTCAAGTAGTATGTTGAATAGATAGGGAGAGAGAGGGCAGTCTTGTCTAGTTCCTGATTTTAGTGGGATTGCTTCGAGTTTCTCTCCATTTAGTTTGATGTTGGCCACTGGTTTGCTGTATATTGCTTTTACTAAGTTTAGGTATGCTCCTTGAATTCCTGATCATTCCAAGACTTTTATCATGAAGGGATGTTGAATTTTGTCAAATGCTTTTTCAGCATCTAATGAGATGACCATGTTGTTTTTTTCTTTGAGTTTGTTTATGTAGGAGATTACATTAATGGATTTCTGGGTATTGAACCATCCCTGCATCCCTGGGATGAAGCCTACTTGATCATGGTGAATGAACGTCTTGATGTGTTCTTGGATTCTGTTGCAAGAATTTTATTGAGTATTTTTGCATCAATATTCATAACGGAAATTGGTCTGAAGTTTTCTTTTATTGTTGGGTCTTTGTGGAGCTTTGGTATCAGTGTGACTGTGGCCTCATAGAATGAATTGGGTAGTGTTCCTTCCATTTCTATTTTATGGAATAGCTTGAAGAGTATTGGTATTAGGTCTTCTTTGAAGGTCTGATAGAATTCTGCACTGAACCCATCTGGTCCTGGGCTTTTTTTGGTTGGGAGACTTTTAATGACTGCTTCTATTTCTTTAGGGGTTATGGGACTGTTTAGATGGTTTATCTTATCCTGATTTAACTTTGGTAATTGGTATCTGTCTTGAAACTTGTCCATTTCCTCCAGATTTTCCAATTTTGTTGCATATAGGCTTTTGTAGTAGGGTCTGATGATTTTTTTAATTGCTTCAGAGTCTGTTGTTATATTTCCGTTTTCATTTCTAATTTTGTTAATTTGGATACTGTCTCTGTGCCCTCTGGTTAGTCTGGCTAAGGTTTATCTATCTTGTTGATTTTCTCAAAGAACCAGCTCTTGGTTTTGTTGATTCTTTGTATAGTTCTTTTAGTTTCTACTTGGTTGATTTCAGCCCTTAATTTGATTACTTCTTGAAATCAACTCCTCTTGGGTGTTTTAGCTTCTTTTTGTTCTAGAACTTTTAGATGTGCTGTTAAGCTGTTAGTGTATGCTCTCTCCAGTTTCTTTTTGGAGGCATTCAGAGCTATGAGTTTTCCTTTGAACACTGCTTTCATTGTGTCTCATAGGTTTGGGTAAGTTGTACTTTCATTTTCATTGAATTCTAGGAAGTCTTTAATTTCTTTCTTTATTGCTTCCTTGACCAACTTATCATTAAGCAGTGCATTGTTCAGCTTCCATGTGTATGTGGGATTTCTGTTGTTGTTGTTGCCATTGAAGACCAACCTTAATCATTAGTGATCTGATAGGAGGTATGGGATTATTTCAATCTTCTTTTATCTGTTGAGGTTTGTTTTGTGACCAATTATATGATCAACTTTGGAGAAGGTACCATGAGGTGCTGAGAAGAAGTTATATTCTTTTTATGCAGGATGAAATGTTCTATAGATATCTGTTAAACCCGTTTGGTTCATAGCATCTGTTAGTTTCACTGTGTCTCTGTTTAGTTTATGTTTCCAAGATCTGTCCATTGTTGGTAGTGTGGTGTTGAAGTCTCCCACTATTGTTGTGTGAGGTGCAATGTGTGCTTTGAGCTTTAGTAGAGTTTTTTTTATGAAAGTGGGAGCTCTTGCATTCGGGGCATAGATGTTCAGAATTGAGAGTTCTTCTTGGTAGATTTTTTCCTTTGATGTGTCATGAACTGTCCTTCCTCATCCTTTTTGATGAATTTTGGTTGAAAGTCAACTTTATCCAATATTATAATGGCCTGTTTCTTGGGACCATTTGCTTGGAAAATTGTTTTCCAGCCATTTACACTGAGGTAGTGTTTGTCATTAATATGGAGGTGCGTTTCCTTGATGCAGCAAAATGCTGGGTCCTGTTTATGGATCCAGTCTGTCAGTCTATGTATTTTTATTGGGGAGTTGAGACCATCGATGTTAAGAGATATTAAAGAATAGTGATTGTTATTTCCTGTTATTTTTGATGCTGTTTATATTGTTTGTGTGGCTATCTTCTTTTGAGTTTGTTGAAAAATTACTTTCTTTCATTTTCTTGAGTGTAGTTTCCCCCTTTCAGTTGGCATTTCCCATTCTTTGTTGGGCTGGGTTTGTGGAAACATTCTGTGCAAATTTGGATTTGTCACAGAATATTTTGGTTTCACCCTGTATGATTATTGAGAGTTTTGCTGGGTATAGCAGCCTAGGCTGGCATTTGTGTTCTTTTAGAGTCTGTATGAGATCTGCCCTGGATCTTCTAGCTTTCATAGTCTCTGGTGAGAAGTCTGGTGTAATTCTGATAGGTCTGCCTTTATATGTTACTTCCCCATTTTCCCTTACTGCTTAATATTCTTTCCTTGTTTTGTGTATTTGGTATTTTGACTATAATGTGACAGGAGGAATTTCTTTTCTGGTCCAGTCTATTTGGAGTTCTGTAGGCTTCTTGTATATTTATGTTCATCTCTTTCTTTAGGTTAGGGAAGTTTTCTTCTATAATTTTGTTGAAGATATTTACTGGTTCCTTAAGTTAGGAATCTTCACTCTTTTCTGTACCTATTATCCTCAGGTTCTGTCTTCTCATTGCATCCCGGATATCCTGGATGTTTTGGTTTAGGACCCTTTTGCATTTTCTGTTTTCTTTGACTGTTGTGTCCATGTTTTCTATGGTATCTTCCACACCTGAGATTCTCTCTTCCATCTCTTGTATTCTGTTGCTGATGCTCTCATCTATGACTCTTGATTTCTTTCTTATGATCTCTAATTCCAGGGTTGTCTCCCTTTGTGATTTCTTTATTGTTTCTATTTCTGTTTTTAATTCCTGAGTTGTTTTGGTCATTTGTTTGATTGTGTTTTCCTGTGTTTCTGCCCGTTTGATTGTGTTTTCCTGTAATTCTTCACGGGATTTTTGTGTGTTCTCTTTAAGGGCTTCCAGTTGTTTACCTGTGTTTTCTTGTATTTCTTTAAGGGAGTTATTTATTTCCTTCTTAAAATCTTCTATCATCCTCTTGATAAGTGATTTTAAGTCTGAGTCTTCCTTTTCTGGTGTGTTGGGGTATCCAGGGCTGGCTCTGGTGGGAGAGCTGTGTTCAGCCAAAGCCAAGTAGTCTTGATTTCTGTTTCTTGTGTTCTTGCCCTTGCCTTTTGCCATCTGGTTATGTCTGGAGTTACCTGGTCTTTCTCTCTCTGACTGTGGCTTGTCTTTCCTTCAAGCTCAGATGTCAATATTTCTGGGAGACCAGTTTTCCTCTCCAGCAGTTCTTCAGACCCTGCGTCTGGAGCCCACCTTCCACTGGCTCCTCAGCACAAGTGGGCGCGTAGCTTTCTCCCTGAGCTACTTGTATATGGAGAGGTCTGTTGGCCCAGGTGGGGTTTCTGGCCACAGGTGGAAGCAGGCCAGCTCTTACCTCCCGGCTTTTCCTCAGTCCATGTAGCTTAAACTTAACTTCCATATTTCTGGACATGGTTTATCTAGTAAGACAAATGATAATTTAAATCACAATTTCCTCCATATTGCATACATTTTACTGGATGTAGGTGAAAAGATGTGTTCCAAAGACTTTTCAGGGAGAAAGCATCTATAAATTGCAAAAAACACCATAGTTATTAGGAAGAATTTTGCAGTTTGTTAAGATTACATGGCAGAAGAATTTACTTTAAAGGTGAAATTAAAATATACATTTATATATCTATTTTAAAAGATATTTTAGTGACTAGACCTTTTAATTTTTATCTTAAAATTTTGATCATTTTAATAAATCATGATAACAATGCAGAACATCCTGAAACGTACCATGATATCTCCTTGGTATCTTTCAAAAATGATGAATTTGCAGGTGACAGTGTGCTTGTTGAGGGCTTAGTAAACTTTCAAACATATTTACATCATCATTTAATTCTTTTAACAAGTCTATGAGATGAGCACTGTCACATCCTCTAAGTCTTATGTGTATTTGGCATGGACTATTTTCTATAATCTTGACAAAGTAAGATCTTGTTTCCAGAAGGAGGAAAGATATTCTTATGATCTTCATAAAGCTTCTAAAATTTATATAAGGAAATTAAAGCTAAGCAAAGAGAGGTTTCCCATATGGTGTAACTAGTACCTTCATTAAAGGTAGCATTTGAATCCAAGAGTCTATTCTGTAATATATGACCTGAAATAAACTTTAGTAGATTATTCTGATGTAAAATCAGCCAACAAGTTTTAAACATTTTATGCAAAATGCAACTTCTATAGGCTTTATAAAATTCTTATAAAATTAAAATGAATTTGGGAAAGTGGATTTAAATATACAAAAGTCAAAATATACAAAACACAAAATGTGTGAAGTTGTCCCTTACTTTATTATCAGTATGAATTCATATCCCTTTACTTAGATACAAGCTAAATTCCTATTTAAATGTCTAATGTAAATGATTGGTTGTTCTTTAAATACTGGCAAGTTATAGTAGTTTTAAATATCTTTCCACCAAAGCTCTATCTGCTCTCTCTTGAAGATTAGGGTAATTTCAACTGTTTTCAACTTGTTTTATGAAAAATTATAGGAAATTCTAATGTTTCCTAATTGTTTTCCATAATTTCCCTCAAAGATACAAGGGCATTATTTTTCTCACCTTACCCAAAATTGCATAGAGAAAACCTTATCTTTGTTGTGTTGCTTTTGCTTTGTAAATGGTCTTGGCAAAAACCTCTTCAATTTTTACCGTCATGAGAACATCACTTTGCAGTAATGTAGAACATTTAGATTACATGTTAACTTGAGTTATTTTATAGCCTAATGAGTCCTCCTGATGTGTGTACATTCCCAGTATAACTTACTTCATCTTGCCTTCTGTAGAATTTTGTTGTTTGAACCATATTTATTTCAGATTTTAATATTTTCTAAAATCAAAATTTAAGCTAAATATTGCTTTCCATGCACTTACTACCTTTGCCTATGTGTTTCTTCAAATTTATGTTCATCCTATAAAATATATCAGACTTATTCAGAATGCTGATTGGTATATTATGTAGACCCTCAAAAGAAGTCAAGGAATTTGCTTGGCCAGACACATTTGTCACCAGTTTGTTTCTGTCTTCTCTCTTCATATTTTTCAGTCAAGCATGTCAAACATTCGTCATTATTTTATTCCTGACATTGGATAGCATCTGCTCTGCAAATATGAGGAAAAGATCACATGATTTTAAAATCCATAAGGATTATTTTAATCCAATGTACGAGAATCCACATGACATTTTGAAAAGTACAGTTCAACTGTAAAGCACTATTCATGATAAAATTACTTTTTATTTCACTTAGCTATCATATTTAAACATCAATGGCTCTCATAAAATAATCTGATTACATAAACACTAATTCCCTAATTTTATAATAAATATGATCTTCTTGGTATAAATGACAAAAAGTAGAATTACAAGAAGCTAATAATGTAATATCCTAAAGGGTATTCATGATTTTGAAGCCAGCCTGTAACATAGGCAGTTTCACCTTCCCATGCTTCTTGCTCATTGTCTAGTGTGTTCCTATAATGAATGTTACACGTTTTCATTCTGACACCCTAGCAGCCTCTCCTTCAAATCTTTATTGCCTTTGCTGTCAAAGGTATTCAGTCAGAAGTAGGAAAGTGTCCATGTATTGAATTATTGAATTCTTATTTCATTTCAAGCCTATCAGAAGTACATGTGAATATAGGACATTTTCAGCTTTGGTGCAATCTTGTAATATTCACTACAGTACTGTGTGTGTGTGGTGTGTGTGTGTGTATGATTCTTTGTCTTTTTAATTAAATTATGGGTTACTTAAGGACACATTATTACTTTCTTTTTATTTTCATAAAATATCTAACATAGGGAGGACATATCTTGACACACAATCTCATAGAGTTCCCTCTGTGGTTTATTTGGTTTCATGTATTTGGACAGACCATTAGAGTAGTCAGTGGCCTAAGGCAGAATAGAGCTGTTAACTTCTTGTTAATCTCCTGGCCAACCAGGAAGCAGATAATGTGATTGAAAGAGCCAGGGACAGTATATTTCCCTACCCCAAATCTATTCCTTGAGACTTAGAGATTCCTCTAGAATATACAATTATCTTACCTCTTCAAATTTCAAGAACCTCCAAATCTACTACCACCAGCTATGTATCAGCCTTTCTACAGGTGGTCATTTAGTTGTAGATGGTTTATATCAAAACCACAACAGACACAAACTAAAGTTTACTCTCAACAATCCTCTTGTGTCAGCTACTTTGACAGTACAGGTGTTAGTCACTGTATTTGGTTATCTCTTTCAAATTTTAAAGTAAAAAGATGGGTATCTATACTTTATGGTTGAAAATAAACAGAAAAATGAATTTTAGAAATGTTTTACAATGCTCTGTGTTAGTAGCAACATAATCTAGTGATATTGGTCTAAGGAATCAACTACATGAGGAACATATTCTAAGTATAAGCTCTCAGTTTTCTTTTGTTTTTCATAGAAATACTGTTGTCAGCAGAGTTGATGGTTGCATTATACTTGCTAACTTTTTATCTATTTATTTTTAACTTTATTTTTCTTTATGTGTATAGATCTTTTGCCTGCAAGTATGTTTGTACCACATATGTACTTTGTACCCTAGAAGCATAAAAAGGAAATTTGATCCCTTGAAACTAGAGTTACATATGGTTGTGAACTGTCATGTAACTTCTGGATATTGAACCCAGGTCTTCTGCAAGAGGCAACAGTGTTCATAACTGCTGTCTCAGTCCTCTAACACAACATTTTCTTTAGACAAATGACCATTTCTCCTAATAAATCTAAGAGGCCCTTTGTCCTGGCTGCTGTTTTGTGCTGAGTACTAAGGATATAATGACAAACAAGCCATCTGTTTTTAATAAGCTTCCATTAGACTTCAATGCATTGTGGGAACTCTTACCCTGCAAGAGAGTTGTTTACTTATTTCATTTCTGCTTAGCAAATGCTTACACTGAACAAGGCCACACAAACATTTTATATATGTGATCACACATGATTTTCACCCACATGCCAACAAGGTCAAATCACTCTAATGACCTCAAAGTTAAAATTTTAGAAGTATGAATATTTTGTATGGAATAATTAAATAGGAAGCAGTTTGTTCTTTAAAAGGAAAAAACGGGAAGATTCAAATGATAGGATCATACTGATTCTAGAAGGATGTCGAAAATATTCATGTGGTACAAGTTCTAGAGAGTGAAATGGTAATTCTTCAACATTATGTCTGCATTCTTTCTATCATCTTTCAAGAATTTACAGATTATATTTCGTCTTAAATATCACATTTCTGGAAGGGTTCTCTGGGTACATGTAGAAAGGACATGGTGGAATGTTCCAGTGCTGAATTGTGGAAATATCTATGGGGTTTTTATTATGGTAGTTATTTTTCTTGAATAGAAATAGAAGTCTTATTCTAGGTTTTGTTCTTGGAACATTTCAAGATATGGGAGATTGAATTCAGTGAACATGAAAATAATAAACTCATAAGCAAACTTTAAAATTAAGTGAAGGTGACATTTATGCTCTGTTCTTGGCTTTTCTATGGTGAAACATATAATCAAACATGTCCTGAGTGAGATGAGATGTATTGTAGTTAACCTGCTGACCTGTTATTAGATTCTGGCTTTAGTATATAACGCACCTACTGAATAGACTACAAAAAAGAAAAGTCAGCTCTACACTCTTCACATGATTCTGAACATAACATTTTATAGGAAAAAAGAAACTTCACTAAAGATACAAATGGGACAGGTCTGGTAGATCACACTTTGATCCCAGTATTCAAGAGGCAGAAATACAATAATCTCTGTGAGTTGAATGCCAGCTGGTTCTACATAGTGAGTTCCAGAACAGCCAGGGCTACATAGTGAGACCTTGTGTCAATAAAACAAAATGAAACAAAACAAAATGAAAAAACAAAAAGAAATAAATAAAAACAAAGGAAACAAATAAAGAAATTTTAAAAGTCAAATTCAAATGGAAAACAGTTACCAATATTCAAGTGATCAAGTTAAACCAATCACTTGTAATAGACTAAAAATGTCCCAAAATGGCAACCCTATTTGCACTTTCCAGGAGATTTTAAAAAATTACACTTTATCTACATTGTTATATAAGCTTAATTTCTGGTGTGTTATTTAATGACTTTTATGCTTCTCTCTATCAAGAAATGTAACATATTTCTGTAAGTAATGTATTCAGCTTCAGCCTTATCCTGTGCAGAGGGATTTGAGGGTCTAAATCATGTCTCTTATTCTTGGGTAACTGTGAACAGCCTCAATCATTCACAGTTTTTATGTTGAGAGACTGGTATATCTCTAAATGACTCCTTCCTTAGCATAAATATCATGATCTTCTCAAGCTCCTAAGCATGAGTTATGTTTTTCAGAGACTGTATTATCTAGTTTGTCCTTCAGTGAACAAGCTCTCACTTGTCACCAACACCTGAGCTGAATACAATAATCAAGACATGGCCTGACTTGGAAGAGCTAGAGAAGCTAGATACATGAATCAAGATTTCCAGTAATAAAACACATTTTCTTTCTTTCTTTCTTTTTTCATTCAGAAACGATCATAACTCTTGTTGAATTTACAGGATTAAGTTTGCTTTTAGTATTCTTTAATTACACTACTTTTTATTAAATAAAACTTGTTGCACCTGTCAGAACAAGTGAATTTTGCAAACAAGGATGAATAAGTGAGTAACAATTAAAAAACGGGATTGATTAACTTCAGAGAGTGTTTTATTTGTTTGTTTGATTGATTGATTTTAGGGTTAGAGTGGAAAGCTCTTCCTTATCATCCAGGAATAGTTACGGTGAATTTTCTGTTTGGGTGAAAAAACTAGACTATTTGGATTTACTTTCTCAGCATTTGATTTGTAAGGATAAATCCAGTTTGGTTTGTCCTTAAATATATCCCTGGTATCCTGTGAGTCAAGCATCAGTAGTGGAAGAGACAAAGCCAACTCAGTTTTTACTTCAGTACCATGAGCTTTAGGTTTTTTTTCCTCACTTTATAAATGTGGCAACGTAAAAGTTCACCTAGGTTCATGAATGTGGCTGAAGTAGAGAATCATACCCATCGCCCTAAAACTTCAACTCTCATTCTCAGAATCATAGAAGGCTTTATCAACTCTCTTGTTTGGATATTTTTCCCAACTCTAAAAGAACGAGATACTCATAGTGTCATAAAATTTCCATCTAATATTCATTGGAGAATTCAAATATGACTCCAGCCTGATAGACTAAGTGCATGTTTATAGTAATTTATGAGAGGCAAAGGAAAGTGGTAGATAAAACCTCTAAGTATATATGATCTTAGGTTATTGGGCTAAAAGCCACCCTTGTCACATGAAAGAAGAAATGTGGAGTTAGATATGTAGAATGTATCCATGTCAAGGGGATATTGACTATGGAGCAAGTCCCATGTCAGAAAATGATATTCTATAATCGAGATTACAAGAGCATTATACTGCTTAATTATACAATCAAGGTCCTTTCTTATGGAAATTTAAAGGGATAATGAAAAATACTGCATAGACAAGTTCAGATGACCAAATATTAGAAAACTTAGAAAGAAAATCTCCTTTCTATATGGTGTTAGTAGAGAGCATCTGGAGTAAGGCTCAAGAACAAATTAAACAGGGTTTAATATGTGACCATCTCACAATAGTGTCACCAATACTTAGCAGCATAGGATTAAATAGAAATGTAGATTTTGTTTCAGAAAATAGACCTTAAAAATAAAAAATATTAATAAAGAAGTCATTAGTTGGAGCATGAAGAATTTTGTGTGCAGCTTAAAAGATACACATTATTGTGCTGGCTTATAGTATCACTAGAATCTAAGGCTGGTGTTTCCCTAATAGAAATTGCTAATTGACAGGAAAGAATGGTATGTGTAGGCAGCTTAGTTTCTGATGTAATTTTGAAGTCTTTTGGCCATTGAGAAGAGTTTACATATTTCTGTTGTTTTGCTGGAAATTTTGTCATTTAGAACACATGTAAGAAGTAAGGGAAATAGATCAATTTATGGGAGTAAATTATTTAGTTCTAATAAGGGTGGTCAGTTGTAGAAATAAAAATGTTATAAATTGTGCCAAAAAATATAATATTATAGAATACTGGACTGAGTAACCAAAGCTCTCAAAATTCAGAAAAACTTAGAAAAGTAGAAGCAAGTCATTATGGAGAATATTGTGCTATAATTACATAAAACGAGGTTCAAAAATTAAATATTAACTAGAATTTCTCAACATTAGTGTTAAATGCCATAAAACTTGCCAAACATACTTTCAATATCTGTATTCTCAATGTGTGTGTGTGTGTTGTGTGTGTGTGTATGTATGTGTGTGTGATAGAAAGAGATAGACGGAGACAGAGAAATAGAGAGACAGAATTTTGTTTCTGCTTCTATAAAACTGATGTCAATATCAAGAAAGCATAAGCAACTAAATTTGCTTTTCTGTCACTTTAAAAGTAAATATACAGAATAATGGTTCAAAATGAGTAGCTGGGCATAATATTTTACTTCACCAGCAATCTTAACTTCAATGTACTAAGTAGGATGTTTTACCAGACCTTTTAAAAAGAAAAGAACATAAATGGTTGGAGATGAACCTCCCCCTTAATTTTCTTTATCTTAGTTCATCTTAAGTGTCAACTTTGACAGAATATAAATTATATAGGCAAGTGTCAAGACACACTGGTGAAGAAATATCTAGTCTAAGGATAGCCTCTGAAAAGGTCTATGAAAGACTAATATGGGCAGACTTGTAATTGTGGGTGGGATCATGTCTGGGACACAGGATTCAGGATTGTGTAGAAGTGGCAAAGCAAATTGAAGACTTGCATGGAATAATTCATCTCTGTATCCTGATATGACATATTATGCCAAATGACCAGCTGCTTTAGGTCTCTGCCTTGAGTATTCCCTTAATAGACAGTAACTTAAACTTTTACCTGAAATGAGCTTCCTTAAATTGCCTTTGCTTCAGTATTTTATCACGGCATCAGGAAAAGAAACAGTCTTCTCTGCTTTGGCCTAAAGAGCTTGCTTTTTCTATGAAGTATTTAACTAATTTTAAGATTACTTATGATATTTAAAGATAATAATGTTTAAAGAGAAGTCATGTGGTTTGTATGCCGAGACACTACCTCCTATGCAAATTGATAATTATATTTTTAAAATTTTTAATTGAATATTTTCTCTCTTTACATTTCAAATGTTATGCTCTTTCCCAGTTCCTCCCTCCCAGAAACCCCCTATCCCATCCCTCATCTCCTGTTTCTATGAGGGTGTTCCCCTACCCCCACCCACTCCCACCTCCACAACTTGGAATACTCCTACACTAGGACATGCATTGAGCCTTCACAGGACAAAGTGCCTCTCCTCCTATTGATGCCTAAGAAGGCCATCCTCTCCTACATATGCAGTTGGAGCCATGGGTCCATCCATGTGTACTCCTTGGTTGGAGGCTAAGTCCCTGGGAGTTCTGGGGAGTCTGGTTGGTTGATAGTGCTGTTCTTCATATGGGATACAAACCCCTTCAGCTCCTTCAGTCCTTTCTCTAATTCCTCCATTGGAGGCCTAGTGCTCAGTCCAAGGGTTGGCTGAGAGCATCGACCTCTGTATATGTCAGGTTCTGGCATAGCCTCTCAGGAGAGAGCTATATCAGGCTCCTTTCAGCAAGCACTTATTGGCATCCACCATAGTATCTGTGTTTGGTGACTATATGGGATACATTCCCAGGTGGGACAGTCTCTGGATGGCATTTCCTTCAGTCTCTGCTCTACACTATATCTCCGTATATGTTCCTATGAGTATTTTATTCCCTTTTCTAAGAAAGACCAAAAGCATGCACTCTGTGGATTCCCTTCTTGAGCTTCGTGTTGTCTGTGAATTGTATCTTGGGTATTCCGAACTTTTGGGCTAAAATCCACTTATTAGAGAGTTCATATCATTTCTGTTCTTTCGTGATTATGTTACCTCACTAAGGATAATATTTTCTTGTTCCATCCATTTGCCTAAGAATTTAATGAAGTCATTGTTTTTAATAGTTGGATAGTACTTCGTTGTATAAATGTACCACATTTTCTGTCCACGTTTCTGTTGAAGGGCATCTGGGTTCTTTCCGGTTTCTGGTTATTATAAATAAGGCTGTAATTAGTGGAGCATAGTGTCCTTGTTAAATGTTGGAGAATCTGTTGGGTATATGCCCAGGAGTTGTATAGCCGTGTCCTCAAGTAATATTATATCTAATTTTCTGATGAGCCACCAGACTGATTTACAGAGTGGTTGTACCAGCTTGTAATCCCACCAGCAGTGGAGAAATGTTTCTCTTTCTCCACATCCTCACCAGCATCTGCTGGCACCTGAGTTTTTGATCTTAGCCATTCTGACAGGTGTGAGGTTGAATCTCAGGGTTGCTTTGAATTCATTTCCCTGATGACTAAGGATGTTGAACATTTCTTTAGGTGATTCTCACCAATTTGATATTCCTTAGTTGAAAATTCTTTGTTTAGCTCTTTACCCCGTTTTTAAAATAGGGTTAATTGATTATCTGGAATTATTTGATTATTTGTATATATTTGATGTAAGACCTCTATCAGATATAGGATTGGTAAAAATCTTTTCCCAATCTGTTAGTTGACATTTTGTCCTATTGACAGCACCCTATTTCTTACAGAAGCTTTTCAATTTTATGATGTTCCATTTGTTAATTGTTGATCTTAGAGCATAAGCCCTTAATAGGCATATATATATATGGTTTTTTGTTGTAATTTTCAAAGTATTTTGCCTAAAATATTTAAAGTCCTGTTTACATCTTCTTGAAAACTATGTGGATAGATTTATTTACATTGCAATTTCTCTACCTTAGTTTCTTCTGGCTAATTTCTAGGCAAGGAGATGTTGGCTCACTTAAAATTCTGTTTTAGCTAGCAGTACCTGTTGGAACTAATTCTCTATACACTATGTGTACCCTCTCCTAATTCATCTTTAAGTTCCCACCTTCTGCAGTATTTTAAATAAGGCCTTTAAGAATACAATTGAGGTTAAATGTAGTCATTTGATAAAGACCTGATTTAATAGAATTGCTGTCCTAGAAAAGAAAGAGATGTCAGAGCTGTGTTCCCAGAGGAGGATTCAATGAAAAGTGTCTGACTCTAGTCAGTAAGAGTCTTCACCTGACCCTCACCATACTAACATTCTGAAATGACAGCTTTACCCATATCTATACAAAAGAATTGCTTAAGTATCTCAGCCCATGATTATTTGTTATTCAAGCTGGAACTGACTAAGACAAAATGTCTGGCTTTAGCATCATTGCTATGCTAATTAATCCCATGGCAGATATGATTAAGAATCATCTTTTCATTAGAAATCATTTTTTAAATAGACTATTGTTTTTCCTGAGAGGTTAGGCACTAAATAAAGTAAATGAACTATTGGTTTTATCTACTCATGTTTACAGATTCCTGCAGAGCTATGTGAAGAGCATCTTCTTCGTCTCGCATCTCAGTGTCTTATATTTCTCTTTCTGCCTCATTTCCTGTTTATTCTGATACCTAGGAATTGAAGCTATTTTTTAGATTAACTCAATTAAGTTACCTGAACTACACAAGAGACTCCTGTAATGGAAAAAATCACACGTTGCTTATGCATCTTAATATTTTGTTTTCCAGAACAGGATTCATTTCAACAGTCTCAGCTTTCTAAAATATTAGATAATTGCCTTTAATTATTTTTGTGACATTTGTATCATTATTTTTCTTCAACAGGCTATGTCACAAAAATCAGATGTTTTCTCACATCTATTTTCAGGACATTATTCTAAGATTGACTTTAATTACATTTGTGGTAGATTTCAGAAATAAAGATTGATTTCCTGATGAGTCTGAGAAAGATTGTATCTTTTACATAGCTACAAAAAATTGTATCTTGATCTGTGGTAGGAGACCTCTGCCTGGGCCACCATGGCCCCATAGCCAAAAAGCACTGGGAGAAAGCCAGCCTCCCACGAGTCTAGAAAAGCCAGCAAGAGGAGGGCTCCAGACACAGGGACTGAGGAACAGCCTGGAGGTAAGAGCCTTATGGTTTCCATCTGTGGCGGGAGAGCTCTGCCTGGGCCACCAGGGCTCCATAGCCAAATAGCACTGGGAGAAAGCTAGCTTCCCAGGAATGGGGGCAAGACTGACTGCTCAGAGGGACCTGCCTGGAATACCTAGGTCACAGGGACTGAGGAACAGGGATCTAGTTTTTTTCTGGTTTCTTTTGCGGAGCAGATCCTGTGACACAGTGCTCCAAATTCAAATAGTGCCAGGAGAGAGCTGGTATACCAGGAGAGCTGACACACCTTTAAGCAAAGGCAAGACCAACACTTCTCTTCAAATTCACTAGACCAAGAGGGACTGTTGCAGAGCCATCAGGACACAGGAACCAAGGAACAGATGGGGATT
>JADRCH010000030.1:538905-679343 GCA_019843965.1 Rhynchomys soricoides
AAAACTGGTCTTCAAGGAGTATTGACATCTAGGCTTTCAGGAAAGACAAGCCACTGACAGAGAGAGTAAGACCAGATAACACCTGAGATAACTAGATGGCGAAAGGCAAGAGCAAGAACACAAGGAACAGAAACCAAGACTACTTGGCATCATCAGAACCCAGCTCTCCCACCACAGCAAGCCCTGGATATACCAACACACCAGAAAAGCAAGGGGCAGAATTAAAATCACATCTCACGATGATAAAAGATTTTAAGAAAGATATAAATAATACTCTTAAAGAAATACAAGAGAACATAGGTAAACCACTGGAAGTACTTAAAGAGGACACACAAAAATCCCTTAAAGAATTAAACGAGAACACAATAAAACAAGCAGAATTACAGGAAAACACAATCAAACAAATGAACAAAAACATTCAGGAATTAAAAACAGAAATAGGAACAATAAAGAAATCATAAAGAGGAAACAGCGGAGTTAGAGAATCTAAGAAAGAAATCAGGAGTCATAGATGCAAGCATCACCAACAGAATACAAGAGATGGAAGAGAGAATCTGAGGTCCAGAAGATACCATAGAAAACATGGACACAACAGTCAAAGAAAACACAAAATGCAAAAAATGCCTAACCCAAAACATCCAGGACATCCAGGATTCAATGAGAAGACAGAACCTGAGGATAATAGGTATAGAAGAGAGTGAAGATTCCCATCTTAAAGGACTAGTAAATATTTTCAACAAAATTATAGAAAAAAAACCTTCCCTAACCTAAAGAAAGAGATGAACATAAATAGACAAGAAGCCTACAGAACACCAAATAGACTGGACCAGAAAAGAAATTCCTCCTGTCACATTATAGTCAAAACACCAAATACATAAAATAAGGAAAGAACATTAAGATCAGTAAGGGAAAAAGGGCTAGTAACATAAAGGCAGACCTATCAGAATTACACCAGACTTATCACCAGAGACTATGAAAGCTAGAAGATCCTGGGCAGATCTCATACAGAGTCTAAGAGAACAAAAATTACAGCCAGGCTGGTATACCCAGCGAAACTCTCAATAATCGTAGAGGGTGAAACCAAAATATTCAATGACAAATTCAAATTTGCCCAGTATGTTTCCACAAACCCAGCACTAAAAGGAATAATAGATGGAAAATGCCAACTCAAGGAGGGAAACTACATCCTAGAAAAAGCAAGAAAGTAATCTTTCAACAAACTCAAAAAAGATAGCCACATAAACATGTAAAAAACATCAAAAATAACAGAAAGCAACAATCACTATCCTCTAATATCTCTTAACATCAATGGTCTCAATTTCCCAATAAAAGGACATAGACTGACAGACAGGATCCATAAACAGGACCCAGCATTTTGCTGCACCCTGGAAATGGACCTCCGTGTTAAAGACAAGCAATACCTCAGAGTAAAGGGCTGAAAAATAATCTTCTAGGCAAATGGCTCCAAGAAATAGTCTGGGGTAGCCACTCTAATATTGGATAATATCAACTTTCAACCAAAAGTCATCAAAAAATAAAGAGGAACACTTCATACTCATCAAAGGAAAAAATATACCAAGAAAAACTCTCAATTCTGAACATCTATGCCCTGAATGTAAGGGTTCCCACATTCATAAAAGAAACTTTACTAAACCTCAAAGCACACATTGCACCTCACACAATAATAGTGGGAGACTTCCACACCCCACTACCAACAATGGACAGACCTTGGAAACATAAACTAAACAGAGACACAGTGAAACTAACTGATATTATGAACCAAATGGATTTAACAGATATCTGTAGAAAATTTCATCCTACATCAAAAGAATATACCTTCTTTTCAGCACCTCATTGTACCTTCTCCAAAACTGATCATATAATTGGTCACAAAACAAACGTCAACAGATATAATATTGAAATAATCCGATGCCTTCTATCAGATCACTATGGAATAAGGCTGGTCTTCAATGGCAACAACAACAACAGAAAGCCCACATACACATGGAAGCTAAACAATGCTCTACTCTGTGATAACTTCGTCAAGGAAAAAATAAAGAAAGGAATTAAAGACTTCCTAGAATTTAATGAAAATGAAAGTACAACATACCCAAACTTATGAGACACAAGGAAAGCAGTGTTAAAGGGAAAACTCATAGCTCTGAATGCCTCCAAGAAGAAACTGGAGAGAGCATATACTAGCAGCTTAACAGCACACCTGAAAGTTCTAGAACAAAAAGAAGCTAATACACCCAAGAGAAGTAGAAGGCAGGAAATAATCAAATTAAGGGCTGAAATCAATGAATTAGAAACTAAAAGAACTATACAAAGAATCAACAAAACCAGGAGCTGGTTCTTTGAGAAAATCAAAAAGATAGATTAAACCCTTAGCCAGACTAACCAGAGGGCACAGAGACAGTGTGCAAATTAATAAAATTAGAGATGAAAAGAAAGATATAACAATGGACTCTGAGGAATTTTAAAAAATCATGAGATTCTACTATAATAGAGTATACACAAAAAAATTGAAAAATCTGGAGGAAATGGACAAATTTCTAGACAGATACCAATTACCAAAGTTAAGTCAAGATCTGATACACCATCTAAACTGTCCCATAGCCCCTAAAGAAATAGAAGCAGTCATCAAAAGTCTCCCAACCAAAAAAGGCCCAGGACCAGATGGGTTTAGTGCAGAATTCTATCAAACCTTCAAAGAAGACCTAACACCAATATTCTTGAATCACTTCCACAAAATAGAAACGGAAGGAACACTACTCAATTCTTTCTATGAGGCCACAGTTACACTGATACCAAATCCTCACAAAGACCCAAAGATAAAAGAAAACTTCAGACCAATTTCCCTTATGAATATCAATGCAAAAATACTCAATAAAATTCTTGTAGCCTGAATCCAAGAACACATCAAAAGGATCATTCACCATGACCGAGTAGGCTTTATCCCAGGGATTCAGGGATGGTTCAATATCTGAAAATCCATCAATGTAATCCACTACATGAACAAATTCAAAGAAAAACCACATGGCCATTTCCTTAGATGCTAAAAAAGCATTTGACAAATTTCAACATCCCTTCACAACAAAAGTCTTGGAAAGATCAGGAATTCAAGTAACATACCTAAACATAGTAAAAGCAATAGATAGCAAACCAGTGGCCAACGTCAAACTAAATGGAGAGAAACTTGAAACAATCGCAGTAAAATCAGGGACTAGGCATAGCTGCCTTTTTCTCCCTATCTATTCAATATAGTAATTGAATTTCTAGCTATAGTAAAAGGAGGTCAAAGGGATACAAATTGGAAAGGAAGAAGTCAAAATATCACTATTTGCAGATGATATGATGGTATATGTAAGTGACCTGAAAACCTCCACCAGAGATCTGCTAAAAATTCACTGAAGGAAATCAGTAACCTTCCTATACTTGAAGGACAAACAGGCTGAGAAAGAAATTAGGGAAATGACATACTTTACAATTATCACTAACAATATAAAATATCTTTGTGTGACTCTAACCAAACAAGTGAAAGATCTGTAAGACAAGAAATTCATGTCTCTGAAGAAAGAAATCGAAGAAAACCTCAGAAGATGGAAAGATCTACCATGATCATAGATTGGCAGGATTAATATAGTTAAAATGGCCATCCTGCCAAAAGCAATCTACAGATTCAATACAATCCCCATCGAAATTCCAACTGAAATATTCATAGGCTTAGAAAGAGCAATTCTCAAATTCATATGGAATAACAAAAAACCCAGGATAGCAAAAACTATTCTCAACAATAAAAGGAATTCTGGGGGAATCAGCCTCCCTGACCTCAAGCTGTAGTACAGAGCAGTAGTGATAAAAACTGCATGGTATTGGTACAGTGACTGGCAGGTAGATCAATGGAATAGAACTGAGGACCCAGAAATGAACCCACACACTTATGGTCACTTGATCTTTGACAAAGGAGCTAAAGACATTCAGTGGAAAAAAGACAGCATCTTCAACAAATGGTGTGGGTTCAACTGGTGGTCTACATGTAGAAGATGTCAAATTGATCCATTCCTATCTCCCTGTACAAAGCTCAAGTCCAAGTGGATCAAGGACCTCCACATAAAACTAGACTCAACGAATCTAATAGAAGAAAAAGTGGGGGAAATTCTCGAACACATGGGCATAGGGGAAACATTCCTGAAGAGAACACCAATGGCTTGTACTCTAAGATCAAGAATTAACAAATGGGACCCCATAAAATTACAAAGCTTCTGTAAGGCAAAGGACAATGTAAATAGGACAAACAGCAACCTACAGATTGGCAACCTACCAATCCTATGTCCCATAGAAGGTTAATATCCAATGTATACAAAAAACGCAAGAATTCAGATTTCAGAGATCCAAATAACCTTATCAAAAAGTGGTGAAGAGAGCTAAACAGAGAATTCTCAACTGAGGAAACTGGAATGGCTGAGAAGCACCTAAAGAAATGCTCAACATCCTTAGTCATCAGGATGACTAATCAAAACAACCCTGAGATTCCACCTCACACCTGTCAGAATGGCTAAGATCAAAAACTCAGTAGACAGCAGATGTTGGTGAGGATGTGGAGAAAGAGGAACACTCCTCCATTGCTGGTGGGAATCCAAGCTGATACAACCTCTCTGGAAATCAGTTTGGAGGACTCTCAGAAAAATGAAAATTATACTACCTGAGGACCCAGGTATACCACTTCTGGGCATATACCCAGAAGATACTCCAACATATAATAAAGACACATGTTCCACTATGTTCATAGCAGCCATATTTATAGTAGCCAGAAACTGGAAGCAACCAGATGTCCCTCAACAGAGGAATGGATACAGAAAATGTGGTTTATTTGCACAATGGAATACTACTCAGCTATTAAAAAAAATGACTTCATGAAATTCGCAGGCAAATGGATGGAACTTGAAAATATCATCCTGAGCAAGTTAACGCAGTCACAAAAGAATGAACATGGTATGTACTCACTGATAAGTGGTTATTAGCCCAAAAGTCTGAAATACCCAAGACTCACATCATAGCAACTGTTGATTTGAGTGTGAGGTCCCAGTTGAGGACTTGGAGAAGAGACTGAAGGAGCTGAGGGAGTTTTCAGCCCCAGGGAAGGAGAAATAGTGGCAACTGGCCTGACCCCTCCATACTCTCGGAGAATGTGTCACCAATCAAAGAATACACATCGAGGGATCAATGGTGCTGGCCTCATATGTGAGAGAGGAGGGTCTTGTTAGACATCAGAGGGAGGAGAGGCCCTTGGGTCTGAGGGTGTTTAATTCCCTGTTATAGAAGTATGCGAAGGAGGGATGACGAGAGTGGGTGGGTGGGTGCGTGGGGGAATACCCCCATAGTGGCAGTGGGAGAGGGGAGGGAATGGGGAGGTTCTAAAGGGGAGATCTGGAAAGGGGGAAACCTTTGAGATGTAAATAAAGTATGAAAAAAAGAGAATTGTATGTCTGTGCCTGAATGTATGAAAAGGTAGGACAGTTATTTTAGATCATGAAAAATGAAAATTCTATGACAAAATTAATTCATATAAAAATTAAAACATCAAAAATGGTTGCAGATAGTTTATTATGTTATTCATTATCTTTTGGAGACAGAGTCATACTGGCTTGGAATTCCAGATCTATTTGCTTCTACCTTCCAAGTGCTAGGATAATGGCTGTGTACCAGATTCCTCTCAAATTGATTTTTTTAAACTATGTTTCTCTGAACATATCTGAAGATATTATAATCATTTATGAATTACTGGAATATACATACCTATATCTCCGTTTACACACACACACACACACACACACACACACACACTCCACATTTAGTTATCAAAAAAGAATGTTAAGAAATGAAAACTTAGGGAAATCCATGAATACATCCTATATACTGCTTTGCATTATATAAATTTTCAGTTTGCTCTGAAGGGAAAAGATGTCCAGAATAGAAGACTATTAGATATCTAGATTGTATTTTGTTCAGGCTGCTGTTACATGACAGGCAAGTAGATCAATGGAATAGAATTGAAGACCCAGAAATGAACCCACACAACTTTGGTCATTTGATCTTTGACAAAGGAGCTAAAACCATCCAGAGGAAAAAAGACAGCATTTTCAACAAATGGTCCTGGGTCAACTGGAGGTCAACATGTAGAAGAATGCAAATTGATCCATTCTTATCTCACTGTATAAAGTTCAAGTCCAAGTGGATCAAGGACCTCCTCATAAAACCAGATACACTGAATCCAGTAGAAGAGAAAGTGGGGAAAAGTCTCAAACACATGGGCAAAGGAAAAAAGTTCCTGAAAAGAACACCAAAGGCTTATGCTCTAAGATCAAGAATCGACAAATGGGACCTCATGAAATTGTAAAGCTTCTGTAAAGCAAAGGACACAGTCAACAGGACAAAATGGCAACCAACAGATTGCGAAACGATCTTTACCAATCCTACATCTGAAGGAGGGCTAATATATACAAAAAAACCTCAAGAAGTTAGACTCCAGAGAACCAAATAACCCTATCAGAAAAAATGGGTAACATAGCTAAACAGAGAATTCTCAACTGAGGATACTCGAAGGGCTGAGAAACACTTAAAGAAATGTTCAACATCCTTAGTCATCAGGGAAATGCAAATCAAAACAACACTGAGATTCCACCTCACACCAGTCAGAATGGCTAAGATTAAAACCTCAGGTGACAGCAGATGCTGGCGAGGATGTGGAGAAAGAAGAACACTCCTCCATTGCTGGTGGGATTGCAAGCTGCTACAACCTCTCTGGAAATCAGTTTGGCAGACCCTCAGAAAATTGGACACACTACTACCTGAGGACCCAGCTATACTACTCCTGGGCATATACCCAGAAGATGCTCCAACATGTAATAAAGACACATGTTCCACTATGTTCATAGCAGCCATATTTATAATAGCCAGAATCTGGAAACAACCCAGATGTCCCTCAAGAGAGGAATAGATACAGAAAATGTGGAACATTTACATAAAGGAATACTACTCAGCTATTAAAAACAATGACTTCATGAAATTTGCAGGCAAATGGATGGAACTTGAAAATATCATCCTGAGTGAGGTAACTCAGTCACAAAAGAACATGGTATGTACTCACTGATAAGTGGATATTAGCCCAAAAGTTCAGAACATTTCAATTCATAGCAACTATTGTCCTGAGCGTGGAGGAGTTGGAGAAGGGACTAAAAGAACTGAGCGAGTTTGCAGTCCCATGGGGAGGGAGCAACAGTGTCAACTGCTTACACCGCCTGGTACTCCCAAAGACTAGATCACCAAACAAAGAATGCATATGGAGGGACCCATGGTGCTTGTCACTTATGTGGCCGAGGAGGAGGGTCTTGTTGGCCATCAGTGGGAGGAGAGGCCCTTGGGTCTGAGAGTGTTAGATGCCCCCAATATAGGGGAAGGCCAAGGAGGAAAGAAGGAAGTGGATGGGTAGGTGGGTGGGGGAATACCCTCATAAAGTAGGAGGAAGTTGGATGGGATAGGGGGTTTCCAAAGGGAAGACATGGAAAGGGGAAAACATTTGAAATGTAGAGAAAGTCTTAAAATGAAATTTAAAAAGTTATACAAACAACAGCAGCAGCAGCAGTGACAACAATAACAAAAACAAATATTCTTGCTTTGCAGCTGCCATCAACAATCTGTTTGCTTAGAAATAGACCTAGGTTAAACCATGATAGCTATGACAGACTTCATGCTGTGTTTGGCAAAGCTGTATCTTATTTTAGACACTTTGTGTTCTTTATTTACAAACAGCTTAAATTTAACAATATTTGAGAAATTATATTGGGGAAAATGTTTTTTGAGCTTCACAGAAAATATTTTATACCAATGATGACCTAATATTAGTTGAAAATTGGTGGTATATTTGACTACTCTCCCCAAATATTTTCAAACAATTGTAGAAAACTGTATTTGGGACCATAATACTGTTAAGTTGATGGTTAATTAAAAGAATGATAACATGCTTCACAGTACTCTGTTTGCTATTTAATATTTCTCCTTTCATTGACATCTTCTTGGCCTTATTTAAATGGAATAGATATACAAAGATTTTATTTTTAAAATGACAGGTCTACATTTTATAGGTATTCAGAAATTCTGAACTAATTAGCAAAGTTCCAAGTACATGGCTGGCTTTTTTTCTATAGATATCTTCAGATTCCACCAGGAAGAAATGAATGATGATTTAAAATGAACACTGATAAAAGATACATGGTTTTGTCTGCATAGATGTTTGGTTCTGGTGAGCTCAAAGCTAATTGCTGAAAAGCTATAGAAAAAATTTAAAGCAGAAAATAAATCTGTGGATAATTGAAATTCTGTGGATGTATTTGTAGTTGTAGCAATCTTGTCACAATATGCATCATAGTGAAATATATAACACTGAAATGTAATGCAAAGAATTTATGTAAGTTTGTTCTTCCAGAACTAATCCAGTAAGGTCAAATTTACATTGAATCAAGTTATGCTACACAATTAAGCTGAGAATATTTAATATGGCCAGAAAGAGTCACAACAGTAGAATGAAATTGTCTGGCTATAAAGTATGAGGTAGAATGTGTGCTTTGAGCTTTAGTAAAGTTTCTTTTATGAATGTGGGAGCCCTTGCATTCGGGGCATGGATGTTCAGAATTGAGAGTTCTTCTTGGTAGATTTTTCCTTTGATGAGTATGAAGTGTCCTTCCTTATCTTTTTTGATGACTTTGATGACTTTGATGACTTGGTTGAGAGCAGATTTTATCCGATATTAGAATGACTACTCCAACCTGTTTCTTGGGGCCATTTGCCTGGAAATTTTTTTTTAGGCCTTTACTCTGAGGTAGTGTTTGTCTTTAACATAGAGGTGCATTTCCTGGATGCAGCAAAATGCTGGTTCCTGTTTATAAATCCAGTCTGTTAGTCTATGTCTTTTTATTGGGGAATTGAGTCCATTGATGTTAAGAGATATTAAGGTATAGTGATTGTTTATTCCTGTTATTTTCGATGTTATTTTTATGTTTGGGTGGGTATATTTTTTTGAGTTTGTTAAAAGATTACATTCTTGCTTTTACTATGGTGTAGTTTCCCTCCTTGAGTTGGAATTTTCCATCTATTATTCTTTGTACGGATGGGTTTATGGAAACATACTGTGCTAATTTGGTCTTGTCATAGAATATTTTGATTTCACCATCTTGAATTATGGAGAGTTTTGCTGGGTATAGCAGCCTGGCCTGGTATTTGTGTTCTCGTAGGGTCTATATGAGATCTGCCCAGGATTTTCTAGCTTTCATAGTCTCTGGTGAAAAGTCTGGTGTAATTCTGATAAGTCTGCCTATATATGTTACTTGGCCCTTTTCCCTTAATGCTTTTAATACACTTTCCTTATTTTGTGTATTTGGCATTTTGACTATAATGTGACAGGAGGAGTTTCTTTTCTGGTCCTATCTATTTGGAGTTCTGTAGGCTTCTTGTATATTTATGTTCATCTTTCTTTTAGGTTAGGGAAGTTTTCTTCTATAATTTTGCTTAAGATTTTGACTGTTTCTTTAAGTTGGAAATCTTCCCACTCTCTTCGATACCTATTCTTCTCAGGTTCTGTCTGCTCATTGTATCCTGGATATCCTGGATGTTTTGGGTTAGGAGATTTTTGCATTTTGTGTTTTCTTTGACTGTTGTGTCAATGTTTTCTATGGCATCTTCCGCACCTGAGATTCTCTCTTCTATCTCGTGTATTATGTTGGTGATGCTTGCATCTATGACTCCTGATCTCTTCCCTGGGTTTTCTAACTCAAGGGTTGTCTCCCTTGGTGATTTCTTTATTGTTTCTTTTTCAGTTTTTAGTTCCTGGATGATTTTGTTTATTTCCTTTGTCTGTTTGAATGTGTTTTCCTGTAATTCTTTAAGGGATTTTTGTGTGTCCTGTTTAAGGGCTTCTTGTTGTTTATCTGTGTTCTCTTGTATTTCTTTAAGGGAGATATTTATTTTCTTCTTAAAATCTTCTATCATCTTCATGAGATTTGATTTTAAGTCTGAGTCATCCTTTTCTGGTGTGTTGGGGTGTCCAGGGCTTGTTGTGGTGGTACTGCTTGGTTCTGATAATGCCAAATAGCCTTGGTTTCTGTTCCTTATGTTCCTACCATTGCCTTTAGCCATCTGGTTATCTCATGTGTTAGCTGGTCTTACTCTCTCTGACTGTGGTTTGTCTTTCCTGCAAGCCTAAGTGTTAGTACTCCTTGAATATCAGTTCTCTCTGGAAGGAATTTGGGTTTGGAGAGCTGTGGTACAAGGTCAGCTCTGGGGTTCAGAAAGAAACCAGAAGGATCTAGTCCCCAGCTGTCCCTTTGTTCCTTTGTCCTGATGGCTCTGCAAGGGTCCCTTTTGGTCCAGTGAATTTGAACAGAATTGGTGATCTTGCCCATGCTTGATGGTGTGTTGGCACTCCTGGGATACCAGCTCTCTCCTGGCACCATTTGAACATGGAGCTCTATGTTATAGGATCTGCTCCCTGGCCACTAATAGAATCCAAAAGACCACTCCTCAGTCCCTGTGTCCTTGGGATTCCAGGTGGGTCCCTGTGGGCAGTCAGGCTAGCCCACACTCCTGGGAGTCAAGCTCTTTTCCCAACACTATTTGGCTATGAAGCTTTGGTGGTCTCCCGCCACAGATGGAAACTGGAAGACTCCTTCCCCCCGGCTGTTCCTCAGTCCCTGTGTCCCAAGGATTCCAGGTGAGTCTCACTGAGCAGTGTTGCTCCTTTTACCCCCTCTCACTGGCTTTTCCACGCACCTGGGAGGCTTTCTCCCAGCACTATTTGGCTATGGAGACCTGGTGGCCCAGGTAGAGGTCTCCTGCCACAGATGTGGGGACAAACTCTTATGAATGATTACTCCTGACAGAGCACAGATACATGAAAAAGCAACATATAAATGTTGTTTGGATAATTACAAGAAGGTGATGTTGTTAGATTTCTAGTGACCTTTTGAGACTAAGATGCCAATATTCTTTCCCATGTACTGAAGGGTCATCAGTGAAAGGATGAGGAATCAGTGTTTTGGCAGTGTTTTGATTGTAGTTCAGGCCTTATGGAACCCCTGAGAGCGTTTGAAGGTCTTCTGCAGCTTGACAACCACAAGAAGAGGTGGCAAGAATGTTTTTCTAAATTTCAGGATTTAGAAGAAGAACTTGCATTATTAATATGTAAAATTCAATATATGGCTATTCTTAGAGTACAGGATACATCATATCCAAGAGAATTTTTTAGAAATACTTAGTCCTTGTTAGTTGACACCAAAAGATTTTTGTTTTTGATTTTTGGCAATGAAAGTTTTATCACAGTAAAATAGAGAAATCAACTAGTCATTGGAACTTTTTTCTCTGTGATTGTTAGTGTTGTACTACATAGACAAAACCTATATCAGTTAATTACTTCTGAATTAATTTACAATGTATGATACTCACCCACATTTGTTTTACTTATTATAATGGTAAGGAATGCATTGAGCTACTACTAAACATTCTACATGCCAGGCATTTCCATTTTTATATTTAACAGTATATTTTTCAAGATTTATCTTTTACTTAAATTTTCATGAAAATGCAGAAAAAATTAAGTATTAGTTAAAATACATAGTTTTTGAGAAGGCAACTTTTTATTAAATGAATTGATACCCACATCATCCCTCAGTTCAATGTTTGGTCATTCTAAAATAACACTACTTACCTTGCAAAAAAAAAATTCTCCTTTGAGAGACCCCCATTACAAATGTTTTTCAAGTTTATGGTCCCCTCATTTTATTTTAATTTTTCTCTCTTTTAATTTTATTTCTGTGTGATCATGTAGTGATCAAATATTAAATAAATAATGGTACATTTCAGTTAATAAGACTGACACACTAACTACTGTGCTAAAAGGGTTACAAATGACTAGAAATATTACCTCATAAACAGATTTGTATATTAAACATGGTTACATCCACAGAAGAAATTAGTTGAATTTCTTATATAAATAGTTTTTATAATTCTTGTCTTCAGGATTCCCGGCCTCGTCCATTATTCACATCCTTTACTTGAGTCAGATTTATCACAACAGATGGGTCTATATCTACAGATTTTCATGCAAAGTTCATGCTTATGATGCCACTAATTATTTGTATTATTTATCATATGAGTTTGAACAGGAGCTATAAGCCCAAAGAAACCCATGTTGCCTTTTGTCAATTTTTTTATTGTGAAATGGAAAATAAGTGAAGAAATCATTTAATTTAATTTAATTTAATTTAATGTTAAAGTTTCTCTTTGTCTTTTGATGGCTTGGTGGTTTATTTGGTCATAATGTCTGCAATATTCTACTGTCTGGGCTTATGACTGTTTACCACATATCTACAGAAAGATATTTTGGTTGCTTCCAAGGTTTGATAAGTTTTAAATGAAGCAATTATAGACACGCATGTTGGAACACATTCCAAGGATGGAATTACCTGAAGAGTATTGAGTGCTTATGATAAAACTCCAAGGATACAAGTCTTATGAACTTTGTTTCTTGAAAACCACAAAATTATTTTTGAAATATGTTATTGTGCCCCATTCAGGTGTAGCATATAAGAGTGAGTTTGCTTCAAATTATTCAGTGCAACTGGCTATTGTTATTTGTTAATATGGCTTTATGAAAAAACATGGTTTTGTAACCTGAGGGTTGTATTTTTTTTTTATTTTTTTACTCAAATGACTCTTCTTTACCATCGAAGTATAAATTGTTTGCTGCTCTGAATAAAAATAGCTATTGTTGAGACGTTAGTCTGCTCATTTATTGGTACCATTCTCCCACATCCCATTGCTTCTGGACTGTGCACATGCTTTATGTATATGTTTCTAATGCATTTGGTTAAATCTCAAGAAAATTAATTGCTGAATCATATGGTAAGAATTCATTATCCTTGTAAGGAATTGCCAAGCTGTCTTCCAAACACCTTTTAGTTCTTGTTTTCAGAAGCAATGATTAAGCATCCTCACTGCTCCAAATTCTTGTAGATACTTGATGTTATTGCTGTTATAGATTTTGATCATTCAATTATTGTAGTCACTTCTATTTCCATGACTAGCTATCTCTTATATGGAATCTTGATTTATATTTGATTGTCTCTGTATATCTTCTTTGGTGGGCTGGCTATTACTATTTTGACTTATTTTCAAAGTAGGCTGCATGTCTTTCCATGGTTGAGTTTTAAAAAGTTCTTTGCACAATTTAAGTAATTCATTTTTTACAATTTACAAATATTTTCTTCCATCTGTGTCTTGTCTTTCGATTCTCTTAGTAGTATTTGGGGGTGTTTAAGCTTTTAAAAGAGTAACGAACTCTAATTTATCTTCATTTCTTTTCTGGGTCCTATTTGTAGGATTGTCTCTGCCCCTATATTACAGGATTGATTTCTTCCTTAAATGTTTGTTAGACTTGTTACATAAGTGTTTTTCTGTCTCTGTATTTATTAAACTCACTGAAGCTTGCTGTCTTCTGTTATGAAAGATTAATATATTTATTCAGCTTCAGTAATGTTTCTCTAGGGTAAAGTTACATTATCTTTCTGTTGCTGTTACCACTAGTGTGAGTTTTAGTATATTGTGTCTTTAAGGAGTTGGTTCATTTTTATCTAATTTATCAGATTTAGGAGTATAGATTTTCTCATAAAATTCTTCTATTGCTTTTCTAATGTTGGTAGGATTAAAAGTAATAGGCTTTAAGAAATTAACATGCACCTTAACCTTATTCATTTTTCTAGCTAGAAACTTACCAAGGATTTCCCCTTTTATAAGAACAACTATATAATTTAATTATTTTGTCTCTATTCATTTTTTTGTTTCAAGCTGCAATTACATGTACTGTGATTTGATATTTTTCATCTATTTTCTTTGGATTTACTTTACTCTTCTCTTTTTATTTCACTAGTGCAGAAGCTTATATGGTGGTTCTGAGAGTCTTATTGTAGTGTGTGTGTGTGTTTATATCCAATAACATTAATCATCTTTGTTGATAAGTTATATATTAATATTAGTAGTAGCAGTAATATCATACACTTTAAATTAAAACATAATTATATAACCTACCTCCTTCCAACAGTTTTAAGGTACCTGCCACCCAACCCTTCTCAAAGTTCTATTTTAATTTACTTTAAAATATTTATAAATTTTCTTTCAAGTTACTCCTAAAATATATGCTACATAAAATGTATGTTGTTTGTCTCCAAAATACCTTAGAATTCATTAAGGTGCCTTTTTGTACTAATTGATGGCTTAATTTTAGTGTAGTCTGAGAATTAATAATACAAATCGCTCTTAAATGTATAGGGTCTGTCACCTTGTCTATCTTGGTGAATGTTGTGAGAGTGAGGATTTATATTCTGATCTTGTTGGAATCAACAGCCTATAAATGTTCAGTATTCCCCATTGATTGAAGATATTGTTGGGTACCTTTCTCTGTGTAGAAAGTTTATGTTGTACATGCTCACTCTTTAGAGAAGTGTTTTGAGTCTCTGTATGTACTAATAGATTTAACCATATTTAGTTACAGTTTTGTCTCTTTTTGCCTCACATATTTTGATGTTGTTATATTCCTACCTTTTAAGCTTTCCTTTCTTTTTCTTTTCTTTTCTTTCATTTTTTTAAAAAGAATTAACCCCTTTGCCATTATGTAGATGCTGGATTATTTCCAGTGAATTCCCTTGCTCTATTATTTGTTCATTGGGTTTTCCATTCTCCCCAGGAAAGAATCAAGCTGAGTGAAATTTGTGTTTTTCTTCTGGATCAGTAAGGCTCTCTGGGAATTGAAGAAGTTCAGACTCTATTTACTCTATTTCTTCTGAGTGAAAACGTCATCAGGAAGAGCAGTCTGCTTTGGTAGATTTCATTTGTTCTCTTTTCTCCCATCTCAGTGCTGCTTTCATCAAATGATTTTCTTCAATATCATTAGTGACATGATATAGCCTGAAGCTTAGGATGAGTTAGCTTTGGGTTTCAGAAGTGATGTTGTTTCACTTTGTTTAGATTTTTCATGTGTAATTAATTAACAATGGATTATATCATCTAATCTCCTCACACTCTGGCCCATAAACTGAAATTTACCACCCAATATATCCACCATATGTGTATTTGTATTTGCAAGCGTGTACGTGTCTTTTCATGTAGTGTGACCACACATGCATGTGGAGGCATGAGGTTGAGCTGGAATATTTTCCTTGAGCCCTTTTCATCTTATATACTGAGGTAGGGATTTTCACTGAACCTGCAGCTCACATTTCTGCCTACACTGTGGCTACCTTCCTAGGAGGATTCAATCTCTGCTTTCAATAGTCTAGGACTATAGACAGGCCTATATGCCAACCCAATATTTATATGAATTCTGAGCATTTGTGTGAAACAGTCTCCAGCCTGTACACCTCATATGTATGTCTCATATTGTGATCTATAGATACATATTACTTGTGTTTTGTCTGAGAATATTGCATAGCAGAAATAATAAACCAGAAAGTTGATTTGTTTATTTTCTTCCTTTAAATATGAAGAAGCTTTAACTATTTTTCAAACACCAGATATTTTTCATTCTATGTGATTTTGTAGAGTTTGAGTTAGGCCAAAATCTTGTAGCCAAATAATTTTTAAGTTCATAATGAGAAATAAATATGTGGTGTTTGCCATTGTCATATCTTTTGCTTATCTGGTCTAAAATTATATTACACATGTATAACAAGTTCTCTGCAGTTTCAGAGGTCTTCAGGGGAAGATCTTGTAAGATGATTTATCTGATTACAGATTGTATACATGTCGAAAAAAGTGCAGATACTTTCAAATCAACACTTATCCTCCTCTTCATTTTCTAGAATGAAGAATTCAATGAAAATTTCATTTTTATTTTGCAGGAAAATTTTGTTGTTGTTATTTTCTTATAATTTATAATATTTCCTCTTATACTTGTAGTCTCTAAGTCCAAATAATGATCTAGTGAAATAAACACTGCTATTTTACTAAATTGTTTTCAAGAGTTGTTTCAATAGGTTTTAAAGTAATATCAATAAATTCATCCATTTTATTTTGAGTAAAAAGTTATGATTCATTTATGCTCTAAAGTGCTCCAGGTTTTAAGCATCCTATAATAAATGGTATACTGTTGGATTCATCCCAGTTATGGTAGTGGATGTTGAAGTGCTGACTGTGAGAATATCTAGGATGAGAAAGCTCTTTTATTTTCAGATGTTCAAGAGAATCTGGTACTTATATGATGCTTTCTTTTCTTTCCTTTAACATCTTTCAGATTCATCCTTCATTGAATTTTCTTATCTGTAATTTTCTAGGGATTGCTTTAAATATCCAGAAGCTCATGCTAGAAAAAAAAAGGAAACATACTAAAAATTACAGGCATAAACTAGGAAATATATAATATGCTTAAATAATTAACAACAGATATAAAGGATTAAAAATGCAAGCCTATGTGAAAAAATAGCATGAGACCCAGTTTGCATTTAATATGTACTTTTATGCAAAGATTTGCTACAGTATACTGAAAATACTCTTTATTTAATGTATAATTTTGGGATTCCTTAAATTGAGTATTGTATTTATATTAATACAATTTATTTATTTTATGCTGTGCCTTTGAGATAGTATTTTTTGCCTGCCTTAAACAAGATTTCCTAATGTCTTTAGCTCTTACTAATCAAGACTTTAGTAATTTATTGTTCTCAACTAGACAATGGGTCAAAGTAAAAATATATATTGACATTTCTAATTGAAAATGAAGTCAATTATAAATGATCAAAGAGAATAATATACCACTAAAGAACAGGATGTTTCCAGCTAATCTTAGCAATTGCATTCTCTTTGTTACCCAGTGCTCAGAAATGATGCATAGATGTTTATTAATTCATTACACTTATTGTGTTAGCAACACCTGTTGGCTATAAGGAAAAACAGGCAGTTCTAAAATGAAATGAGAAGGCAAGGGAAAATAAAGTAGTTATTATGTTTTCCCAACAGTGTATGGTAGTGAATTTCTCATCCAAAGCCTTTGAAATAAGAGTAAGTTATTCATTTAGATTCATTTTTAGTTTTTAGCAACTTTACATCTTTAAAAAATTTTCAAACACCTGTCATTTTAAGAGAGTAGTTATTCTATTATTTCCTCACACATACTTCACATAGAAATTTTATCAAGTAAGTTCTGAAGTGACTCATTCATAATTCCTTTACACAATTCCTAAAGACTAAGGAATAATTAGATGATATTTCATCTCTGAAAATACCATTTTAAAACTGCTTGCATCCAGCCATTGGAATGAGGTTGTGGACCCCTAAGGAAGAGTTAAGGAAAGGATTGAAGGAACTGAAGAGTATAGCAACCCCATAGGCAGACCAAAAGTATCAACTAACCCGGACCCCTGGGACCTCCCAGAAACTAAGCCACCAAACATACAGAATACATGGGCTGGTCTGTGACCCAGGCACATCTGTTGCAGAGGGCTTCCTTGTATGTCCTCAGTGGGAGAGAATGTGCCTCAAACTATAGAGACTTGATGCCACAGGAGATAAGGGTGGTGTAAGTTGAGGGAGGATGGGTGTGGAGGGGCTTTGGTGGGGTGGGTGGTGAAGCACCCTCTCAGATGCAAAAGGGCAGGGGGATGGGGGGCAGAACTCTTGGAGGTGGGAATTGGGAAGGGGGGAAACATTTGGAATGCAAATAAATAAAACAATTAAAAACTAAAAATATAGGTCTAGGCAGTTGCTAGTATAATAATAGAAATAAAAGATGAATTATTTCTGATTTCAAGACTAAATTCCATGGTGTTTACTAGTCTAATTACATGGAATAGCTGTTGAAAACTTACCTACTTATGAAGCACATCACTTAACCAAGCCATCTCGATATCTGTCACAACTTCACTTTTCTTTGCTATCAGCACCTAGGAGTATGAACAGAACATTATTTGGATTCAGCTGGAATGGCTCTTGCTGTTGGTGTGATATAACTTGGGGATAAAAGGAGTGAGGATTTACTTATATCACTGAGAGTGAATTACAGGATTAGTATGGGGTCCTGTTGATGCTATGGGAACTAAGAAGAGTCAGGCAAGTATTTGGTAACTAGGCAGAAGCATAAAGCCATGAGACTGGGTTCTTATGTGTGGGTATTCAGAAAGGAGGCATTTGGATTTTAATATTTAATGTGCTTTTCTCTCTGCAAAAATATCATCTAAAAGGTGAGTCAATGAAATCAAGGAACTCTAACAGAAGGGTACTTGAACACCCCATTGAAAAAATGAAAAAGGCAGGCCTCAAATAATCTCTCATTTACTAAACACTCTTTAAGGCATAAAGAATTAAAGACAATGGAAACCTACTATTGGAAAACTACCATCCTCTAGGCTTGAGGGAACCTATTCTAAACAGTAAAAATATACTTGATGTGTTTTCGTAGAGTTAGATAGTGCCTGCTACTCAGTAGGTCATTAAGTGTTTTCAAAATGATAACTTTGTTCAGGAAATCAAAAGACAATTTGAAAAAAAAATGAACAAAATCAGGACCATGGTAAGATAGGTGTGAATATGTCATGTTTATTTAAATAAATATCAATTGAGATAAAATTTTAATGTGAGTGTGAAAAGGACCAGAGCTGGAGTTGAAGACATCTTCCCAAAAGAGACCAAAATCTCTATGGAGGCAGAGAGTTACTATAAGCTGGAATACAGTTTAGTTGCCACAAAGAAGAGGAGGCTCCCTTAAGAGGGGCTGCTTCTTTTGAACTTTGTGCTAAAAAAAAAAAAAAAAGGAAACTACTGGAGACTTGAGGGATTCAATTTGGAACCCTTTTTCTGAAGAAATGTTACTGACACTGTAGAAAATGTATGTATTTGTGTATGTGTGGGACGGCAATAGGGGTGGTTATTGAGAGGGGGTATTTTTTCCTAAATCTTACCCTGACCAACTATTAGCTTTTACATTTCATTTGATCATTGATCATTTAGAAAAGATTTCATTGAAAGTAGTTGATTAAAATGCCAGAGCATCATCCACCTCTTAACACAAAGAACATTAAAAAAAAAAAAGACCTGTAAGAAAAAAGAAATCTTTAAAACAAACAAACAAACAAATGCACACATTGGCACAGAAGACGTGTTGCTTTTTTACGAGTAAACTCTTAGTATCTAATACAACATTTTTCACACATGAGGTATATAATAAACATTTCAGAATCAGTAGTACATTTTATAGATCTACATAACAGATGGAAATACTTTCCATTTATTCTGAAGTATTCTGGAACGCTTGTATATTCTATTCTCATGTATATTCGAAGTGAACTTTAGTCTAAAATAAGGCTCAAAGATACTCTATGATAAAGGAATTGATAAACCTGTTAAAGCCTCAGGAAACATTGAATAAGAAGAGGTGGAAAGTTTGTAAGAGCCAGAGGATTGAGGATTATCCTATGAGATTGTGTATCCTAGGAATGTCTTAAGTTATACCTGTAAAGTGTGACCAATGTGACTGCCAAAAATGAACAAGGACAACTACAATAGACATTAATTGAAACAGTGTGGTACTTTGGACGTAAATGTGTAAATTTCATCCAAAATTTGAAGATTTTTTTCAGCCTATTAGAAGATTTTAGCTACTTAATGAAATTTTATAAACTTCTATGCTATTAGGATCCATCATTGACATCAAACATTTTTAAATAGGCATCATGTATTTTGTTAGTGTCTATTTCTGGAGAAAGAATCTTTCACTGAAGATGGAGTTCACAAATTTTGCAAGACTAACTGATATTTGGAATCTAGGGATGCTCCTATCTCAACTTCCATAGTGCTAGGATTGCATATGCACACTGTACATACTTAATTTCTTGCTGTTATCCAAACTCAGGTCCTCATGCTTGTGCAGGAAGTACTTTACTTACTGAGCTATTTTTCCAAACATCTTTTTTTTTTAAGTATTATTTATCTATACCTTATACTTTAAATATAGAGGCACTGTTGCAAGACAAGAGAATCTAGAGGTTGGTTATAAATACCACACATCAACTTCTTCCTTGAGGTGAAGGCTTGATACTGTGTTGAATCTAGGAACTTATATATAAGTGTAAAACATAATGAATTCTCTGGAAGGTCTGGTGAGATCTCTGCCACTGAGCTAGATCCCCAACTCATCTTTATTTTTACTTGTTTTAAATTTTGAGTTTGAATGAAGTTTCTCTATAGTGCATACATACTTTTCAATGTATGATACTTCTTCCGTAGCTTCTTCAGGTCCGTGAAACCAGGTTTTCATTCAAACTTTTGTATGACAACAAATGATTCATTGCAAGGCAGAGCTTGACTTATATTTGTGGAAGGCAGAAGTAATGCATAATAAAGTACATGAAAGCTTCTTAATGAACAGAAGCCTCATTTTTTTGTCCTCAGCCACTGGAATATACTTAAGATTAAATTAATTGAAATTAAGTACATTATTAAGCCATTTCTTCAGTCATGCAAAGTCCATTTCAGGGGCTTGAGATATGTGGTGAGAGACTACCATGTTAGTCTGTAGTAACAGAAGGTGAAGTTGAGGCAATGCTACACATCTTGAACTAAAGTAACTTAGAACTTTAACTTTAGACCATTTGATCTGTAAAGAGTGAGTACTTCTCAGAAAAAAATATGTCCATATTATACATTTACAGTAATTAAAAATACTTTCAAGAGCCACTTCTCAACATTGTGCTATATTTCTTAAGATTTTTCTTTTTGTTTGTAGTCATTTCATTTAACTTTAACTATAGTTTTGTTCCTATGACTTCTCATACTATTAATAAACAGTACTTGTGGATTTTTGTGATAAAAATTTAATTATTTCTTGACTTAGGTATTTGAGGTAAATTTTTTCTTAATTGGCTTCAATTGAATTCAATCAGTTGCTGTTAAGACTTATCTTCTTCAGATAAAAATTTGTAGACAGTAAGTTTCAGGTTAAGCCCTATTTCATGGATTTTGCCGTGTGTGTGTGTGTGTGTGTGTGTGTGTGTGTGTGATAAGATAACAAACTATACTGTGACCTACATAAGGGTTAGAAATCTCAGGTTTTGTTTTTATGTATGTTACACTGTCTACAACTCTGCAACTAGACTAGGGAATTGTTTTAATATTTATTTTGGGGTGAGTAGTGAAGCAAAAATTCAGGCAAGGAAATAATATAGGCTCAAGAAAAAATTAGAATTTGTGTTATTGTATATCCCCATACAAAAAAGCTGTTATATAGACTAGATAGTTAAGCTAAAGCATTGTTATTCTACTATGGGATATATAATCAACTTTGCAGTAGGTAGTGTCTGTTATTTTCACTGAGGTGCATTTCCTTCCTGTATGCAGCAAAAGACTGGGTCCTGTTTACATATCCAGTCTGTTAGTCTGTCTCTTTATTGGGAAATTGAGTCCATTGTTGTTAAGAGATATTAAGGAAAAGTGATTGTTACTTCTTGTTATTTTTCTTGTTTTTTTTCTCCCCCCCCCATGGTGTTAATGTTTTCCATTTTTTATCTTTTGTAAGGCTTGATTTGTGGCAAGATATTGTGCAAATTTGGTTTTGTCATGGAATACCTTGTTTTCTCTGTCTATGGTAATTGAGAGTTTTACTGGGTAGAGTAGCCTGGGCTGGCATTTGTGTTCTCTTAGGGCCTGTATGACATCTACCCAGGATCTTCTAACTTTCATAGTCTCTGGTGAGAAGTCTGGTGTAATTTTGATAGGTCTGCTTTTATATGTTGCTTGACATTTTTCCCTTACTGCTTTTAATATTCTTTCTTTATTTAGTGGAATTGATGTTTTGATTATTATGTGATGGGAGGAATTTCTTTTCTGGTTCAGTTTATTTGGAGTTTTGTAGCCTTCTTGTATGTTCATTGGCATCTCCTTCTTTAGGTTAGGGAAGTTTTATTTTATAATTTTGTTGAAGATCCTGGATTTCCTGGATGTTTTGGGTTAAGAGTTTTTTGCTTTGTGCATTTTCTTTGACTACTGTGTCAATGTTTTCTATGATTTCTACTGCACCTGTGATTCTTCTGTCTTTTGTATTCTGTTGGTGATGTTTGCATCTAAAACTCCTGATCTCTTTCCTAGACTTTCTAACTCCACGGTTGTCTCCCTTTGTTATTTCCATTTTGTTTCTATTTACCTTTTTAGATCCTGGATGGTTTTGTTCAGTTTCTTTGCCTGTTTGATTGGGTTTTCCTGTAATTCTTTAAGAGATTTTTGTGTTTCCTCTTTAAAGGCTTCTACCTGTTTACCTGTGTTCTCCTATATTTCTTTAAGGGAGTTCTTCATGTCCTTCTTAAAGTCCTCTGTCATCATGATGAGAAGTGATTTTAGAACTGGATCTTGCTTTTCCAATGTGATGGTGTATCCATGACTTTCTATTGTAGGACAATTGGATTCTGATGATGCCAATAACCTTGGTTTCTGTTGCTAATATTTTTATGCTTGCCTCCTGCCATCTGATTATTTACAGTGCTAACTGCCCTAGCTGTCTCTGATTCGAGCCTGTCCCTCCTTTTATCTTGGTTGTGTCAGAACTCCTCAGAGTCCAGCTGTCTCTGTCATCCTGTGATCCTGAGATCCTGGGTGTGTCAGAGTGCCTGTGAGTCAAGCTGCCTCTGAGACCCAGAGATCCTGGTGTGATCCTGTAATCCTGGGTGTGTTAAGCCCCTGAGAGTGGAGCTTCCTCTGGGTTTTGTGGGACTGGCTGTGGAGTTCCAGTCCAAGGTCTGCTCAGGGTACAAGCTCAGACAGGAAGGAACCCCTGACACTGGTCCAGTGCACTTCCTGGGTTCCTAGATCTTGCTGGTCTTATTTACTCCTGGTGCTGGGATAGATGTTGTGTCTTCCTCACCTCTGATCCGATGGACCCAGGCATCTGAATTGTTCTAAAGAGGCTATTATCTTACATATTTTCTCCTAAAGTGTTCAAAATTTCCTTCTTACTCCTTTGTGACCTTGTATTTTCATTGATTTGTTCACTCATATCTTCTCTTTTCTTAGATGAGCTTAATTTGTTAGTTTGGGACTTAGATGCTAAAATACTAAGAATTAGCTAATATGGGTAACTTTTTACTTTTAAGTGATTCAGGCTTCACTGAAAAATTAAAATGAATTTTAAATTAATTTTAGCCTAAAAATTAAGTTTCTGTTAAATATGTGCTTCTGGTTGTCACTGCTGATTGTGTTTTCCTGTATTGTTTATAATTTAAATTTTTGTCTGATATGTAAGTATTTCCCAGACTCAATGGTTTCTGCATACTATCAGAAATTCTGAGATTCTGACAATAGGCTAATTAATATACATATGTCCCTTTCATCTCTCTTTAAGGTACTTACCACATTATTTCATTTGATTGATGTTTACAAATAAATGACACATTACTACAGAGCATTAATTCTGGGTTACTTCACTACCCTGAGACTCATCAGTTATTTTAGCTTCTTAAAGGAGAGCAAGACCAGAAGTGTATTTTTCTTTAATGGCTTTTAATTAATCAATGAGAAAACATCAGGTATTAAAATAAATTGGACGTTAAACTTCAGAGAAGACCTTATTTAGACCTAGTGAAAATTTTATAGGCAGATATATTTTGTGCTGTCTTTTCAAACAGATTTTATAGATTGGAAGTAGATCTGCATTATCACCCTCCAGCAATGAAACTCGCTGTTAGAGGTAGTTATTGCAAGACACAATTCTTGTTGTCTTTCTTTCAGAAAAGACTCTCTTATGTTATTCCATGAAGCAACCAATAACTTTTTTTGATGCTTTATTTACATTTCAAATGTTTCCCCCTTCCTAGATTGCCCCTTTGGAACCTCCCTATCCTCTCTCCCTTCCCCCTGCCTCTGTGGGGGTGTTCCCCCACCCACCCACCCACTCTCATCTTCCCTCCTTGGCATTCTCCTATATTGGGGAATCTAACACCCTCAGGCCCAAGGACCTCTCCTGTCCCTGATGGGTAAGAAGACCCTCCTCTGCCACGTATGTGGCCAGCACCATGGGTCCCTTAATGTGTATTCTTTGGTTGGTGATCCAGTCTCTGGGAGCATTGAAGGGTCAGGCCAGTTGACACTGTTGCTCCCTCCCTGGGGCTGCAAACTCTCTCATCTCCTTCAGTCTCTTCTCTAACTCCTCCATCTGGGACCTCACACTCAGCCCTACTGTTGCTGTGAAATGACTCTTGGGTATTGCGGACTTTTGGGCTAATAACCACTTATTAGTGAGTACATACCATGTTCATTCTTTTGTGACTGTGTAACCTCGCTCAGGATGATATTTTCAAGTTCCATCCATTTGCCTGCAAATTTCATGAAGTCATTGTTTTTAATAGCTGAGTAGTATTCCATTGTGTAAATTTACCACACATTCTGCTGTTGAGGGACATCTGGGTTGTTTCCAGTTTCTGGCTATGAACATAGTGGAGCATGTGTCTTTATTATATGTTGGAGCATCTTCTGGATATATGCCCAGGAGTGGAATAGCTGGATCCTTGGGTAGTGTTATGTTCATCTTTCTGAGGGTCCCCACAACTGATTTCCAGACAGGTTGTATCAGCTTGCATTCCCACCAGCAATGAAGGAATGTTCCTCTTTCTCCACATCCTCGACTACATCTGCTGTCAACTGAGTTGTTGATCTTAGCCATTCTGACTGGTGTGAGGTGGAATCTCAGTGTTGTTTTGATTTGCATTTCCCTGATGACTAAGGATGTTGAACATTTCTTTAGGTGCTTCTCAGCCATTTGAGTTTTCTCAGTTCAGAATTCTCTGTTGAGCTCTCTTCCCCATTTTTTGATAGGGTTATTTGGATCTCTGGAGTCAAGCTTCTTGAGTTCTTTGTATATATTAGATATTAGCCCTCTATCTGAAGTAGGATTGGAAAATATTTTTTCCCAACCTTTGGTTTGCTGTTCTGTCCTATTTACAGCGTCCTTTGCCTTACAGAAGCTTTGTAATTTCATGAGGTCCCATTTGTCTAACCAGTAAAATGTATAGCTACTGATGAGGTACATATTAATAGGCAGATTTGGCTTATCTCCTTCAGAGTTATGAAGACTAGAGGCTGTAAACACAATCAGGCTTAGCAATCAAAGGGAAATTTTATGATCCCTACAGGCTACAGCAGGAATCAGATGTGTTAACACAATATGGGCTAGCTTACAGGAAGGCATTAAGAGTTGGCATGGATCATTAATAGATTATTCTTTTTACAAATTCTATTCATGTCACCAAAGTCTATCTAAGGTAGAACATTAACAGTTCAACTTCCACATTCCCAAACTTCGTTTCAAAGCCTCTAAATGACGAGTATGCTTTCCTGAAATTTAGAAGTAATATAGAAGTAGCCCTTTCTCCACCTCTATCCCTTTTTTATAACCCCATTTGGGGGATATGTGTAATTTGAGTGTATGCATTTATGCATAGGCCAGAAGTCAGTGTCAGTTGTTTGCTTGGATGGCTTTCAACCTTAATTTTTTTGGAGCAGAGTCTCTTAATGGTCTGTTTTGTATACTTTGGCTAAGCTGGCTAATAAGTGAGATGCTAAAACCCTCCTCTCTCCACTCTCTAGCACTGAGATCATAGTAGAAAACCACTGGGCCATGCTTTTCCAGAGTGCTGATGTGGATGTACACTCAGACCGTCATGCTTGTACAAAAACCACATGACCCAAAAAGCTATCTCTTCATCCTCTTTCTTCCTTTTATTGTTTTAGAACTTCAAGTTAGATTGGAAATAATTCCACATAACATTTTTGTTTGTTTGTTTGAAGAATCCAAGACACAAAGAAATTAAGGAATGTTCAGAACAAGAACATTCATACTAAATCAGAATAAAAACTAGGATGTTGATGCTCTTCAAAACATTTTTCATCTGTAAATGTAGCACTTCCTAAGAATGCACTTATGATGAGAGGATAAATTATCCCTGCAAGCCTTAACACATATAAGCAGTTGTTATGTAGAAGATCTGATAGATACTGTAGAGGAAGTCAGGGTAAATGACACTAGTGTAACTTCCTCAAATGGTTTACATTCTACTAGAGAACATAAAAATCATATGTGTGAAAGTCATCAAGAGGTTTAAAATAAATTCAAAGGAGAGAGGGGTTCATTCTCTTATTTTCTTTTAAATTCAATAAGTAAATAAAAATAAGTAAATAAATGAGCAAATAAATAGAATTCAACTACTCTCTGAAAGAGATGTGGGTCACTTTTGCTGGACTAATAAAGCTGGCTTTGTGATAATGTTGATATTAATAATAACATCATCTGCTTTTTAATTTCATTGCCGGTATTAGAAGCTAATAAATTGTCTTTATTTTCTTTCTCACTTAGTCACTTAGTCAATTACTTCCATGTAATTGTATTATCTTCATTTTGTAAAATACTACCAAGTTGTGTGAGTTCAGAAAACAAAGGAAACTTAATCCTGATGCAACTATTCTCTGATGTCAAAGCCCATAGTATTTTCACTGGCAGAATGTATTTTATGGAAAGGGCAACATTTCAGAGTTGGATGAGTTGGTGATAAAAGTAGTACTATAATTTGCTTTCATAGAACATGAAGGGTCATCTGTGAATTATTTCAAGCTCTTTCTTTAGAGATTGCCATCTTTTAGGAAGAAAGGTGGGAACAGCTACAACATTTTTAGCTTTCAGTGTTCTGTGTTCAAATACAGATTCCTTTGCCTCAGTATTCAGGAAGAAAAGCATACAAAATAACAACTATTTGCTGCTTGCAATATTTTCCTTTTCTTCATAACTTAGGTTTTTTTTTTCTTGAACATATAATTTTGTAAAAATAAATGATTTTGTGTATGTTGCTTTTTTTCTGTATGCAAATTTATTTTGATGTAAATACATAGAGTAATAGCTAATTTTCAATAATGCCAAATGTTAAGGGAATAAAATAGGTAATTGACATAGAAAAAAATGCCTGTTTTTCTTTTATAAAATGGGTATTTTTCCCATATTTGACTTTGTACATTTGTTTGTTCCACAGGTTTTGTTTTAAAAATATAAAACATTATTACTGAATTTTAAGCCTATAAATACTAATTATATATTAAAAGCAATAACAATTTTAAATATAACATTTTATACATTGTTACCTTCAGAGTTTGAGGCGTATCTCTCTAAGAAATATGGCTATTAAAACTCTTGATGACAGAGCTCAAGATGGTAAATGGTGCTTTGTGCACTGGGGAAATCAGACTATTTCAAGACTAGGTGTTGAAGGAGACATGACAGACAAGTTGGGAATTATATGTTCAAGCCAAAATACTACCAAAAAAGGGAAACCAACTCATGTTTATATGAACAGAACATTTGTTAACTGGTAAATGCAATGTGTACATGTACTTTGATAGTCCATAGAAACTAGGGTACAGATAGCATCTCCCAAAATCCATTCTGCAAAGCAGAAAAAAATGCAGTGACAACTTCAGCAGTTAAATATCAAGACAGGTTCTAGTATACCTCTGTGGCTTTCCACTTAAAATGCTCTAAGACTTGCAATCTTGGAGAAATTTTGAAACATACAAGTAGGGGTATGTATGCTGGTGATCAGAAGCTGTATGTAGCTTAGCTGGTAAAGTGCTTTGAAGTGAAAATTTTTGGTTTCTCTCTCAACTCAGTTGTGTCACATGATGCTTTTCAGGAAACTATCTTATGAGAGGCCATGTGATCTTTTGCTAAGAACAGACACCTAAGAAGGCATGTGATGTTTACAAAGAATATAAATAGAAACCCACAATCAATGTGAGGACACCCTTGCATTGCTACAACTTGCAACACTTCTTCACTGGTCTCACTGGCCTTCACTGGTTTAGCTGGCCTTCACTGGTCTTGCTGGCCTTCACTGGTCTTCATGCCATAGAGAGAAATCTATCAAAAAACTCACAGTATTCTGGCTCCTTCTGGCTGCTTCTGAGAACTCATGCCTATTCAGTGGAGCCTTGCTGTTTCTGTTAGATCAAGCTGCATTGCTGATTCCTGTTTGGTATTTGATATTGCATTAGACTGTTGATATTTTGATAATGAAGAGACCCAAGGAACTACTTCTAAACAAGTCCACAAAACCCTTTTTCTATTATTAACCTTCTTTGCTTCCTGTCTCTTAGGTTCAGTGGACTTGAAGGGAGGATGAAACATTTAAGAACCTTAAATAAAGTAGATTTTGAAAAAAATCTGAGCTTACAATGCTTGCCTTAGCACGCAGAAGTCTTGCAGGAGAAGAAGGTGTTTAAGGTGATCATCAGCTACATAGTGAGTTTGAGAACAGTCTGGGATATTTAATACCCTGACTCCATATAGATAGATAGATAGATAGATAGATAGATAGATAGATAGATAGATAGATAAACAGACTACAACCAAAAAGACTAGGTTTTTCGAAGTCCAAAAGAAATCTACTTTGCTTTTAATAGCTTCAAGTATGTACTTGGAGTCCTTCCAAGAGGAAAAATAAGAGAAGCTACCCCTTTTCATTCTGTATAAGCAAACAAATTTGTGACAATAAATTTTTCTTATGATAAGATGACTGGAAATTTCCTTTTCTGATCTGTGATGAGTCATTTTAGCTAGGATAAGTCTAAAGTAAGAGTACAAAATTCTTATGATCACACATACCAAGTTCTGTGTGTGTGTGTGTGTGTGTGTGTGTGTGTATGTTTGTGTGTGTGTGTGTGTGTGTGTGTGTATGTGTACATTTGCCATGAGACACATGTGTATGTCAGAGGATAATTTGCAGTTGTCATTTCTTTCCTTCCTCTAAGAGAATGCTACGGATCAAACTCAGATCAAAACCAGAAAATGTCTTTGTGGGATGGTGGAGCATCTTTTGGGTATATATCCAGGAGTGTTCTAGCTGGGTATTGAGGTAGAATTATTCCCAGTTTTTGGAGAGACTGACACATTAATTTCCAAAGTGGTTGTACAAGTTTGCACTCCCATCAGGAATGGAGGAATGTTCCCCATACTCCACATCCTCACCATCATGTTCTATCTCTTGAGTTTTTCAACTTAGGCATTCTGAGGAGTGTAAGATAGAACTTCTGAGTTGTTTTGATTTGCATTTCCATGATGACTAAGGACTTTGAACATTTCTAGAAATGCTTCTCAGCCATTCAAGATTCTCTGTTGAGAATTCTGTACTCCAGTTTTAAGTTGGGTTATGTAGGTTGTTGGTGTCTAATGTCTTGAGTTCTTTTCAAGATGTAGAGTTGGTGAAGATTCTTTACCAATCTGTAGGCTGCCATTTTGTCCTATTGACATTGTCCCTTGCCTTACAGAAGCTTTGCAGTTTCATGAGGTCCTAGTTATGAATTGTTGATATTAGAGCCTGAGACATTGGTGTTCTATTCAGATATTTGGTACAATTTGGTCAATGGTATTTTCTATTCTATTAGATTTAGTGTATCAGGTATTATGTTGAGAGCCTTAATCCACTAGTACTTGACTTCTGTGCAGGGAATATGGATATATTTCCATTCTTCTACATGTAGACATCCAGTTATTCCAGCACCATTTGTTAAAGATGCTTTTTTTCCTTAGTATGGTTTTGGCTTCTTTATCAAAAATTAAGTTTCCGTAGGTGTGGGGGTTTATTTCTGGCCTTCCATTCTGTTCCATTGATCAACCAGTACTGTGCAGTTTTTATCACTGTAGTAGGTTTTTGCTCTCTACTTTAGCTCTAGGTTAGGGAAAGTAGTTTCTCCTGAAGTCCTTTTATTGTTCAGGATTGTTTGGCTATCCTGAGATTTTTGGTTTTTCCATATAAAGTTGAGAATTGTTCTTCCCAGTCTATAAGAAATGTGTTGAAACTTTGATGAGGATTGCATTGAATCTGTAGATTGCTTTTGGTAAGATGAACATTTTTACTATGCTAATCCTACCCTATTCGTGACCATGGAAGAATTTTCCATCTTCCAATATCTTCTAAAATAAATTCTTCAGGGAATTAAAGTTTTTGACATACAGATCTTTTACTTGCTGAGAGTTATACCAAGATATTATATATTTCTTGTGTATATAAATTGTGAAGGGTGTTGTCTCCCTATGTTCTTTCTCATCTTGTTTGTCATTTGTATAAAGGAGGGCTACTGATATCTTTGAGTAACTTCTTTATTCAGTCACATTTCTGAAGGTGTTTATCAGTTGTAGGCATTCTCTGGTTAAATATTTGGGGGTACATATGTATACTATCATATCATCTACAAATAGCAATAATTTGGCTTCTTTCTTTCCAGTTTGTATCCCTGGATCTTCTGTTGTTGTCTTATCACTCTGTCTAGGACTTCAAGTACTATACTGAAGATAGGGATATAGATGATATAGATATAGATATGGATGGAGAGATAGAGATAGATATGATAGAGATAGAGATAGAGATAGAGATAGAGATAGAGATAAAGGTAGAGATAAGAAGAGTGGGAAGCTTTGTGTTATCCCAATTTTAGTGGAATCTCTTTTCTCCATTTAATTTGATATTGGCTACTGGCTTGCTGTACATTGCTTTTATTATGTTTAGGTATGTGGCTTGTATCCCTGATCTCATTAAGACTTTTAACATGAGGGGCTGTTAGATTGTGTCAAAGTCTTTTTCAACATCTAGTGAGACGATCATATGATTTTTTGAGTTTTTTAATTAGTAGATTTACATTGATGGATTTTTAATATAATAAGCAATCCCTGAAACCCTAGGATGAAGCTTACTTGATTATGGTAAATGATAGTTTTGTTGTGTTCTTGGATTTGTTTTGGGAGTATTTTATTGAGTAATTTTCCACCAATATTCATAGCAAAATTGGTGTGAAGTTCTCTTTCTTGGTTGAGTCTTTGTGTGGTTTAGGTATCAGAGTAACTAGGGCTTAATAGAATGAATTAGGTAGTGTTCCTTCTGTTTCTATTTTGTTAAATAGTTTGAGGAGCTAATACTGACTGTATTTGGTTAATTTTAGGGAAAGATCCATGAGATTCTGAGAAAGTATATTCTTTTGTGTTTGGGTAAAATATTCTATTGATGTCTTTTAGGTCCATTTGATTCATAATGTCTGTTTAGATTTTTCTTAGATGATCTGTCAATTGGTGAGTGTTGGGTGCTGCAATCTCCCAATGTTAATGTGTGTTGATTGATGTACAATTTGAGCTTTAGCTTTTATAGAACTGAGATAATATCTTGGTAGATCTGTACTTTGATGAGTATGAGGTGTCTTTCTCTGCCTCTTTTTTATTAATTTTGTTTGGAAGCCTATTTTATTAGATATTAGAATGGCTACTCCAGCTTGCTAATGGGTTTGTTTGCTTGGAAAACTTTGTCTCAGCATTTAACTCTGAGGTAATATTTACCTCTTTTACTGAAGCATGTTTCTTGTATGCAGCAGAGTTATAGATACTGCTTTGTATCCATTTTGTTAGTGTGTGTCATTTTATTGGGGAATTGAGTCCACTGATGTTGAGAAATAGTAATGACCAATGATTGTTACTTCCTGTTATTTTGATGGTGGTGGTGTTTGTGTGTTTGTATGTGTTTCCCTTATTTTTGCTGGTATGTAATTATTTAATTCCTGTGCTTAATTGGATGTAATTAATTAATCACAGGACTCTTCGAGTTGGACATTTTCTTCTAGTATTTTCCCTAGAGATGGACTTGTAGATAAATATTGTTTAATTTTGGGCATATCTTGAAATGTTTAGTTTTATTCTTCTATGGTGATTGAAAATTTTGCTGGGTATAGTGGTCTAGATTGGCATTTGTAGATTTTTTGAGGTTGCAAGATATCGGTACAGGCCTTTAGAGTGTCTGCTGAGAAACTTGGTGTAATTCTGATGTCAGCTTTTGTATGTTACTGGGCCTTTTCCCCTTACTGCTTTTCAAATTTTTTCTTTGATCTGTAAATTTTGTGTTTTGGTTATTATGTGGCAGGAGGATTTTCTTTTCTGGTACAGTCTACTTGGTGTTCTATAAGCTTCTTCTATGTTTATACGCATTACTTTCTTTAGGTTGGGAGAGTTTTCTTCTATAATTGTTGAAACTATGTTCTGTTCCTTGGAACTGGGACTCTTCACCTTCTTCTATTCCTGTTATTCTTACATTAGATCTTTTCATGGTATTGCAGATTTGATGGATGTTTTGTGTCAGGAATTTGTTAAGTTTTACATTTTCTTTGACTGATGTATCAATTTCTTCTATTGTATCTTCTATTTCTGAGATTCCTTCTTCTATCTCCTGTCTTCTGTTGGTGATGCTTGCATGTTTTCTTTATGCTCTCTTCCTTAGGTTTTCCATCTTCAAGATTCCTGTAGTTTGTATTTTGTTTATTGTTTCTATTTTCATTTTCAGGTCTTGAAGAATTTTATTTATTTCAATCATCTGTTTAATTGTATGTCCTGTATTTCTTTAAAGGATTCACTTGTTTCCTCTTTAAAGGCTATTACCTGTTTGATTGTACTTTCCTGTATTTCATTAAGGTATTTATTCATTTCCTTTTTAAAGGCTTCTATCATCTTTATATTGTTAGCATACCCAGGGCTTGTTGGGCTCTCAAGGTGTCATATTGCCCTAGCTTTTGTTGAATGTGTTCTTCCAAGGGCCTTTAGCCATTTGGGCTTCTGGATGTTCCTGTTGTAGTAGTTATTTGGAGGGTGGCTAACCTTGATGATTCTGGTGTGGTAGGCCTCTAATGGCTGTCCTTGAGCTGTACGGTTCTGGATAAGCACATCTGATAAAAGTGGTCAGAGATCTTGTGGTATAATCTAGGTCCACCTAGAATATCCGGAATCTCAGGGCAGCGGGTAGTGCCCCAGATGACTCAGCAGCTAGGGAATATGGGTGCATCTGGATTGGCAGGTCTGAAGAAGGTTGTCTGATAAATGGCAAGACAATAGAGGTGTGCCAGGGATAGCAGGTAGCTTACGACAGCTTGGGTGCCTCAGAGGACTCAGTGCACAAGAAAGATGGGCACAGGAGGGGAATCTGACCTGTATCATATTCTTCTTTCATTTTATTGTCCTGAATCAGATAGAATTCTTCTCATCACACTCAGGTTAGCGAATATTATTATTACTTTTGTTAATTTCCTGTAATATATTATTTTATTGTTTTAAGATGAAGTTTCTTGAAGACAAGAATTAGCTTCAGGTATAGACTTTTATGATTATGTGTTTTACATGATAAATACTTAGTAAACTTTTATTGAACTAATAAGTAATCAAATCAATTTTAACTTTCATTTTCACTTTGCTCTTTGTTTGCTCTTGATTCTTATAAGGAAAGGGGGTAATATCCACATGATATTCAAAAGAACAAATGTGAGAACTATGAGGCAGTATTGACTCTCTTTTATTTCTTAAATAATATCATTCTGTAAAGAAGTTTAAATGTTCATGAAAATCCATGCCTTAATACAAAGTGTAATTCAAATTTAAAGCTGTTTAAATTAACATAACTGGGAAAAGAGTTTTCTGGTTTACACATCCTGTGGGATAGAGTCTATAATGGAAGGAAAGATATGGTGACAAGAGGAGGACAGTGTCTTGTCACATTGCACTCACATTCATGATACAGAGCCTTAGCAAGGAGTGGGTCTAGGCTATAATGCTCAAGGCTTTACCCAGTGAGCCACTTCCTCCAGTGCAGCTCTACCTCCCAATGGTTCTATAACCTTCTCAAGCAGGACAAGTGAGTTCCTTAGTTAAAGTTAGGATTACTATTTATCTGACGAAACACCATGAGCAAGGCAACTTGGAAAGGAAAGGGTTTATTCCCCTTACACTTCCATATCACTATCCACCATCAAAGGAAGTCAGGATAGGAAGTCAAGAGAAGTAGGAACCTGAAAATAAAAGCTGATGCAGAGGACATGAGAAAGTGTTGCTTACTGGCTGGCTTCCTCTGGCATTCTCTGCTACATTTTTCATAGAACCTAGAATCAACAACCCAGGGATGGAACCATATTCAATGGGCGGGACCCCTCCCTCATCAATCACTAATTTTAAAAATTCCTTACAAGCTGCTTGCCTATACCTTGGTCATGTGTGGGCATCTTCTCAATTTAGGTTGCTTCTTCTTAGATATCTTTATCTTGTGTCAAGTTGACCTAAAACTATCTAGTACAATGGTCCCTTGCCAACTTGACCCACTAACATAACACCATTAACACACTATTTTTCCTTTCTCATTTGTGTTGAAGATCATAAATCAGCAACATAAAAACTTTAAAACTCCTACAGTCTGCAAATCAAACACATTACATATTCAGTTCCTTTAAAATGTCCAGTCTCTTTAAAAATCCAAAGGCTCTTACAAACATTCAAAATCTCTTAACTGTGGGCTAAGCTAAAATTCAAAACTAAAATAAGTACTTTCTTACTTCAAGAGGGAAGAAATAAGGTACAGTCAAAATCATATCAAAACAAAACCAAACATCCAATGCCGTAAGTAATGCAATGTCCAATGTTTAGGATCTACTCACAATCTCTTGGGGTCCTCCAAATGCCGTGAATCATTTCTTCAACCCTTCTCTCTGCATCTCACACAACTTGTCTTCTAGGCTTCAGATGGCTCCACTCTCCCACTGCTGCTGTTATTGGTGGTCATCTCATGATACTAATATCTTCAAAATGCTGGTGTCTTCTGCTGACACTGAGCTGTACTTTTTCCAGTAGCCTCTCCTGAACTTTCTTCAGGGAATACAACCCTGCCACACAGAACAAAACCTTAGCTTCTCTCCAGGATCCCTTCATACTTTCAAAACAAGTACTGTCTGGGTGGTTCTTTCACTGACAAGTTCAGCTATAGCCTTGGTAATGTCTGGAACACAGCTTACATGAGGTGAGTCTCAGGAAATGCTTTCAACTCCCATGATGGTAGTTCTTAATCATTACCAATTTCTCAGCACTAGCTGACTAACCCCAAGTATCACAGCAAAGGATTGTTTTCTCATTAGTAGTTCTGGTATCTTGTTAATCAAAGCTGATCCTTTAGTCCCAATTAACCAGAACTATAGAACCTTAGTTGGTACTAATAGAGTCTTCAAACATCCCAATGCAGACCTCTTGTTGGCATCGTGCTCAACATTCTTATCTTCCAAATTTTTACAGAACAGCACACTGAAATTTTATTATTTAGCATCTTTTCTAGTCCAAATTTCCAAAGTTTTCCCACAACTCTCCCAGAACACAGGGACAGGTCTCACAGCTATACCCTACTATCCTGCTACCAACTTATCTTAATTAGGTATATTCTCTCTGTGACAAAACACCATGACCAAAGCAACTTGGGGAGTAAAGCATTTATTCCACCTACACTTGCTTAACAGAGTACATTATCAAAAAGTCAGGACAGAAACCTGAAGGCAGGAGCTGATGCTGAGGCCACAGAGTTATGCTATTTACTGAATTGCTCCTTCTGGCTTGACCATGGGTCTTACAGAACCCATGACCACCAGTCCAGGGATGGCACTACCCACAATGGTCTAGGCCCACCTTTACCTACCTCCAGTTAAGAAATGAGTTATAAGCTTGCCTACAGCCCAATCTTATGGAAGCATTTTCTTAACTGTGTTCTATCCTCTCTAATATCTTTAGCTTGTGTAAAATTTACCTTTCCATCATGCCAGGTCAGTATTGTTTAAATACAGAAGCAAATGGAACTATTTCCTTGTTTCCAGACCACAGCTGCTACTTATACACTGGTAGACTTCCTCAGCACCCAGATTGCTTTGTAAACCTATTATCTAAACAGGGTTAGTGAGGACTTTGCACACCTCAAATCATGGTCTCCAGAAAGTGTAATGTGGACTGGCAATATAATAATATTGTTCCATTTTGACTAGATCTTTTAACTGGAATGATATCTGAGAGCAGTGAGTTTTGGTGAAATGCTGCTACAGTTTTTGCACTTTATCCTTGTAAGTTACACTCTTTTTATTCCTGGACACATTCATGACCAGTTGTCATAGTGCTCCAGAACTCTAGTTCTGAGCTAAGTGGAGTTACTTCATAGCTCCCAAGTGATGGTGAACTCTTAACCAAACTTTCCCATTTTAGCATCTTTTAAAAATTATTCTTGATTGTCAGCTTAACACATCTGTTAAGAGGGAACATCTATTGAAGAATTGACTCTAGTCAATTGACCTGTGTGCATGTCTATGGGGCATTTTTTTTTTTATTTGTACATGATGTAGGCAGGCCTATTGCAGTACCAACAGTGACAGTTTTGGGCATGTGGATCTAGGATATATGACAATCATCTGAACAAGTAGATGGAGCAGTAAGCCATAAACAGCATCCTCCATGGTCCCTGTTTTAGCTTCTACCATTGTGATGATGGATTGTTTACTTTATTTAAAGGTAAAATAAGCCATTGACTCCCCCAAATTGAATTTGGTCAGTGTTCTATCATAGCATTAGAAAGAAAGCTGCAGATTATTTTTTTTCTGAATAATGAGTTTGTTTGGATATTTCTTATATGTGTATAATATAATTTGTTCATGTTGCTTAGCATGATGATCTCTAACCTTCAGCTTAGACATAATTTCTTTCCTTTTCATTGTTTATTAAAAGTACATTGTGTAGTCATACCACATTTTCTTTTTCCATTCCTCTGCTGATAGGTATCTAAGCTGGTTTCATTTCTTTGCTATTGTGAGTACTGCTACAACGGAGGTAAAGTATGCTGCCTTGCTTCTTTTAGGCATTATGATTGTTTGAATAAGAATGACCACCCCCAAGACGTGGACTCATATATTTGAATGCTTAGTCATAAGTGTGGCACTACATGAGAGGATTAGGAGGTGTGGCCATGTTGGTAGGTATGGCCTTGTTAGATAAAGTGTTTCACTAGGTCTTGAGGTTTGAAAAGTCTAAACCAAGCATGGTTGCTCTCTTCCTGCTACCTGTGGATTTGAATGTACAATTCTTAGCTACTTCTCCACTATCATGCTGCTATGATCCCCACCATAATGATAATAGAGTAAACTACTGAAAATGTAAGCAAGCTCTACCTAAGTATTTTCTGTTATAAGAGTTGGTGCATTTATATTTTCTATTCACAGCAATAGAACACTGACTAAAACATGCATATCCTCAGGAGGTAGTTCTATTTCAAATTTTAGGGCAACTTCCATTCTGATTAGCTATAGTAGCTGAAGTAATCTACCAAGAGCAGTAGGCAATATTCCTTATCTTGCCCCCATACTCATTAGAAACTTCTGGTTTTGTTTGCTTAACTGGAGACAGACAGATTGCCAGTGTAGTTTTAATTTACATTATGATTAAAGATATTGAACTTTTTTCATATATTTTTGATTATTTGTACTTTACTATCAGTTTCACAAAAAATAAATATAAAATTGTATCAATACCATAGAGTTTTCTTGAGAATTAAATGAAATAGTTTATTCAGAATTGTGCCTAGAACATACTTGATAGATAGTATCTGTAATGATTATAGTGCCCTGAATTCTTGACTATAGTATACTGTCAACAATTTTTAACTTTACAAACTACTCCTTATTCAAAATTATTTTGTCTACCTTCATTTCTTCATAGTCATTCATTTATTCATCCCATTAACTCAAGATAAGTTGATATATGTGTAGAATACAGAAGTGAATCAATATTAGTTCTTACTAAAAGAGTGATTGTTAATTATAACTCTCCTAGAATTATTTTGGTCTTTGGGAAATAAAGGTTATTTTCTGACATCTAATCTTTGTAATTGTTGAAGAATTGCCTCTTTTTAACATCTAAAATACCACTATAGAAACTTGCTAATTCCAGAAGGAATAAAACCACAATATTTCTCACAGATAGTGCTGGGGAAAATCTTGCGACGATGGAACATTTGTTTCATACCAAAATATTCACTAAAATAATAACAAAATATTTCTTGCTCAATTTCCTAATGGATAGCTTGGAAAGACTCATACCCAACATTATTATTAATGTGAAATATGGAATGCTTTCCTCTTAAATTCAGGAAGTACATGACATGAATGCTTTTCTCATTATTCTCCATTGCACAAGTGAGTCTGATGTAGGGAACTGGCAAAGGTTCTTCAAGATGGCAATATAAAACATTCTGTATTCTCAGATGAAAGAATGTTCTTTTTAGGGATTTTTAAAGGAGTCTACAAAAATAATTTTAAAAAGTAATAGCCTCTCAATGTCATGTGATCCATGCCACTTCTTCATCGAAATTATATTTCTATACATTATCAGTATAATTTCTATACAGTATCAGTATCAGAAAAATTCAAAAAGAACTGGGGGAGGAAGGAGAACATGATCAAGTATGGAGAGAGAAAGGACAGAAGCTCTGAGGGCCAGCATAATGAATAAAAATATGCAACCACAGGGGTGGAAGGTGGGGGAACCCTAGACTTTGGAGGTGAGAAACTGTCAGGACTCAAAGGGAGGGACCTTAGATGAAATGTCCAAAGTGGGGAGAGAGAAATCATGAGTCCACCTCCAGTAGAAGGACAAAACATCAAGTGGAGGGATGGGGTTTTTATCTCAAAGTCCAAAACTCTGACCCAGAATAGTGCCTGTCAAAAAGAACTGCAGGGGCAAAAATGGAGACACTGAAGGAAAGGATGTTCAGTGACAGGCCCAACTTGGGATCTATCTCAAGGGGAGGCCTCAAGGCCTGACACTGTTACTGATGCTAAGGTGTGCATACAGACAGGAGCCAAGTGTGGCTTTCCTCAGAAAGACCTTATAAGCAGGTGACTGAGAGGTATGCAGATACTTACACCCAACCAATGAACTGAAGTTGGGGACCCCTGTGGTTAAGATAGAGAAAGGCTGAAAGAAGCTGAAGAGGAGGGCAACCCCATAAGAAGACCAGCAGTCTCAACTAACCTGGACCACTGATCCCAACCAGGTATCCCACACTAGCTTTTCCAAGGCCCCTGACACATATGCAGCACAGAACTGCCCACTCTGGCCTCAGTGAGAGAAAATGTGCTTTAACCCTCAAGAGATTTGAGGCCCCATGGAGTGGGGAGTCCTGGCAGGGTGATGGGGACATCCTCTTGGAGAAAGGGGGAGGAGGAATGGGATGAGGAACTGTGGGAGGGTGCACTGGGAGGGGGGCAATGATTACATTATAAAAAATAAAAGTAGTATATTAAAAAATTATAATGTAAATTTTATTTATAACATGAAAAATAATTGAAATACATTTAAACAAGCAAATTCAAGACTTTCACAAAAATGTTAAAAGAATTTAAACTTCTGTATAATGTAAGGATATCTGATTTAATGAAGTTTAAGTCTTAAAGTTGACAAGATGGAAAATTACCCCAAATAAGCTACAGCTTCAATGCTTTCTCTATAAAATTGAAGCATTATAGTACATTGTTTTATAGTATTGACTATATACACTATATACTCAAAATGTTTATTTTGAAATAAAAAGACCAAGGAACTAAAGTACTTATGAAAGCTGAAGGATTTATACTTAATGATCATAAAATTGATTGCAAAGCTACAAAAATCAAGGCCATATGTTGCTGTAATGAGAATCAACTAGAAATCAGTAAGATGAAAATTAGAGTCTTATACTTGTAGTATATTGATTTTTGGAAAGATGTTAGCACAATTCAGAGAGAAAGGATAACCCTTTTTCTGCAAATTGTGAAGGAGGGACAACTAATTATCTTCACAAGAAGGGATAAATTTGGATCCCTACCTTATAACATTAACAAAAATTTAATCCATATGGATCGTAGGCCTAAATGAAAGTTCTAAAATTGTAAAAATCAGTAACTAAAACACAAGAGTTGATTCTATTTATAGAAAAAATTCAGAAAACAAAAATAAATCTACAGCAAGCACACATCATTAGCTTCTTGTGCTGGGGTGCTAGTGTAGGGCAGTGGAGATTAACAGGGAATTGATCTCAGGTTTGCTTTTTGAGTAATGAACATGACTTAGAACTCACTTTCAATGATGCTTCTTCAACTTTTGAAATAACCTGTAATATTCATTAAGTTGTGTAAATGAGTTCATATTTCTCTGGGAATTATTATTAAAAACAGGGCTTGGGGTGTCACTCAGCATGTAGAATGACTATCTAAATTCATGATTATCTGCCCTGCACAGTGGAAGTTAGAGGACAAATTGTGGGAGTCAATTTTCCCCTTTCATGTGTGGGTTCTGGGGATCAATCTCAGGCCATCAAGCTTGGTAGCAAGTACCCCTACAAGCTGAGCCATCTCAGCATACCAAGAGTCTACTTTTTCCTTCAAAACAATATAAAAAATTTTGTGAGAACAGCTGATAATATCTGGCAGAGAATGTTAAACAAAGCTTTACAACTGGAAAGGAGTACTAATAACAATTTTTTTCCATTTTTTGTTCTTTATTCTTTGAACATTATGCAATAAAATATATTTACCATAATAACTATTATTTTTGTTATTAGTTGCACAACAGTTTAATCTGCAAAGTACTAATTGCTACCAGTCCTGAATTTCTGCAGTACTATCTTATTTTCTTTAATAATTTATCAATTATCATTAATGCATCACCTTCACTAACAACATATATGTTAATTTATAAGTCATAGAGGCCATTCTCTGCTACATATGCATCTGGAACCATGAGTCCCTCCATGTGTACTCTTTGGTAGGTGGTTTGGTCCCTGGGAGCTCAGGGGGATCTGGTTGGTTGATATTGTTGTTCTTCCCATGGGGTTACAAAACACTTCAACTCCTTCAGTCCTTTCTCTAACTCCTCCATTGGAGACCCCATGCTCTGTCCAATGGTTGGCTGCAAGCATCCCCCTCCGTATTTGTCAAGCACCAGCAGAGCCTCTCAGGAGACAGCTATATCAGCTTCCTGTTTACATGCACTTCTTGGCATCCAAAACACTGCCTACATTTGATGACTGTATATGGGATGGATCCCCAGGAGGGGAAGCCTCTGAATGGCCTTTCCTTCACTCTCTGCTCCACACTTTGGTCTGTGAATTGAATCTTGGTATTCTGAACTTTTGAGCTAATATCCACTTATCAGCGAGTGCATACCATGTGTGTTCTTTTGTGACTGAGTTACCTCACTCAGGATGATATTTTCAAGTTCCGTCCATTTAACTAAGAATTTTATGAAGTCATTGTTTTTAATTCCTGAGTAGCATTCCATTGTATAAATGTACCACATTTTCTATATCTACTCCTCTGTTGAAGGACATCTGGGTTGTTTCCAGCTTCTGGCTATTATAAACATGGCTGTAACGAACATAGTGAAGCATGTGTCCTTATAACATGTTAGAGCATCTTCCGGGTGTATGCTCAGGAATATTCTAACTGGGTCCTCAATTTTCTAAGGAACTGTCAGACTGATTTACAAAGTGGTTAATACCAGCATGCAATCCCACAGGCAATGAAGGAGTGTTCCTCTTTTTCCACATCCTTACCAGCATCTGCTGTCATCTGAGTTTTTGATCTTAACCATTCTGAGTGGTGTAAGGTGGAATCTCAGTGTTGTTTTGATTTGCATTTTCTTGCTGACTAAGGATGTTGAACATGTCTTTAGGTGCTTCTCAGTCATTTGAGTTTCCTCAGTTGAGAATTCTCTGTTTAGCTCTGTTCCCCATTTTTTAATAGGGTTATTTGGATCTCTGGAGTCTAACTTCTTGAGTTATTTGTATATATTGGATATTAGCACTTTATCACATATAGGATTAGTAACATTCTTTTGGCAATCTGTTGGTTGCTGTTTGGTTCTATTGACAGTGTCTTTTGCATTATAAAAGCTTTGCAATTTTATGAGTTCCCATTTGTCAATTCTTGATCTTAGAGCATAAGCCATTGGTGTTCTGTTCAGGAAAATTTCCCCTGGGCCCATGTGTTTAAGGCATTTTCCTACTTTCTCCTCTATTAGTTTCAGTGTTATCTGGTTTTATGTGGAGGTCCTTGATCCACTTGGACTTGAGTTTTGTACAGGGAGATACAAATGGATTGATTTGCATTCTTCTACTTCTTGACCACCAGTTGAACCAGCATCATTTGTTGAAAATGCTGTCTTTTTTCCACTGGATGGATGGTTTTAGCTCCTTTGTCAAAGATCAAGTGACCATAGGTGTGTGATTTCATTTCTGGGTTTTCAGTTCTATTTTATTGATCTACCTGACTGTCACTGTACCAATACAATATAGTTTTATCACTATTGCTCTGTAATACAGCTTGAGGTCAGGGATGTTGATTCCCCCAGAAGTTCTTTTATTGTTGAGAATAATTTTCACTATCCTGGGTTTAAAGTCAAAGGCAGAACCTTTTTCTTCAGCTAAAGATCTAATACAATATCCTAATGATATAAATTCTAGAGTGTGTTTCTAGTTGAGTAATCCCATACCAGTCTACATTAGAGAGGAGTGATTGGGTAATAATCCCTTAGTGTGGCCTCTATCAGCAATTCAGAAAACAGTAGGCTTGTTAGGATTAAGGATATTCTCTGCTCTCTACAAGATTCCTCCTTAAGTAGTTTCCATCCAGAAAGCCAGTTCCTTTTTGAAACATTCTTGGCCTAGAAGACATTTGTTTCTTTGAACTCTGTGTAACATTAAGAATGTGAATTCTTCTTACATATTTTTTGAAGTTAAGAAAAATATCCAGAAAATGCTTCAGATGGTAGAAACACCTACCATATTACATATATGGTATGTGTAATAGAGCAATAATATAAAATTTTCTTTTTGCTTATTATTACTGTTGTATTGGTTTGGGGAAATGGAGGAAGATTATTTTAGTAAAGTCTTCATAATGTAACTATCTTTCCTATACATTGTCAGATTGAGGATGGAGATAGGGTCCTAGAAATTACATTGTTCATTTGAATCGTGTGTGTGTGTGTGTGTGTGTGTGTGTGTGTGTGTGTGTGTGTGTTTTACAGAGGAAAACATTTCCTTTGGGATTGATTTCTCTTCAGAGGTTTAATCTATTGTCATCATGACAAGGGATATGAGAGTAAGCCAATAGACATGATGCTGGAGAAGGAGCTGAGAGTTCTATATCCAGACCAGCAGGAAACAAGAAAAGTGAGACACTGGGGCTGTCTTGATTTCTGAAAACCTCAAAGCACACTTCCAGTGACAAATTTACTCCTAACCTTTTCAGGTAGTGCCACTTCTTAGTGAACATGCATTTAAATCTGTGAGCATATAGGAACTATTTTTTCTTAATACCAGATTAATGAAACATTTTTTCAAGGAATATATTCTGATTATGATTTCCTTTCCCCCATTTCTGCATAGTTACTTTATTTCTCCTCACCAATCCTATTCCAAATTCTCTCTCTACCTCCTTCTCTTTCTCACTCCCTCTCTCTCTTCTTCCCTCCTTTCCCCCTCTCTCTCCTTTCCCCCTCTCTCTTTCTCAAAAACAAAGGGCCCAATTAAAAAGAAAAGAGTAGAAAAAAAGCAGAGAAAAATGAAAGAGTAGATAATCCTTACATAGAAACACATGCACACACTGAAAACCCAGATAAAACCATAATTTACAATAAAAAACCAAAACATTAAAAAAATCTACTGTGAGATTTTTAAAAAATCTTCCAAAATAGTTAACTTTGCGTTGGTGTCTACTGCTCAGCAAGGGGTCTGCATTTGAATGTAGTTTACAAGCTCTACTGAAAAAAACTAGTTTTTTCTTTGAGAACATTGGTTAATAGGAGATAGCTTGTAGGCCAGGGATAGGAGGTCATGTCTGTTTCATTCTGTCAGTGCTGGAACCCCACCTGATTTGGACCTCTGCAGGCCTTGTGTATGCTGCTATTGTCTCTGTGAGTTCATATATGAATCATATTCATATATGAGAATTTAGGTTATATCTGGAAGGCAGCATATCCTTGGTGACATCCACCCCATGGGTATTTACAATCTTACTGCTTCCATTTCCTCAAGGTTATCTGAACCCTGATGAGTAGAATTTGATGGAGACAACTCATTGAAGGATACTCAGTCTATGGTCTCTTATTCACTGTGCATTGCCCAATTGTGGGTCTCTGTATTCATTCCTTCCCACTGCAAGAGGAAAGTTCTATAATGTTGAGCAAGATGCTGATTTATGTGTATAGAAGATTTATTTAGACAAACAATATATTTGTTTTTTCCCCTAGGTCAATGTCCTATCTACTGTCAGGTTCTTGGTCACCCAAGCATCATGAGTTATGGATTCCAACTCATGGAATGAGCATTAAATCAAATTAGATAGGATTTCACTATCCCTACAATTTTTGTTCCAATATTGTATAAAATAACAGGAAGATCACCATTGCAGACTGAGGATTTATATCTGCATTGGTGTTTACCTTTCTCTTCTATGGCCTGTAAAATGCCTATTCTGTAATATATAAAGAACATTATTTAGTATACCAGTTCAATTTCTCCATTTTCAATGAAATAAGTAGATGTTGTACTTGGAAATAGGATCTTACTATCGGTTTGCAGAGAGGAAACCAATAGCCTTGACAATAGCATGACTTGTTTAGGGGTTTCCATTGGTCTCCTTTGACAAACAACAAATACATGTAACACATTCCTGGCTCTGGCAGGTTCATTTGGTGTCAAGAGATGAGGCAAGGCTTTGTCTTCTGTTATTTTGTGATTGCATTTAGATTACTGTCGTGTGTGTGTGTGTTTGTGTGTGTGTGTGTGTGTGTGTGTGTGTGAAGTTCCTAGTGTAGTATCTTTCCATATGATTCCTCAGATGATTTTTGCTTTTAGTTTTCTGTCCATATATTTCCTCCCCCTCCTCAAACATTCAAATAATTGTCTTTTAGAGGAAGTCCTTATGAGAATATTTTATTTACTGCTGCTGCTGTTAAAAAAACATAATTCTGTATTCTTTTGAAAGTATAACAGTATATGAATGAAGTAGACACAATTTGGCTCTTCTTTAGTTTTTTATATGTGGGTATTTTGCCTGCATATGTTATCGTTTGTGCACCATGTCCATGCAGTGCTTGACAAGGACTTCAGCTCCCCTGGAAATAGAATTACATACTGTTGTGAGGCACCATGGAGATACTAATAATCAAACCCAGATCCCCTGCATGAGCAGGCAAGCTCTTAATTGCTGAGATATTTTTCCATCCTGAGATCTTGATACTGCTGGTCTTCCTATGAGGTCACCCTCCTCCTCAGCTTCTTCCAGACTTTCCCTAATTCAACCACAGGGGTCATGACTTTGGTCCATTGGTTGAATGTAAGTATCTGCATGTGATTCTTTCAGTTGCTTGTTGGGCCTCTTAGAGGGAAGCCATGCTAGACTTCTATCTGTAAGTAAATCATACTATCAATAATAGTGTCAGGCCTGGGAGCCTCCCCTTGAGCTGGATCCCAATTAGGTCTGTCACTGGACCTCTTTTCTCCCAGACTCTTCTCTATTTCTGTCCCTGCAGTTCCTTTAGACAGAAACAATTCTAGGTCAGATTTTTTGACTCTGACATGGTATCCACATCCCTCCAATTAATGTCCTGTCTTTCTTCTGGAGGTGGACTCTACAAGTTTCCCCTCCCCACTGTATAGCATTTCATCTAGGTCCCTTGCTTTGCATCCTGAAAGTCTCTCACCTCCCAGGTCTCCAGTACATTCTATAGCCCCACACCCAATTAGTACCTGCCCAGGTTGCCGTTCCGTCTGTTTCCATTCTTTCTGCTGGCCCTCAGAGCTTCAGACCTATTTCTTCCCCAACCACCAATACCTGACCATGTTCTCACTTTTTCATCCCTGTTCTCTGTTCCACCCAACTCCTTCCCTCCCTCTGATCCTCGTGATTGTTTTCTTTTCCTGCCCAAGTGGGATTGAGGCATCCTTACCTGGGCCCTTCAGGTTCTTAACATTCTTGATTGTATCCTGGGTACATTGTACTTTTTTGGCTAATATCCACTTACACCATGCAAGTTCCATTCTTTTGCCTGCAAAAATGATGTCTTCATTCTTAATAGCTTAATAGTATTATATTCTCTAATATATTTCTGTATCCATTCTTCCATTGTGGGACATCAGCACTGTTTCCATCTTCTGGCTATCACACATGAGGCTACGTGTGGAACATGTATCCTGTAGCATGGTGGGGCATCTTTTGGTTATATCCCCAAGAGTGTTATAGCTTTGCCTTCAGGTAGATCTATTTCCAATTTTCTGAGGAACCTACAGATTGATTTCCAGAGTAGTTGTACCAATTTGCAATTCCACCCCCAATGGAGGTAGGTATCTCTTTCTCCACAACCTCACCAACATATGCTATCACAAGAGTTTTTGATCTTAGACATTCTGATTGGTGTAAGGTGGAATCTCAGAGTTGTTTTTATTTGCCTTTCCCTGATCACCGAGGACTTTGAACATTTCTTTCAGTGCTTCTTAGCTGTTCAAGATTCCTGTGTTGCAAATTCTGTGTTTATTTCTATACCCCATTTTTTGATTGGGTAGGTTTTTTTTTTTTTCTTTTTGTCGTTAGCTTGAGTTCTTTATATATTTTGGATATTAGCCCTCTGTTGGATGTGGGGTTAGTGAAGTTTTTTCCCAATCTGTAGGTTGCCTATTTGTCTTATTGACTAGGTCTGTTACCTTATAAAAGCTTTCCAGTTTCGTGAGGTCTTGATTATCATTTCTTGATTTTAGAGCCTAAGCCATTGGAATTCTGTTTAGGACCACCCTCTCTCATGCCAGTGAGTACTAGGTTCTTTCTCATTTTCTCTTCTACTAGATTCAATGTATGTGGTTTTAGGTTGAGGTCCTTGATCGAGTTGGACTTGAGTTTTCTTCAAGGTAATAAATATGGGTCTATTTTCATTTTTTCTACATATAGACTGTCAGTTAGACCAGTACCATTTATTGAAGGTGTTATCTTTTTACCATTGTATATTTTTAGCTTGTCAAAGATCACGTGTCTGTAAGTGTGTGATTTTATTTCTGGGTCTTAAATTCTATTTCACTGATCAACCTGTCTATCTCTGTAGCAATACCATATTGTTTTTGTCACTACTGCTCTGTAGTATAGGTTGAGGTCAGGTGATGCTGATTCCCTCAAAATTTCTTGTAGTTTTAAACATTGTCTTTAAAGAATTGTGTTTGTATTTTAATGGGGAGTGCATTGCATCTCTAAATTGATTTTGGTAAGATGGTCATTTTTACTATGGTAATTCTACCAATCCATGAGCATAGGAGATCTCTCCATTTTGCGAGGTCTTCTTCGATTTCTTTCTTGAGAGGCTCGAAGTGCTTTCACTGCTTTGGTTAGAGTTTCCCAAAGAGATTTTATATTATTTGTGACTATTGTGAAGGTCGTTGTTTCCCTAATTTCTTTCTCAGCCCATTTATCATTAGTATAGACTCAGGCTAGTGATTCATTTGAGTTAATTTTATATCCAACCACATTGCTGAAGTATTATCAGCTGTAGAAATTCTCTGGTAGAATTTTGGGCTTGCTTATGTATACTATCTTATCATCTGCAAATAGTGATGACTTATTCTTTGTTAAGTTTTATTACCTTGATCTCTTTTGCTGTCTAATTGCTCTAGGTAGAACTTTGAGTATTATATTGAATAAATAGGGAGAGAATGGGCAGCCTTGTTTTGTCTATGCTTTTAGTGGGATTGCTGCAAGTATCTCTCCATTTAATTTTCCATTGGTTGTTGGTTTGCTCTATATTGCTTTTATTATGTTTAGGTTTGGGCTTTGAGTTCCTGATCTCTCCTATACTTTAAACATGAAAGGTTGTTGTGTTTTTGTCAAAGGCTTTTCAGCATCTAACAAGATGTTCATGTGATGTTTTACTTTGAGTTTTATAAATATAGTGTATTATTTCATGAATTTTCACATATTGAACCAACCTTGCATCCCTGGGATTAAGCCTACTTGATTGTGATGAATGATGGATTTGATATGCTTTTGGACTCGGTTTGAGAGAATTTTATTGAGTATTTTTGCATGGATATTCAGAAGTGAAATTGGTCTGAGTTTCTTTTTTTTTTTTTTTTTAATTGGGTCCTTGTATGATTTAGGTATCAGAGTAATTGTAGCTTCATAGAATGAATTATGTAGTGTTACTTCTATTTCTACTTTATGGAATAATTAGAAGATTGTTGGTATTAGCTCTTCTTTGAAGGTCTGGTATAATTCTGAGCCAAAGCAATCTGGCCATGCTTTTGTTTGTTTGTTTGTTTGTTTTTTGTTGTTTTTTTGTTTGTTTTTTGTTTTTTGTTTTTTGGGGGAGTGTTTAATGACCTCTATTTCTTTAGCAGATATGGACTTGTTTAGATATTTTATCTGCTTGGTACATGGTATGTGTCTAGAAAAATCATTCATTTCATCTGGGTTTTCCAGTTTTGTGGAGTATAGGTTTTTGTAGTAGGATCTAACGATTTTTTTAATTTCCTCCATTTCTGTAGATTTGTCTCCCTTTGCCCTTCAGGTTTTGTTAATTTGGATACTGCCTCTGGGCCTTTTAGTTAGTTTGGCTAGGAGGTTATCTATCTTGTTGATTCTCTCAAAGAACCAGCTATTAGTTTTGTCTATTCTTTGCATCATTCTCTTTGTTTCTAGTTGGTTGATTTAGCCCTGAGTTTGACTATTTTCTGCTGTGTACTACTGATTTTTTGTTTTAGAACTCTCAGGTGTGCTGTTAAGTTGCTAATGGCTAATGTAAGATCTCTCTAGTTTCTTTACCAGGGCACTTAGTGCTAAGAATGTTTCTCTTAGCACTGCTTTCATTGTGTCCTATAAGTTTGGGTATGATGTGTCAACATTTTCATTAAATTCCAGACAGTCTTAATTTCTTTCTTTATTTCTTCCCTGACCAATTTATCATTGAGTAGATAGTTGTATGTGGACTTTTTGTTGTTTTTGCTGTTAATGAAGGCCAGCCTTAGGCCATGGTGATCAGTTTTGTATCAGTTGAGAGTTATTTGTGACCTATTATATGGTCGATTTTGGAGAAGGTACCATGAGTTGCTGAGAAGGTAGATTCTTTTTTTTATGGTGAAATGTTCTGTATATATCTGTTAAATCCATTTGTTTCAAATCCTGTATTAGTTTCACTGTCTCTCTGTTTACTTTCTTTTTCAAAGACCTGTCCATTAGTGAGAGTGGGGTGTCAAAGTCTCCCACTATTGTTGTGTGGGGTTCAATATGTGTTTTGAGCTTTAGTAAACTTTGCTTTATGAATGTGGTTGCCATTGCATTTGGGACAGAGATGTTCAGAACTGAGACTTTCTCTTGGTGGACTTTTTTTTTTTGATGAATATGAACTGTCTGTCCCCATTTCACTTGATAACATTTTGTTAAAAGTCTATTTTCTTGGAAATTAGGTTAGCAACTGCTGATTGTTTCTTGGGATTATTTGCTTGGAAGACTCTTTTTCCAGCATTTTACTCTGAGATAGCATCTGTCTTTGTTATTGATGTGTGTTTCTTGTAGGCAGCAAAATGCTGGATCCTATTTGCATATACAGTCTGTTAGCATCTGTCTTTTTATTGAGAAATTGAGTACATTGATATTGAGAGATATTAAAGACAATTGCTTGTTAGTTCCTGTTAATTTGTTGTTGTAGGTAGCATTAATACCTGTGATTCTCTCCTTTTGGCTTTGTTGTGAGATGATCAAATTTTTTTCTTTGGTGTAGGTACCTTCCTTGTCTTGGACTTTTCCTTGCATGTTTCGATTGGTAGAATGTGGCTTTGTTCTGGAATATTTTGGCTTCTCCATCTATGTGGACTGAGTGTTTTGCTGGGTATAGTAGTTTAGGCTGGCATTTGTGTTCTCTTAGGGTCTGCATAACTTCTGTCCAGGCTCTTCTGGATTTTAGGGTCTCTGTGAGAAGTCTTATTTAATCCTGATTGGTGTGCCTTTATGTTACTTGGTCTTTTTCCCTTACAGCTTTTAATATTCTTTCTTTGTTCTGTGTATTTATATTTTGATTATTATGTGACAAGAGGGTTTTTCTTTTCTAGGACAATCTATTTGATGTTCTATAGGCTTATTGTACATTTATGGCCATATCTTTCTTTAGGTTGGGGAAATTTTCTTCTACGATTTTGCTAAAGAAGTTTTCAGGTCCTTTGAGCTGGGAATCTTAACTCTCCTCGTTTCCTATTGCTCTTAGATTCTATCTTTTCATGGATTTCTTGGATGTTTTGGGTTAGGAGTATTTTATGCTTTGAATTTTTTTTGACCACTGTGTCAATATCGATATCTTCTAAGATATCTTCTACCTGATATTCTCTCTTCTATATTATGTATTCTATTGTTGGTACCCACATACTTAATTCCTGACTTTTATATTTCCAGGACTTCCTCCATTTCTGTTTTTTGTTTGTTTGTTTGTTTGTTTCTACTTTTACTTTTAGGTCTTGGACAGCTTTGTTTGATTCCTTTACTTGTGACTGTATTTTTCTGTATTTCTTTAAGGGATTTATTTGTTTCTTATTTAAGGGTTTCTACCTGTTTACCTGTGTTTTCCTGTATTCATTTCAGTGAGTTATTTATATCCTCCTTAAAGGACTCTATTATTTTTATCAGATAGGATTTTAAGTCAGTTTTCTCATTTTTAGGTGTGTTGTTATATCTAGGGCTTGCTGTGGTGGGAGAACTGGGTTCTGATGAAGCCAAAGTATATTGGCTTCTGTTGCTTATGGTCTTGTGCTTGCCTCTCAGCATCAGGTTATCTCTCTTATTAGCTGGTCTGGGTGCCTCTGGGTTGCTGCAGGTCTCCTGGGAGTCTTGTGGCCCTGACTGTAGCAAACCTCCTGTGAGGTCTTCAGACAATGTGATCTTCAGAGTGGCAAACAAGCTGCTGATCTGTTGCCTTGGCTGCAGCAGATCTCCTGGGAGGTCTTTAGACTATAGTCTTCAGAAGAGCAGGCAAGCTGTTGCCCTTCATATAGCTGTTCTCCTGGTAGGCCTTCAGACTGTGGTGTCTTTAGAGGAACAGCTAAGCTGGTGATCTGCCTCAGAAGAATACATAGGCTGGAAGGGAAAACTGATTTTTTCATACCCCAGCAGCAATTGGTTAGCAATAACTCCTCAGATTGTAACGGGACTCCTTAGCCTTCTCTACCATACATTCTAGGGTTTGTGTTCCATAATCCTATACAGATCTTGTACACAAGCTTAGAACTTTAGAAAAATTTCTTATTTCTGAAACTATTCTTTTAAAATAAACATATTTACTCATCCCATAAAAATTAAGCACATTTATTTAAAATAAGAGAAATAGTTTATTCTGCCTTTGACAAATTTTAGGGCCATTCATCTGCTGATTAAAGGTTATATATATTGTACCATGAAAATGTATCAAAGTTCTATGGATGATTGGTCACAAACCTTCCATTTGTGGAGTCAAGTTAAATAGCTTTATCTTTTGGTCCCCAGGTCTCCTTTACTTCCCTTTATATTGCCTTGAGTTGCAGTGATTTATGTACAAGGTTTAATTGTCCTAAACAGTAATAACAACAATAGTAAAATTATTAGTAATAATTTTATATATTAATATAATGTATTAATATATTACTATATATTAATATATTATATTTTAATGTATTATATATTATGTTATATGTTATATATTATATATTAAAACTTCACTATTTGAAATCAAATTCTACACTTAGGTCTAAAATTTCAGGGTTTTTTTCTGTTTTTTTCTTTTATTAATCATTTTATTCATTTACATTTCAAATAATATCTCCCTTCCTGGTTACCCATCCCCGTCTACTCTGCCCTGCATCCCATCCCCTCTTTCTCCCTCCCTTTTTTCTCTATGAGGGTGCTCTTCTACCCACTTACCCACTCCCACCTCACTATTTCAGCATCCCCCTATGCTGGGGCATCAAGCCTCCACAGGACCATGGGCCTCTCCTCCTATTGATGTCATGTAGGGCCTTCCTCTGCTACATATATGTATCTGGAGCTATGGCTCCCTCCATGTATATTCTTTGGTTGGTAGTTTAGTTCCTGGGAGCTCTGGGTGGTCCAGTTAATTGATGCTGTTCTTCATATGGTGTTGCAATCTCGTTTAGCTCCTTCAACCCTTCCCCTAGCTCTTCTTTTGGGGTCCCTAGTCTCAGTCTGATGGTTGGCTGTGAGTATCTGTATATGTATTGGTCAGGTGTTGGTAGAACCTCTGAAAGAACAGACATATCAGGCTCCTTTCAGCAAGTACTTCTTGGCATCAGTAATAGTGTGGGGATTTGGTGTTTGCAGATGGGATGGATTCCTAGGTGGGGTAGTCTCTAGATAGTTTTTCATTAAGTCTCTTCCATTTTTTGTCCTCATCTTTCCTTTTAACAGGAAAATTTCTGGATTAAAATTTTGAGTTATGTGGGTGGCACCTTCCTTCAAATGGTGGCCTTGCCTATCTACTGCAGGTGGTCTCTATAGGTTGTATTTCCCCTTTGTTGGGTATTTTGACTATAGTCATCACCATTGTATTCTGGGGGCCTCTCTCTTCCCTGTATGAGACTTTCTAGTGAATACTGCCAGTTCCCCATCCCCCACTCTTACATGTTTCTATTCAATTTTCTGACCCTCAGTTTGTATTTCTCAAGAGCAAATTTCATCTGCATAGTCACAATCCCTTTACTAAGCCTCAACATTTATCTCTGAACATATATCCTAAGTATAAAATTGTCATCAAAATTTTTATTCTATTTGTAGCTTATTCTTCTTAGTGTCCAATTTCTATTAAACAGCTATTTTTGGAAATTTTTAGCATCCTTTCTCTGTATAGACTCTTTTTCGTGTCATCTGCATTTTATATGACTAGATTACATTGACCCTTTTAGCTTGAATACTAAAGTTTTAGATTGTGATAGTCCTATTGCCTAACAGCAAGATGAATGCTACTGTTTTGTACTCCAAGACAGAATCCATTAAAAATTCCATTTTAAACTTCTGCAATTCCTGACTCAAAATTTAAAGTTGGGATTAGAGGTGTCCCAGTATGTTCTGCTTCTCCTTCTTCTTTTTTTTTTTAATTACTTTGTGAAGGTATCCACTGCTGATCTTTTCATTTAGTAATTACTATGTGATCTATGCTTTATTTGAACAATATAGTTACTTTTAAAATAATTTTCTTTAGTCCGCTTCTATTCCCAAATCATGTTAGGCACCATGTCTTGGGTGTGTTTCAATTCCTTAAAGTAAAATCTTAAGAAAAATCTAATTTTGCATATAAAATACATAATATAGAAAGCACTAGCCTTAGATACAAAATGCCATAAAAATGTAAAGATCACTACCTTAAGTGTTTAATAATTGACTTTTGTGAGAGAATGAAGAATATGTTTTAAAAAACATGCCTTGAGGCTTTTGCATTTTGTTTTAAATAACAAGAGGACATTATATCTCTTAAATATAAGAAGGACATTTCCTCAGGGGAGAAGTCTGTGTACTGGTATTTTATTGCTTCTCTAGATAACATTACTGGACAGCTTGAGAACATAACTTCCAAGAGGACTAGGTAACTCTAATTTAACACATGTGGATTAGCTATGAGATCAGGGGATGTAACTCTAAGTGGAGAATATAACATACTCATGGCATGGGTTTGTTACTCTTATTTTTATATAGGGCCTTTTGGCTTGTTGATTGAAAGATAACTTGAGAAATGGAGCAGTGACATAGAATAAAGTGTAATAATCATAAGCAGAATTATTTCTATGGTCATAAGAATAATATGCTGTTTTTCATGATGTCCCACAGCTAATCATCACAATATAATGAGCCCCATTCACTCCAATCCTATTACATCCATTTGTAAGTAAAACATAGTTTATTGAAAATATGTATGGTAAGGCATTAAGGTTAAAAAGAAGCAACAAAAAATTATAATCAATGTTTAACTATGCTTTGGTCACAGGCTTCTGTATACACAGGTTATCAGACACAAGAAGCATGCTGTGAATACACTAAAGGAATAGTAATTAGGGACCATGAGTCACAGAGAACTGTCAAATGAAAGGCATAAAATTAGCTTTTTCAGAGCTTCTGATCACTGTAACATTTCAACTTTGATACCCATGAAGAATACCAAATTGAAAATGAACATGTATAAATATTGACAACTGATATATAGTACCAGATTTGTCAGGTATATCTTTCTCTAAGGCCTGCATATATTCCTAATCTAAAAGTTCATGCAGTATGGAAGCAAATTTGTGGAGACATTTGCTGTTCTTCTATTACATTTTTGAGAAATTATGTAACCAAGATCCTGCACAGCAAGGGCTTCGTTTTTATGTCTGCTATCAAATAGAAATCTAAATTGGCACCTGAGGCTAAGCATGTTTATATCCATGAATTCCACAACATGAGCAAAGCAATTCTAGCAAAATCTAAAAGATCAAATGCTACTGTTATTTACTGTGTTTGCAAACATGGTTTAGGAGTTCCTTTTAAGGAGATGATTTCTTGAGGAGAACCTTCCCATGTGAGAGGAACATGGCCATCAAATTTTCATGTCCTTTCACCAGTAAATTTCAGATATTCTGCAGGAATGAGGTTCAACATCATATATAAAAGTGAACAATGTCGTTCGCCTTATATTTTATGAGTGACACCAGAAATATAAAGAAGACTAAATTTAAAAATAAAAATCAGGGAAAAAAATCAGGGACTATGGAAATGTAGAGCTAATTGTATAGGGAAGGCACAAGTGTCATAATGTACTGGGCAAACAGTCTTTCTTAGGACTCTTCAATGTTTCTAATAAATATTAGCTAGAAATTGTTGCTAAGCCATCCTACTTACTAATTTGACAATAATATCAAGCTAGTATTTTAGTGGTTTACAATTTTTAAAAAATCCTTGAATGAGTCTTATTTCCAAGTATAATATGTAAGCAAGATAGAAGTAAAATACTGTAGTCAAATTCTTTGCAGCCTGGTCTCCTGGCCTTTCATACAGTTATTTGTGACTCTAAACAGATAACTTAGAACAGAGAGCCAAACACAAAGTCCATGAAACATTTGAGATCTAAAGTATAAAAAGGAAGTTAAGCAATCAATGGGAGGTAGTAACTGTGAATACAGAGTAGAGGTGAGCATGTTTGACTGTGAGGCACTAGGAAGGGGACAGTGGGAATAACCTAGGTAGGGCAGATCACATAATCTAAGACACTCAGGTGGTGAATCAAAAATGATAACATAGTTCAAAACCTGAAAGAAGTCTTTGTAACTGGAGTAGATATCTATGAGAATGTACTGTTTCTTCTTTATCCCTAAGTCATGGAAAGTTACTGAACCTAATGAATAATGAACTACTCAAATGAGTGGGAAAATATCAATATAAAACATTGAACTGATATTATATTCAACTAAACCTTGATTGTCGATTTCTGATGTCTTTAAGAAATAAGTAAAGCAAGACAATTTTTTTAAATTTTAACTCAATTTTTATTTCAATATAAGAAAATAGGTTAATCATACTTAGTTCTTGTCATGTTTTGCTGTTCATAAAAGTAATGTCTTTCTAAAGGGCATTAGTAGTAATGTTCTTTATTAACCATAAAGCCCAAAATAATATATCAAATGTACCACAAAGTCATGTCAACTATTAAGAATTTCATGCCTGTTTGTGTTTATGTATGGTCATTTTACTCTCATAATAGTCATTTCCCCTGATAATTTCAGCTACAGAAGAGACTGAATAAGGCGTGTTCTCCATCTATAATGTTATATATCACCTGAGACACACAGAGTCAATGACTACTTAGGAGAGTGGAGAAAGAACCATATAGGCCAGGCTCACATTCCAATGATTAAAACATGTACCTAACTCCAGTGGACATAGGTTAACCCCTTTCTCCTTTAATCTCTGTTGTAGTTAGATTTGTTGATTTTCACTCTGCACTTTTATCTTTCCTATACCTCCTCTAGGTATTTCAGTAACCCACATGATTCTCACAGTCATAGCCAGATTCTAAAGGGTGTTTCTACAGCTGAATCATCTCGTTAATGCGCTTTTTATACATTGTTTATATTCATAGGAATGCTCTGGATAACATAGGCTGAAGACCTATGTGTGAAAAACAGTTTACCAATGCAAACTTCACATTTATCATCATAATCTATTTCATGTGGTATTTGCTATGGTTTTTGAAACTTCATTTTAATTGATAAAACTAAGCTGGAACGTACCTGTAGACAATTAGTTCTAGATTTTCACCATAATTTTAATGTTCCAGTATATTTTAACACATGTACATTCTGTGCCTTTTTCATGGAACTTTGTGAAATAATATCATAAATCAGTGGTCTGTATGTATATATATATTCTTCAATCATAGAGTATTTGCATAGTATGTGCAAGGTCCTGATTTCAATTCCCAGCATTGAACACATACATACACACACACACACACACACACACACACACACACCTTCTCAATGTAATTTTATTATCATTTCTTGTTCTCAGTGTCTCTCATGTGTCAGCTCTATTTACTACCATTGTTGTAATGCTTAGCCACAGTAATAATTGCTGCTAGTTACTGAGTGCATATATAGATTGGGTACTGAGGTTCGCTTTTTTGTGTCTTATCTCACCTGAATTTTATTCTAATGTTATTCTGGAGAATTATTTTTCAGATTGTTTATTTGCCATTTTATGTTGCCCTATATGAACTGATAAAGTGCATGACTTTACATTTTTACACAAATGTATACATTTTCTTTTGATAAATGCTTACTTAGAACTTTCCTACATTATTTATTTTTTCTTACTTTATATCCTTATGTATTTTTATCTAAAGCAATTATTAGGTGCATGATTTGTATGTTTTTATCCAAGTCTTTAGATTTTCCTTTCATTCTATTGATTGTTTTATTTAATTGTAAAGAAACTTGCTAGTTTGTTATAATTGCATTTGTCTAATTTTGCTTTTGATGCTCATCTGTGGAGAATTATATCAAAAATGCCCAAACCAAGGGCAAAATATACCTGTAATGTGTGTTCTGCTAGAATTTCATATTTTTCATTTTATGATTAAGTCCAAATCACTTCAAGTGGGAGTTTTATATGATATGGGATATGGATCTCTTTGAATGCTTATACATATAATATCCAATTTTCTCAACAAAAATACTAAACAGGAGATCCTTTCCCCATTGTATCTTATTGACACTTCTGCTGAAAATTGGTCTACATAATTGTGTGAACTTTGGTAGAAGAAGCTGTTCAGATTCCACAGTCTGTGTACGAAGCAGTATCATGTGTGATAGCTTTTATACATAAATATAAATGTACGTATCCAGCTCTGTACATATATGTACATATTTATGATCCATTTAGCATGTTGAACCTAATTTTTAGGACTTTCATTACATTTTTACCTTTTGAAGCTGTCATTTAACGTAATACGGTCTTCATTTTATCCCTTATACCTGTACATCCAGGTATCTCACTGGATAAATTGAGATTTGTATGTAAAAGTTTGCTTTGTATCGTCCTGCAGGTTCCAGGAAGGTTTTCTTCTTTAAAAAATCTTTTTTTCTGTCAGTTCCTTAGACTGAGGAAATTTCCCTGTCATTGCCATTCTGTTACTGACCACTCCCAGGGAGTTTCTTATTTATATTACTCCAACCTTTCCCATTCTATGATTTCTATTTGGTTAAATTGTATCTTTTATTGCTTTACTGAGATTTTCTGGACATTTAAAAAATTTGAAAAGACATTTTATAATGGCCTGAAGAAGCACATTACTGTTGTCTTTAAAATTCTTTGTAAAATACTTTAATTTTGTTAGTATTTTTTTCCTATGTGTATACACTATGTACACTATGTATGATTCCTGTGTGATTCATGTGTGAGTCTGAAGATGATGTCAGATCTTTAATATCTTGAGTGATAGGACATTATAAGCAATCATGTGGGTGCTAGGAAACATATCCATCCTCTGTAATAACATCAAGTATTCATAACAGCTGAGCTCTCTCAACAGCTCCATTTTAGAAAATCTCCTTTTTCGTGGATAATAGATTCTTCTCTAATACAATACATCCTAAATACAGTTTGCCCTCCCTCAACTCTTCCCAGATACTCCCCACCTGCCCTTTCCTTCAGATCCACTTCCCATCCATTTTCCTTCAGAAAGGAGTTGGCCTCTAAGAGACAGCAACCAATCATAGCAAAAGAAGGTATCAGAGGACAAGACAAATGCCCTCATGTGGAGGTTGGATAAGACACCCCCAGAGGCAGAAAACAGTCTCAACAGCAAGCAACAGAATTGGAGACATACTCACTCCCATTGTTAGTTGTCTCACAAAAATAGCATAAAATATATGCAAAGGATGTGATGCACTTTCATGCAGGTCCTGTGCTTTATATTTCAGTCTCTCTGAGCCTATGTAAGTCCATTTAGTTGATTCAGTGGGCTGTATTCTTCCGTTGTCCTCTATTCCATCTGACTCCTGAATTGCTTGAAAATTCTTGGTAGGTAATTCTGGTATCTATAACAATTTAGTGTTGGCATCAGTTGACTGTCTTTTTCCTTTCAAGTTGTGATTTTCCTGGTCCTTATATCAGTTTATATTTCCATTATACTAACTATAGTCTGCCTGGATGGCTTTTATGGGATGCAATTTCAGTCACACCTCTACTTTTAGAATCTGTCTTATGCTATTTTTATCTCTTTTCGTAATATCATGCTTCTTTGTTCCAATTTGTTCTTGGTAATGATGCTAGAGAATATAGAATACATTTTGCCCATCCAGTGTCTTGGTATCTTTAAATGAAAGAAGGAAATTTCAACCTATGTAAAGGGTGCTTCCTGCTGAGTTCCTCTAGTGTCAGGCTAATCCTTTCTTGTGTCCTTAGCCAGGCAAAATGAGGGTGGTGTTAGCAGGTTAGAGAAAGTAACTTCAGAACAGAAGGTTCTATGCTCAGACATTTTGTGTATTCTATTATTTTTTCAACAGAGCCAGTGTCTTAGAAGTTATCTTTACTTCCAACAGAACAGAAACCAGGTCTGATCTTAAAGATCCAACGACATAACTTTTGTGCTTTATTAATTTTATCTCAGATTTCTAAACAATCAAAACCACATCCAGAATGTGACTAGATAATAAGGGTTAGATAAATAGATACTTTATCAATATCGATAACAATTATTGTTCTTTTAACTGCTTGTTGAGAATGTTTCCTTAAAATTTCCTCACATTAATTATATTTAAAATTATAATTGTTCTCCTGTTGGTCTGTGTTTCCAACTCACTACTGAGATGCTATACCTCAAACATGCTGCCGAGGGGAAGCAATATGTAGTCTAGGATAGGGGTCCCAGCCCATGTTTCTCTAGGTGAGACACAGCTGGTGGAGGAATGAGCTGGAATGGATGTTTTGGTTCTCAAATTCCTGTGCACCCAGTTGCCACTGTGAACCTCAAACAAAGAGTTGAGAATGGGCCTGCGATGAGCAGGAGTATATGTGTTGGGGGTGTGTGTGTCCAGCGCTTAGCTATGAGTTAGTGCCAGGAGTAAGGAGAGACTTCTATGGAAGACTTAGTTGCAGTTCTGTGTGATGAAAGCCTACTCCCTCCTCTCACTCCGCAGTCCTTGATGAAGAAGACAGTCCTCGCTTATCCCAACCATTTTATTCACAGTGGATGAAGATACATATGTATACTCAGGGTGAACCAGAGATTAAATACCTTTTTGCAGGAAGGGATGCCTAGAAATGGAAGCTCATTGGCTAAACACTTGAGACATATCTAGATACCTCATTAGCATGGAGAACTTTAGGTTCTATAGTATGTGTCTGGTTCTTATGATCCTCTGAGTGGGGTGATGTGATCACATGCTCCAGAACAAAAATCAGGTGAGGAACTAGTTTGAACTCCTACCATTCTCAATGATGTGATTTACTGGGGTTCTGAGCTTGTTACTACCTTATTAGTTCCTCTGACTAGTGACATGGTTCATTGAACATACTCTTTTTCCCCCAACTATTAAGCAAACAATGCTGTGCATCACTAAAAGGCATGTACTCAAAAGATCTGTTAGTTATAGACACCATTCTCATCAAAATCATTACCTACAATCTCTGTTTTAAGCATAATGAAACCTAGAGTTTAAAAAGCTGAATAATTAGACTGAACCAAGCTAAAATTTCAATGTAATGACTTTCAATCCTTTATTACAATTCAGTATCAAATAATCCCTTCTTGTGTTTCCTAGTTTCTGAAATTTTATAGATTTTGTGAAGTTCTTATTTTCGTTATGGCTATTATCTCATAAATCTCTAATATTATTGAGTATATAATAAAATTTTATATTTGAGACAGTTTTCTATGCCTCTGGTTGCTCTTTAAAATAAATGTGGTTTCTAGAGGAATTTTTTTTCATTACTAACTTGGTAAATGCAAATTAAGAACTTATAGTTAACAAAATTATTTAGGAAGAACAATTTGTATTGTTTTCCAACTGGAGAAATATATTTATGACAGTGACACAAGTGTTCCAAATGAATTTGCTTTTTAATTAAATAAGAGAAGAATTCATCAACAAAATTATTTTAAAAGGAGTCTGTTTCAGTTTCTCTTTCCCATGTAACCATCCTGTAATATAGACAGTGAATATTTTTTTTTCTCTCAAAGTCTGTAGAAGTTAGAGATTTCAAGATATTAACAATTAGCTGTTGGCTCCTTGCTGGCAGGTCCAGGCAAGAGGAGAGAACCCGATCCAGCCAGGTCAGTCCAGGGCTGAGTGGGATGGCGAGTATCATCAGCCCAAAAGAAACACACCAGGCTGGGAGTCTTGCCGAAGCAGGAACTCAACTTTATTGTATTAGCCCCTCTTTTATAGAGAGAAGGCAAAGGGGGTGGGCACTTAGGTTTGTGGAGAGATGACATAGGAGGCAGGGAAGAGTAAGGGGTAACTGACAAGGCCAATAACAAAGTTCCACATCAGCAATGGCAGGGTACAGGGAGAACCAAACAGGTCTTGCTGAGTCACTCCTATATGGAAGTGACTAAGAAAGGTCTCAGAACTTAAGCCAGGCTTGGGTTTGTCCTCAAGGTCCAAACCAGGGCCAAAATGGGGCCCAACACTACCACTGCTTGAGACCCCACCCTCCTGCCCTCTGGACAGCGAGATGGGGGCAATACCCCCAGTGCCATGCTGTCAGGGTCTGGTTCAGGCTTCCCTCCAGGGTCGAGCCTTTGCCCAGAGCCCTGGTCCAGAGCCACTGCAGCCCCAGTTTGGCTCTTCAGCATGGTGCACAGTACAGGAGGGTGGACAGGCAAGTCAGCAAGGAATCGGGCCCTGCCGCCAATGATACTATCACTGCTACAGTCGCCTCTGTAAACCCGGGACCCTGCTCTCCCAGGCTGACCTGGGCCCTCACTTTCCTACCTCTATGGCTAGGTTTGTTCCAGGCTGTGCACAGCACTCCCTGTCCATGTGTTGTGACAGTCAGCGTCCCCCACTAAGCAGGGGCTGCTGGCCATCTGCCAATCACTGCCTGGGGAGGAGGCATGGGATAGGCCCAACAATTAGCCAGTTATGAATCAGAAATATTTTGTTTTATATATATTTATTAATTCTTTGATAATTTTGTTTAGTTTGTTTTGGTCATATTTTCTGCCAAATCTTCCCAGAATAACCAAGGTTACAAACTACTCAGCCAGGAGTCTTTTTATATTAAAAAAAAAAAAACAAAAAACCAAAAAACTATTTTTATACTTTGTCTTATATAATGAGTGACATGTATTATTTGTATAAACACACATGGACTGATCATAGTACACAGTTTATCTTTCTAAAGAAAAGTCTTAAAATAAGGGACAGTGGTCAAAAAGGATCAGTCAATTATGATAGAAAATGTGGACATTGATACCTAGGAAATAAAAAACAAGAGAAAAAGAGGAGAAAAAAATTGGGCAGAGAAGTAATGCCATGAAGAAAGACAGATAGTAAGACTAACCAGGCAAAAGAAATGAGGAGCCTAAAAGGTATGGTGGCCTAAAAATCACAGGGGAGGAAAGAAGAAAGTTAAGATGGGAAAGAGTAAGGAAAATAATTGGAAGGAAATGGTAGGATAGACAGAATAAGTAAGTAAGGGAGGGAGTGATAAAAGGGAGAGATTCAAAGTTTAAATCCAGCTCTACCAGAATTTATCATTACCATTTAAGACTATGAGCTCTATAAAGCTTATAAAACATTTCATTAAAATTTTTTATCAAATTTTAAGTAGTCAATATAGTACTTTTTTTCTTTCATTGAAGATAGATTCTTTTTCCTACTGTAATTTTCTTTCCCTCTACTCCTCCTAGTCCCTTCTGACTTCCTTTCCCTCCATATCTGCTCTCTTTCTGTCTCTAATTGGAAAAAAATTGGATTCTGAGAGACAACAACCAAAATATAACAAGATAAAATATAATTAGATGAATAAAAAGCTATCTGCTGAAGTAATCAACTGGAGCAAAAGTATCTCAGTAGCAGGCAGAAGATATGCTTTTTTTCAACTCTAAGAGTATAAATGATATGAGTATTTCTTTTCTGCTCTTACTATCATTCAATAAGAAATTATATGACATTAACAATATTTTTCCACAAAATGCATATCAAGAATGTGTGCAACAACCCAGAAACTCTTTATAAGACAATAATTTTAAACTTGGCCTGTCATCCTCTGAGAGCTCATCTGATTTGTGGAACTTGGAATGGCTTCTCGTCACATTACTTCTGCCTTATATAATTTGGGTTCCTTAATATACAATAAAAAGTTTGAAAAAATGAATTTTATTTATAATTATGTCCCAGAGCAGCATTAGTAAATAAAATCAATCTGTATCTGCTTCAGGCTGAGGCAGAGCACTGAATGCAAACATGAAATCCTGAACTACAGCAGAAGCTGTAGAGCTAGAACTTAGAGCTCATTGCTTTAAGCCAATAGTGTCAAGCCTCTGTTGAGTTTATTTTCCCTGAGATCTCAGTAAACGGTGAGTATTTTAGTCCCTTGGATGATAAAATAACATGTGGCTTTTTATAAATAATAATGGAGAATAAATACATGAGGTGCATTCTATGAGGGAAAGGGTGGTGACATTGCAGTCTCAGAGTTGATCAGCACTTGGCCCTATTTATCCCCTCAGATGCTTACAGCTTTCTTTCTGACCAATTGTACTGAAGTGTATTGGTCTAACCCAAGTAACTGTACCAGAAAAGTCATACCCTATGGCTATACTCTGCCACTCTACTGTTTTCAGTAGGATTCCAAGCTGAGGCTGCAGAATCCTGGTTCCAGTATTCTTTTTCCATTAAATGCCAGTTTCCTCATGTCTGTAAAAAGCCACAAAAGGAAAGCATGACATTACTTCACTTGTCCCTACACTCTACGTTCCTAACTGACTTTAGTGCTATCCTAATTTGGTGTATGTTTTGCTTTATAAATATGTGCTTTCTGCTAACAATGGCTTAATAAGAGATTCCTGATTTAAATTCTTTACTTTTCAGCTTACTGAAACTGCCCAGTAATCTTGTCATCATGCTGACTGTTATTTTTCCCAAGTTCTGTGTAGCTGGTGGAAAAATTATGTACCTAACACTAAATAATTTTTATGATTTATCTTAAGCTCCAAGATTTAGTTTTTGAAAGGAGTGTTATTTTAATGACAGTTAATTACAGGTATTTTGACAGGTCAATTTATCATGATTCTGTTACTATTCAGCTGAAGTGGTATGAATTGGTTCACAAGCCAGCTCAACAATATACCTAGGGATTATTCCATCTTGAATAAAAATGTTTTCCTGTTTCATTTTCTCAATGGTCTCATTTTATATTTCTTCCTTGTCTTTACAATAAGATGCAAAACAGTTATTTCTATTCTGAACCATGGAGTTTATAATGGCTTTGAATAGGTTGAATATTTCCTAGTGTGAAAATAGCAGTTAAGAAAACAATTTTGTTCCTCTTAGCCATCAGGTATTACATTATTTTTTGTGAGGAGAACTGATCAAATTTCCATATTCATTTTTCAGGTGATGGAAATCAAAGGACAAATGATCCATGTCCCAGAATCAAGTGCCATTTTGTTTTTGGGCTCTCCGTGTGTGGATAAGTTGGATGAACTCATGGGCCGAGGATTGCATCTCTCAGATATCCCTATTCATGATGCCACCCGAGATGTCATTTTAGTTGGAGAGCAAGCAAAGGCCCAGGATGGCTTAAAGAAGAGGATGGATAAATTAAAGGCCACTTTGGAAAGAACTCACCAGGCCCTGGAAGAAGAAAAAAAGAAGACAGTGGATCTGCTGTATTCCATTTTCCCTGGAGATGTAGCCCAGCAGTTGTGGCAAGGACAGCAAGTACAGGCCAGAAAGTTTGATGATGTCACCATGCTCTTCTCTGACATTGTGGGCTTTACAGCTATATGTGCCCAGTGCACTCCCATGCAGGTGATCAGCATGCTCAATGAACTCTACACAAGATTTGATCACCAGTGTGGATTTTTGGATATTTACAAGGTAATGGAGATGATTATATATATACAAATTCTTATCTTAGAAGAATGCATACTAATTTGAACTTGAAGGTGAAATATACATACATTATACATGTGATACTTAATATATACATACGTAGAGATAGATAAAACTTTATATAGAATATATCTTTCTAATATCTAATATTTAATGTTTAATAATCATTTTATTACCTTAACAGAAGTTCATTATTTCATCTTAAAGTATTGACTTCAGCAACTGTAATATTACAGTTTAAAAGAAATAGTTCTGCACAACTACTTCTTTTTATTCAAAATTATTAAATAATTAAACTTACAATACTAAGCAAATTTGAAAATACAATTAGTTTTTGCTTAGAGAGTGAGACTACAATATAGATTACGAATCTTTATTTCTATAGAAAAAGAAAATAACAAGTGATATTAAAATATGGTTTATATTATTTACCTTTGAGTAATTAGCTTTTTTCCAGTGTCAATGAAGTGAAATCCTTTAATTCTAAAAGAATATATGCAAATATTCTCACTCTTTCCTACATGGTCCATAGTACTCAGTCAGAGCCTTAATATTGTTAGCTTTGAAATGAGAATAAATCACAAGTGTGTAAGAATCACCATTTATTTATTTGTTTTTGGCAAACTTTGTATGAACTTTTATTAAAGTTGCAGCCATACTTCCTGAAGGTCAACCTTCTATCTACTTAATAAATGAACAGTTTGCAAGTATTATTACACAGATTACATAATGTCAGAGTCCATGGATTTTTACATGAAGGTCAACAGGGATATTTAATTTAAGCAACTGGTGAATGGCAGGGTTTTAATATACTCATAGAAATTTTGAGCAGCTGTTTCTTTTCATGATATAAGCCACATGTACACAGATTTGGATAGAACTTATGTGCTTCTTTTTTTCTCTCATATTATGATTCATGAGGTATTCATATTAAGATGTGAAAGTAGGAGACTATATAGAATAATTATATCAAACACACAGCAGATGCTCACTTAGTCTCTGAGTGGTAAGCGTTTTGTGTGGAGGATGGCTGAGAAATATGCCTTGTTATATAAAGTAAGAGTTTTTATAAATTGCCTCTAACCTCTCTGTAATTTATTGTTACACAGTTTGTAATAAAAGTAGCCCAGTGTCTGGTTATTAGCTAGAGGGGCACCCTAATCCTGTTGCTCTTGTGCACTGACATTTTCTGAAAAGAGAAGAAATCAAAACAAGTTTGCCTGTACTTTCTTCCTTCATACTTTATCCTACATTTTATTGAGATCATTAGTCATACTGTTTAAGTCACTGAATTTCAGTGTTAGCCTCCTCCAGCTTGCATTTTTTAATTCTAAAATAGTATCACCAAGGGAAAAGATAGATAAATAGATTTAATTTGTCCAGTCTATAGTTTAAATAAGATATAAGTAAGGCTTTGAAAAGAAGAAATGTGATGCTTTCTGGGGTTAGCAAAGAAGTTTCAAAGCTTAAATATATGAGCTATCATAGACATCTTGGAAAATAAATCTGTGAAAATAAAGATGAGGTGATCTTCATGTTTTCTTGTATGTTATTAAACCTCGGAGTCAGTCCTATAGGCATGAATAATTACCAGCAAGTACTAACTTGCAAAATTATTTTCTTGATGTAACTCTTAACTACACTGTCCACCTCTCCTTTGTATGTGTGTGTGTGTGTGTAAAGTTAAAAATTAATACAAATAACAAATTTTCTTCTCAAATTTTAGTAATGAAGTATGAACTTATACAATTCCAGGGCTATTTGTTTTTAATACATTCAATGCTAAAGATATGTGGATCTGCAACAGGTAGATGGGACAGATTTAGTTGTTCATTTTGGTTAAAAAGAATTGCATTTTGACAATCCAGACATGATATGTGCTGATGTTATGAGGATGATGAGGATGGAGAAAGGGAAAGATGGGGCTAAGATGGCTAAGAAGAATGCTTGTTGCTAAAGCATGTGCGCCTGACTTCAGGTCCTGAGCAGCACCACAATATCCAGGCAGAGTGAAGTGCACTTGTAACATTGATGATGGGAGAGCAGAGACAGGTGGCTCCTGGTGAGCTGTTTTGCTGGTGTAGGTAGATAGATCACCTAAAGCAGGAAACTCTAGGCTCAATGAGAGAGTCTTTCTCCAAATATTATGGCAGAAAATGACAAAGGAAGATGCTTGAAGTTAACATCTGGCCTTCATAAGTACATGTGCATGCAAGTGAGTGTACACATGCACACACAAACATTATTTTTAAAGGGATGAGGAAATGAATAGGATAAACAGGTACATTGTGAGAAATAAATGAGAAAGAATATAAGCAATTCTTAGTCTGATCTTCCTACTTTCTATCATTCATGTTTATTTTTAAGCATATTTGTACTGTTCTGTTGTATACCTTAGAATAATTACTACTATGTGCTGTGAACTGTTGGATATTTATAACATAAATTACATGGATATTTTAACTACTATTGAAAATATTAAATCCCAAAGGCCATTTTTAAGCAACCCTGTTGATTTACAAAATATAAGTTTAAAGTATGGGTAAGTTTTGAATAGAAAGCTTGAAGAGAAAAATGTGCAAGCCTCATTTATATTACAAAACAGATTAAGTGGAGTAAAAGAAAACAACCTAGAGGGCATTATCTCAAAGATGCACTCTTAGTTGACACAGTAATACCCAGTCTCTATATATGTTCCTGGCCACCTTATGTTTTTATCATTACAGAGAAGCAGTGGTAAATTATAATTGCAGTGGAGGGCTTCAGCAAATGTAGGCCATGTTAAGAAGGTTCTCTTAAAACATTTCACAGTTCTATAAAGTGGGAGGTGTGGGAAGAAGCTATGCGTTTCACTGAGCACATTTTAAGCCATGAGAAAATTAAAGGTTTTGCATGGGCTTGGCTGATAAGATTTTTATAGGTACTTGAATACTGAGGAATTCCCAGGTAATTTGGAGAGAACAGACATTATAGTTTGATCCCTTTGTAAGTAGATAAAATCAACAAAAGGGCAACATCAATAATGAACTAGGACCCATATTTTGAAGTTTGATAATGTGTAGAAACAAAACAGTAAAGACTGATAATTCTAACTTATTGAAATTAATGTCTGTTGTCAATAGAGAAAGCAATAGGAAGAGTGAAAGGGCTTTGAAGAGTGGTATTACTGTGGCAGTTTTACTTCTCTACTTTGACTTTGCCAACAAATTTGGTATAAGGTAAGAAAGAAGCAGAGAGAAAGCTGGCTCCCTCACTCATTATCATTTTTACTACAATACCTCTCTTAATTTTGTTTTTCTCTAGTACCATACCCTATAAAGTAACTTTAGAAGTGTCTAGTACAAAATAAAAATAATGTTAGCTGTTACTGTTGTTTTTGACATGTACACTTAGGTATATGGCAGGGGAGCTATGTGTTATGTCTAAAAATTTATGAGTATCCCTTAATTGAGTCTATTCAGTGTTTATTAGAAATGAAAAATGTAAATGATGCTACTTGGTCCCTCAAAAGCCTCATCACACCATCCCTATGACATCAAAACAAAACTACATTTCTGACAAGTTAGAAAACCTGGGCACTTAAGAAAATAATCAGAACATGAATTACATTTCTTCTTATCTTTTTTTTTAAAGTTTTGAAATTTTATTTTGATGGAACCAGAGGCAACAAACTCAACACTACAATGAACGCCTAAGCTAAAACAATAAAGATGCTAACAAGAGGCAGTGGTGGGATTTAGATACAGGCTGGCATGTTTCTAACTGAGTATTTGTGACCAGGGTCATTCCCACACCTGTCTTCAGGAATCAGAGACCCAGAATATATATATGTGTTGCCTCTTCTTTCTGCAGATGGAAAGAGAAGCACTAGCTCTTGTTATATCCAATAGAACCTAAACCAAGGAGTTTATAGCTTCCTTAGGGCTTCTCCAGGTAGTTCTGCTTTAGGTTATAAACTGTAGATAAATATTTTTCTATGTCTCAATACTTGAATTTTTCATGGAACCAACTTTTGAAATTGAACAATATTAATGATTTATTTTTAAGTGTATCCTTTGAGAATTTCAAATATGTAAGCTACAATTACGGAAACACTCTGCTTGCCTGAATTTATATTCCAGGCATCTAGACACACTTACTTACACTTGCATGGCCAATACTTCATTCATTAAGAAATATTTGCACCTCAAAGATAAAGTATTTTTTTTTACACATACACATTTTTTAACTTAAAATTTACACTGGTTGCTTTTGATAACTTTGTCACATTTAAAAACAGTCAGATTTAACTTAGCCACTTTCGACTTTAAGGTATACTCGTTGAAGTCAGAGGCTTCGTAACATATTTAAAGGAGAAGTTGGTCCAGTTGGTTCCACAAAGCTTGTTCTAGGAAACTGGCCCCAACTCTGTTTATTATTGTAACAGCATTGGAGAGGAGAATCAATGTGGGTATTTTTTTTTTTGGTTTTTTTTTGTTTTTTGTTTTTTTGTTTTTTTGTTTTTTTGTTTTGTTTTGTTTTGTTTTGTCTGTTGGGGCCCTGATAAGCAAAGGGTATGACTTAAACCTTTGTTCAACCTAAAGATACATTTCCTTTGCTATGGTAGATGATAGCATCCTCCACCACACACATGGACTATTGCCTAAACATAGTTACAGTTTCTTAACTACTGACAGGAATTTCTACTGTTATAACAGATTTTTTGAACCTTTTTTTTTTAAAAAAAAAAAAGAAAGTAAATACATTCTACATCAGTTCTGTAGGCAAAACAAACAAACAAAAACAATATTAACATATCACCGTCTGGTGTAGGCTTCATGCTGCATCTTCACACTACAAAGACATTGAAAAATAAAAAGTCAAGCCATCACCAGACTTTTCAGGTTGTCATTAATTAATTCATAGGATTGGAGACTTCTTTTTTTTTAAATTGGATATTTCTTTATTTACATTTCAAATGTTATCCCCATTTCCGGTTCCCCCCCGGAAACCCCCTATCTCATCCCCTCGCTTCTATGAGGGTATTTACCCACCTACCCACCCACTCCAGCCTCTGCACCCTCAAATTCCCCTACCATATACTTTCTACTACTCTCTGACTACTCATATTGTTGTGTTGAGGATTAAGGTTTTATTTTTTTCAAAGGATGAGTTTTGAGACATAAATTCACATCAGTTCATAAACACAGAATTCAGAAGTAAATAGAGATAAATGTCCATAATAAAACAGTTTTCATAGAAAATTATCATTGTATACTATTAAAATCACATGTGCATGTTTGCTTGCCAGAGTATTTACTATGTAAGTGTTTTTGCATGTGAATGCCATGGTGCACATCGGATGTCAGAGGACAAATTGAGAAATTGAATTTTTTTTCTGCTTACTAAGTTCGTACCAAGAATTGAACTCTGGCTGTCAGTCTTGGTAGCACTGGGCAATTGTGTCAAACAGCACTTTTAAGTGTGTTTGTTTATATTTTAGAGAAGATGAGAGCCAGGAAAATATTTTGGTGACAATCATCCATGCTTCATACATTTGGAGAATCCAAATGTACATTTTAGATAAGGTACTATATAGGAAACTTAAATTCTTTCAATTATAACCTCATTTATGAGATAAAAATACAAGCTTTTCTCACCCAAAGTTCTAAGTCTACAGAACTTTTTGACTCAATGGTTTTGTTTGTTTTACACTTAACAGTATGGAGATGGTAAGTCTGCCTGTCCACTGGATCTAGGCCAGCCTTTGAGGAAAGAACTATAACCTTAAGGATGTATTGGTTCTGCTAGACTCAGATTTAACATCAGGAATAAAATGCTTTCTTTTTCTTTGTTTCTTATAAACCAATTTTTAAAAATTACTTAATTTATTGCTGGAATTTTATAAATATATATGTATCATTTTATTCTGCTTCCTTAAATGAAATTGCAGTCACACTTATGGTCTCCTTGGAGTCACATATTTTGTGCTTTTCTTGTCAGTGGAGAAACTTTTGAAATGGAACACTGTTAAAGACACTGTTAAAGACTCACTTTTCCAATAACCTCAATTAGTACTATCATTTACATTTGATCCTACTGTATTAGACAGGGAGTATCAGTTTCTTGCCAGCAAGTTAGATGAGTTTCTGGATATAAGTAAGTGGATATGAGTTTCTGTAAAAGTATTTCTAACTTCTTTTATTAAGAGAGCAGATGCCCATGGATGCTAACAAATGTTATAGAAACATGCATTTGAGCATGGTGCTATGATTAGAAAAGAGCTAATTTCCATGTGAGTGGAGATGAGGTGGAAGTCACAAATAAACATTCTGTTCTAATACCTGTATTACTGGGTGAATTATTTTGTCAGTTTCAAGAGTTCGCAGTGCTTAAAATATTACCAGTGAAGTTTTGTCCCTTTAGTATTATGCCTTTGGCAAACACACAGACTGCAGATAAGGAAGATGAAAAAGACTTCATAGACATTGACAAGCTACAAGAGTGACAAAAGAGAGTATTCTAAGCAGTGGAATTGGATTCTGAATCAGAAAAAAAAATCACAAGGAATGATGGAATTCAGTAGGGTGAGATACAGATGGGAAAGTCAGTATATGCTTCACTATATGGAAATCTTAGTCATGTTAAATATTTTCATTTGATTCTATGAATGAGGGCAAGTTCTTGTAGAATTTTAAAAGGAGTAACATAGGGGCAGGTGCTGATAGTAAGGACTGGTTCCCTAATTGGTTTTTTATTTTGTCCATAAAGAACTTAGATATACAAATGCCTAGAGCATTTCCATATCCAGCATTGTCTATATAATGACAGAAACATTTCTATGCCACCACTTATGCACTTAGTCACTTCAGTATGTTGTTTAGGCATCTTGCATGGAAAATTAAACTTGACTAGATAATATTTCATTTCAAAACATAGAACAATAACTATTTTGAACACTGTCTATTGTATTTACTTTATACATTGCTGCAACACAATATTTGACCATTGCAGCATAAGGAAGAAAGAATTTATTTCAGCTGACAGTTTCATGAACATACATTCATCATGGCAGAGAAGGAACATGAGAGCAGCTTGTCACATTATCTGGGCAATCACAAAGCAGAGAAAAGAAAAAGGAAATAAGACCAGACTATAAAGTCTCCAGGTCCACTCAGAGTGTTGTCTTTTCTCTGACAAGGATTCACTGTCTAAACATTTAATAACCTTCCTCAAAAGCAGCACCATATGGGGAACAGTGCTCAAACCTGGGCCTATTGGGCACATTTCACCTTGAAATATTTCATAACACTGCCTATATTTATTGTCTTATTTTATGACAAAGATCATAATTCTAACTACTATACTAGAACATTGGACTCCTAAAAGAGAAAACAGGTATATTTCTGGCTCTTTCGCCTGTTCTTGAAACTCTTTTCCTCCTGTTTGATTTCCTTGTTCAGCTTGCTTATGAGGGCTTTGCCTTGTCTTATTGTATCTTGTGTTGTTGAGATTTCTTTTGTACAGGATGATGGGTAGACTCTAGCCAGAACAATAGTTTTAGTACAAACACAGTAGTAGAAGGTAAAGAGAGTTTGCAAAGAACATTGTGCTGTTCATTTTGATAGGAACATGTAGTAAATTATAGTGATAGTGGTTAGTGAGCCTGGAAATTGGTATCTAGTCATTGAAATTCTTATAGGACTGTCAATGAACATCAGAAAAATTGAATCTCCTGTATCAAACTTAAACTTTAAAACAAAATTTCACTGGATATTACAGTATATTTTTTCTCTAACATGATTCAGTATTCACTGATCTTTACAATTAGTAATTTGGACCCTAGCATGAATATAATCTACATGATTGAGATTCCTAATATGGATCTGGAGGTAGATATACCTATTAAAAGTTTATCAGGAAAAGAGTTCTTTCTGTCATCGGCAGTCGTTTGGAATATATTGCTAACTCTTGGGAACAGTTCCTAGGACAACTTACTGTCCTATTAATATCCATGACCTCCTTTAGGTTACTGCATCTCGTAAATGCTGGAAAGACACCTTAAAGACAGTATTTGGGTCAGAAACATCAACCAAAATAGCTGTAATTAGATTTATTATTTTAAAGAGGGAAAGGATGTTTTTGAGGAAGCCCTATCAGTCAGCCCTTGTTAAAATTATTTCCTTTCAAATCCCTAAATCACGATGTGTAATTTACTTGGATGTATTTAATGGAACTCAATGAACTTAGTTCATTGGCTGTATACTGTGCCACAGCTTTCTTAGCACTTGAGGTGTGCATTAGCATGTACGAGTATGTGCTCATGCCTGTATGCATGTGTGCTCATGAGAGTGCATGTACGTGTGTGTGTGCAAATATTATGTGTATGCCTGAGTGTATACATTTGTGTGCCTCTCTCTCTCTCTCTCTCTCTCTCTCTCTCTCTCTCTCTGTATGTGTGTGTGTGTGTGTGTGTGCCTGTTTGACCTAGTTGTTGTAATCTGAAATTCTCAAGAATCTGGAAAAGTTTGATTCTATTGTAAACAGACTGGAAGACAGAGGAGAACTTAGAAGGTTCTATAATTTGGAGTGCCCTTCTTTAGACAAGATGAACCGATGCAGGAATGTTATCGTATTTTTAGCTTATATCGTGGGTTTTTTTGTGAAATCATTTTAAAAAATGTCTTGCAGCTTGTGAAATTATAGCTAACTGAACCGTAATAAAAGTTAAGGATTGTTAAATATAGTCCTGAGTTTTACAATTAAACACTTACGTTGGTATCATTAGGCATTACCATCCAGTAAGTGTTAGAAATGATTGCAATTGAAAGCATTTAGTAAAAATTATTATGTTGCTTGAAACTGAGATAGTGGGCAGGGATATAATGTTACATTAGTGTCCAATATTTGTGGAGTCTGGATGTAAACAAATACTCCTGCACACCTGCATGATGGCACATGCACACACATACATGCACACACACATAAAATTTACATTGTGATAGTAACAGTAAATTTTCCTTCACAAGTATATTCAAGAAAATAACTCATCTCACTCTACACCCCAAGATAATTCTTAACCATTAACTTGAATAGAACAAATAGATTGTTAGTCAATGGGAGTGAGGTAGGAGATGAATAAACTCTAGGAACTGATATTAATGTAAAGGAAATGGACTCTCAGAAATATATTTATGACACTTTATTACAAGAACAATGTAAATCTATGTAAATGTAGATTTTATTTTATTTATTTTTATTAATCATTTTTATTTTTTTACATTTCAAATGATATCCTGCCTTACTGATGTATCATCCCCCTGTGTTGGGTCATCAAGCCTCTACAGGACCAAGCCCCCTCCCATTCATGTCAAATAAGACCATCCTCTGCTGCATATGTATCTGTAGCCATGGCTTTCTCCATGTATGTTCTTTGGATGGTGATTTAATACCTGCGAGCTCTGAATAGTCTATTTAGTTGATATTGTTATTCTTATGGGGTTGTAATCCCCTTAAGCTCCTTCAGTCCTTCCCCTAACTCTTCCATTGGGGTCCCTAGGCTCAGTCTGATGGTTGGCTGCAAGTATCTGCATATGTATTGGTCAGGTAGAACTTCTCAGGGAACAGACATACCAGGCTCCTGTCAACAAGTACTTCTTGGCATCAGCAATAGTGTGGGGGTTTGGTGTCTGCAGATAGACAGAATCTCTAGGTGGAGTGGTCCCTGGATGGCCTTTTCTTCAGTCTTTGTTCCATTATTTGTCCCTGTCTTTCATTTGAACAGGAACATTTTTTGGTTAAAAATTTTGAGATGTGTGGGTGTCCCCATCCCTCAACTCGGGGTAAGGGGCATGCCTATCTAATCTACTAGATGTTGTCACTACAGGTTGTATCTCTCCTTTGTTGGGTATTTCAGCTAAAGTCATCCCATTGGGTCCTAGGAGCTTCTTGATTACCTAAAATCTGGGAATTTCTAGTGGCTACCCTAGTTCCCAATTCCTCACCACTCCTTGTTTCTAATCAATTTTCTGACTCTCTGTATTCTCCCCTGTCCTTTCCAATGCCAGATCCTGCCCCCTATTTTTCCTCCTCTTCCTCCCTCTCTCCCAGGTCCCTTTGTCCCTCTACCTCCTGTGATTATTTTGTTCCCAATTCTATGTAGATTGAAGCATCTACACTTTGATATTCCTTCTTCTAAAATCTCCATATAGTTTGTGAATTTTATCATGAGTATTCTGAGATTTTTGGTTAATATCCATTTATCAGTGAGTACATACCTTGTATGGATTTTTTGTATCTGGCTTACTCACTCAGGATATTTTCTAGTTTCATCCATTTGCCTGTGAATTTCATGAAGTCATTGTTTTTAATAGCTGAGTAATACTCCTCCATTGTGCAAATATACCACATTTTCTGTATTCATTCTTCTGTTGAGGGACATCTGGGTTGTTTGCAGCTTCTGGCTATTATAAATAAGGCTGTTATAAACATAGTGGAGCATGTGCCCTTATTACATGTTGGAGCATCTTTTAAATATATGCCCAGGAATGGAATAGCTGGGTCTTCAAGGAAAACTACACTCAATTCTCTGAGGAACCACCAGATTGATTTCCAAAGTGATACTCCAGCTGATACTCCCACCAACAATGGAGGAGTGTTCCTCTTTCTCCACATCCTTGCCAGCATCTGCTGTCATCTGAGTTTTTGATCTTAGCCATTCTACTGGTGTGAGGTGGAATCTCAGGGTTGTTTTTATTTGCATTTCCTTGATGACTAAGGATGTTGAACATTTCTCTTTTTTTCTCCTTTTTATTTATATTTATTTATTTATTCATTTAATTATTTACTACTAATTCACTTTACATACCCTTCACTGCCACCCCCACCCATCATCCACCACACTCCTAAATTCCTTCCCCCATCATTCCTTCCCTCCTCCTTCGAGCAAGTAGGCCCACCCTGGGTTTCTCCTTTTCCTGATACTTCATGTCTCTATGAAGCTAGCATCCTCTTCAACTGAGGCCAGACAAGGCAGCCCATCTAGAACACATCCAACATTTAGGCAACAGCTTTTTGGATAACCCTTGCTCCAGTTTTTCAGGACCCTTATGAAGACCAAGTTACACATATGCTACATAGGTGCAGGGAGGCCTATGTCCAGGCCAAGTATGCTCTTGGGTTGATGATTCAGTCTCTGAGAGTCCCAAGGGTCCAGTTTTATTTATTCCTTTGGTCTCCTAGTAGAGTTATTATCCTTTTAGGGGCTGCAATTCTTTCTCCTATTCTTCCTAAGAATTCCCAAGCTCCATCCAGTGTTTGGTTATGGGTGTCTGCATCTCTCTGAGTCAGTTGACAGTTGGAGCCTCTCAGATAGACTCCTGTCTACAAGCCATTAATAGTGTTTAGTACCTTTAATAGTGTTCAGTGTCAGTGCTTGTTCTGTTCATGGGATTAGTTTCAAGTTGGGCTTGTTATTGATTGACTATGCCTTCAGTCCATGCTCCATTCACAATCCCTGAGTTTCTTACAGAAAGGATATATTTTGGGTTGAAAGTTTTGTGGGTGGGTTGGTATCTCTATTGATCTACAAGGCTTTCTGCATGGCCACATAAAGCAGTCTCCCAGGTATTCCCAATGACATGAGTCACAGCTAAAAGTACTTCCAATGATTCTTGGGCACTTTCCATATCCTAGGTCTCCATCTTTTCCTGGAGATGCCCCTCCAGCACACAGTGCAGATTTCCATTCATTCTCAAGGCCATTTGTCCACCCCCTCTCCCTCCCTCACCTAACCCCAAATTTCTTTAAGTGATTCTCACCCATTCCAGGTATCTCATTTGAGAATATTTTTGTATATCTCTTTACCTCATTTTTAATAAGGATATTTTGTTCTCTAGAGTTTAACTTCTTGAGTTCTTTGTATATTTTGAATAATAGCCCTCTATCAGATGGAGGGTTGGTAAAGATCTTTTCTGAATCTGTGGGTTGCCATTTTGTCCTATTGCCAGTGACCCTTGCCTTACAGAAGTTTATGAATTTAATGAGGTCCCATTTGTCAATTGTTGATCTTAGAGAATCAGCCATTGTTATTCTGTTCAGGAAATTGTCTCCTGTGCCAAGGTGTTCAGAATTCTTTACTGCTTTTTCTTCTATTAGATTCAACATATCTGGTTTAATGTGGAGGTCCTTGATCCGCTTGGATTTGAGCATTGTACAAGGAGATAAGAATGGATAGATTTGCATACTTCTACATGCTGACTACCAGTTGAACCAGCAACATTTGTTGAAAATGATGTCCTTTTTCACTGTATGGTTTTGACTTCTTTGTCAAAGATCAAGTTACCATAGATGTGTGGGTTTATTTCTGTGTCTTCAACTTTTTTCCACTGATTTACCTGCCTGTCTCTGTACCAATAACATGCTGATTCACTATTGCTTTGTAGTACATTTTTAGGTCTTGTAGTACATTTTTATTTTATTGAATTGTTTTCAAAATCCTGATTTTTGTTTGTTTGTTTGTTTGTTTTGTTTTTTGTAATTCCAGATGAATTTGAGAAATGCTTTTTCTATCTCTCTGAAGGATTCTGTTGGAATTTTGATGGATATTGTGTTGAATCTGTAGATTGCTTTTGGTAACATGGCCATTTTTACTATGTTAATCCTACTGATCCATGAGCATGGGAGATCTTTTCATCTTCTGAGTGCTTCTTTGAATTCTTTCTTCAGAGGTTTGAAGCTCTTGTCATACAGACCTGTCACTTGTTTGCTCAGAGTCACACCAAGATATATTATTTGTGACTACTGTGAAGGATGTCATTTCCCTAATTTCTTTCACAGCCTGTTTATCCTTTAAGTAGAGGAAGGCTACTCTTTGTTTGACTTAATTTTATTTCCAGGCAAATTGATGACATTATCAGCTTTAGGAGTTCTCTGTGGAATTTTTGGGGTTGCTTAAGTATACTATCATTTCATCTGCAAATAGTGATATTTTAACTTCTTCTTTTCCCATTTGTATCCATTTTATCTCCTTTTATTGCCTAATTGCTCTGGCTAGAATTTTGAGTACTTTATTGGATAGGGGAAGAATAGGCAGCCTTGACTTGACCATGATTTTAGTGGGATTGCTTCAAGTTTCTTTCCATTTAGTTTGATGTTGGCTACTGGTTTGCTGTATATTGCTTTTACTATGTTACATGGTCCTCGAATTTCTGATATATCCAATACTTTTAACATGAAGATATGTTGTATTTTGTCAAATGCCTCTTCAGCATCTAATGAAATGATCATGTGGGTTTTTTTGTCAGTTTGTTTATATAGTGGATTATGTTGATGGATTTCTACATATTGAACCATCCCTGCATTTCTGGGATGAAGCCTACTTGATCATGATGAATGATTGTTTTGATGTTTACTTGGATTTGGTTTGCGAGAATTTTATTGAGTATTTTTGCATTGATATTTATGAGGGAAATTGATCTGAATTTCTCTTTCTTTGCTGTATCTTTGTGTGGTTTGTGAATCAGCATAAATGTGGCTTCATAGAATGAAGAAAGAAGCCACAATTTCTATTTTATGAAATTCTTTCAGAGATATTTGCATTAGGTCTTCTTTGAAGGTCTGGTTGAATTCTGCGCTAAAACCATCTGGCTCTGGGCTTTTTTTGTTTGGGGCTCTTTTAATGATTGCTTCAATTTCCATAGGGTTATGGGACTGTTTAGATGATTTAACTACTCCTGATTTAACTGTGGTTTGTTCTAGAAAGCACTCCATTTCATCTAGATTTTCCTGTTTTGTTGAGTATAGGCTTTTGTAGTAGGATCTGATGATTTTGGAATTTCCTCATTTTCTGTTGTTATGTCTCCCTTCTCATTTCTGATTTTGTTAATTTGAATACTGTCTCTGTGTCCTATAAATCAGTTTGGCTAAGGATTTATATATCTTGTTGATTTTCTTAAAGAACCAGCTCCTAGTTTTGTTGATTCTTTGTATAGTTCTCTTTGTTTCTACTTGGTTGATTTCAGCCCTGAGTTTGATTATTTCCTGCAATCTATTCCTCTTAGGTGTATTTGCTTCTTTTTGTTCAAGAGCTTTCAGATGTTCTATTAAGCTGCTAGTATATGATCTCTCCAATTGCTTTATGGAGGCACTCAGAGCTATAATTTTTCCACTCAGCACCATTTTCTTTGTGTCCCATAAGTTTGGGTATGCTGTCCTTTCATTTTTTCAAATTCTTAAAAGTATTCTTTTTTTTTTTTTTAAATTTCTTCCTTGATCAAGTTATCACTGAGTAGAGAGTTGTTCATATTAAATGTGTATGTGAACTTTTTGGAGTTTTTGTTGTTATAGAAGACCAGCCTTTGTCAGTATTGGTCAGATAGAATACAAGGGACTAATTTAGTGTCCTTGTATCTGTTGAGGCTTATTATGTGTCTAATTGTATGGCCAATTTTGTGGTACCGAGAGGAAGGTTTATTCTTTTCTTTTTCGCTGAAATGTTCTGAAGATATCTGATAAGTCCATTTGGTTCATAATTTCTATTAGTTTCATTATGTCTTTGTTTAGTTTCTGTTAAAATGATCTAACCATTGGTGAGAGTGGGGTGTTGAAGTCTCCCACTACTATTGTGTAAGGTTCAATATGTGCTTTAAGCTTTAATAACATTTCTTTAACATATGTAGGTGCCCTTGTATCTGAGGCATCGATGTTCAGAAATGAGACTTTGTCTTGGTGGATTTTTCCTTTGATGAATATGTGGTGTTATTCCACATGTTTTTGATAATTTTTAGTTGAAAGTCTATTTTATTGGGTGTTAGAATGACTTCTACAGCTTGTTTCTTGGGACTATTTGCTTGGAATTTTTTTCCAGTCTTTTCCTTTGAGGCAGTGGTTCTTTGTCACTGAGATGTGTTTCCGGGATGCAGCAAAATGCCAGGTCCTGATTATGTACCCAGTCTATTAGCCTATATGTTTTTATTGGATAATTGAGTCCATTGATATTGAGAGATACTAAGAACCAATGATTGTTGCTTTCTGTTATTTTTGTTGTTAGAGGTGGAATTATGCTTGTGTGTTTCTCTTCTTTTGGGTTTGTTTTAGGAAGACTCATTTCTTGCTTTTATTTGCGTGTAGTTTCCCTCCTTCTGTTCAAGTTTTCTTTGTAGGTCTTAATTAGTGGAAATATGTTATTTAAATTTGGTTTTTCATGGAATATCTTCGTTTTTCCATCTATGATAATTTAGAGTTTTGCTGGGTATAGTATCCTGGGCTGGCAGTTTTTTTCTCCTAAGATCTGTATGACATCTGCTCAAGATCTTCTGGTTTTAGAGTCTCTGTTGAGAAGTCTGGTATAATTCTGATAGGTCTGCCTTGATCTATTTCCATTATAGCTTTTAATAATCTTTCTTTGTTCTGTGCATTTGGTGTTTTGATTTACCACGTGGTAGGAGGGATTTCTTTTCTGATCCAATCTATTTGGTTTCTGTAGGCTTCTTGTATGTTTTTGAACAAGTCTTTCTTTAGATTAAGGAAGTTTTCTTCTATTATTTTGTTGAAGGTGTTTCCTGGCTCTTTGAGTTGGTAATCTTCATTTTCTTTTATACCTACTATTCTTAGGTTTGCTCTTTTTGTGGTGTGCTGGATTTCTTGAATGTCTTGCATTAGGAGCTTTTTGTTTTTTGTATTTTCTTTTTTTGTTGTGTCAATGTCTTTTATGGTATGTTCTATCTCTTATATTCTGTTGATTACTTTTGCATCTGGTACTTCTGCTAACTTTCTTAGGTTTTTCATCTCAGAGTTGTCTTCCTTTATATTTTCTTTAATGTTTCTATTCCCATGTTTAGATCTTAGATGGTTTTGTTCAATTCTTTTACCTGTTTAATTATGTTTTCCTGTATTTCTTTGAGGGATTTATGTGTTTCCCCTTTATGTGCTTTTACTTTTTTACCCATGTTTTACTGTATTTCTTTAATGGAATTATTTATGTTCTTCTTAAAGTCCTCTATCATCTTCATGAGATGGGGTTTTAGATGTGAATCTTGCTCTTCATGTGTGTTGGAATTCCAGGGTTTGCTGTGCTTGGAAAACTGGGTTCTGATGCTGCCAAGTAGCATTGATTTCTGTTGCTTACGTTCTTGTGCTTGCTTCTCATCATGTGGTTATCTTTGGAGCTAATTGGCCTTGCTGTCTCTGACTGGACCCTGTCCCTCCAGTGAGCCCATGAGCGTGGTTTTGTCCAAACTCCTGGGGGCTCAGCTCTCTCTATGATCCTGTTATTCTGTGATCCCGGATGTGTTAGAACTTTTGCATGTCAAGCAGCTTCTGCATGTACACAGAGTGATTGTAGAGCCAGAGTTCAAGGTCCACTTTTCTGCACAGGTGCAAACTGAAAGGAACCTGTGCCTCTGACTGGGCAGGGTTTTATGTGTCCCCTGGTCCCTGGGGGTAACAGATATGGCAGGTATTGGGGTGGGGGTTTGGGCCTTATCTGAGATCCTGGGTGTGGAAGAGCTTCTGGGAGTCAAGTTGCATCTCAGTGTGAGTGGAGTGGGTAGAGAGCCAGAGGCCAGGTTCGACTCCTGATTGTAGGTCCAAACAGAAATGTTAATTTTAAAGAGGGCTGTATGGAGACAAGTGAACTCTTTATAAAGCAGCTGTGGTCTTGTGGTGAACAGTAGTCATATACTGCAATGATCTTGTCCTAGCCTCCTCTCACATATTTAGGGAAAGATAGAAGTTTGTTTGTTGGTTTGTTTTCTTTGTGTTTCTGAGTGTTACGCTCTCTTCACCTCCCTGCTTCACTAACTGTCTTTATTCTTCTTTGGCATTATTTTGGATCAAGTTGCAAAGCCAGAAAATCAATATCAGGCACTATTTTTTATAGTGTTTGTTATACTTAAAACTATGTAAAAAATTACAAAAGCAATGATAAAGAGATTCAAAACACAGACAACTTTTGCTTACTTGCTTCATTTCAATTTAGTTTAAATAAATAACCACAAGAGTATTTGGAGTTGATACATGATGTGTGCACTTCTATGTCTCATAAACCTTGGCCAACTAGTTGTTGTGAAGAGAATCTATAAAAATGTCCATACATGTATATTTTTACTAAATATGCAGGAAGCTGTTTTCAGTGAAGATAGAATAGGGAAACTGAGCTGTCTTGGAACACAGCAGACAGTGTTAATCCAAAACAGAACACCATGAAGATATATTCCTTTCATAATGCAAACATCTAGATATTTGTTCTCATGAATTCTAGTGCCAAATAATTTTATTTCTCCTGTGCACAAGGAGGTTTCTGTTCTCCCATATCCTTCATGCTAAATGAGTCCATATTAGTTTGATTCCTTAGAAGTTGCATTTTTCCCATCTGGGTATAAAAAGCCAAGGATTTCTCTTCTCCACTCAATCTTCTGTCCTGAATGAATCATTAAACATGGATTTAAAAAAAAAATGTTGCTTTAGACTGTGAGGTCACATTACTATTTTATGATGACTTAACTAAGCTATACAATCAGCAATATTTAGAGCTCCTATTACCTCCAGTTCAATGTGTTTATAAATAAATTTAAGAGTTGTGTCATAATATATGTCATTTTCTAGCTATGCTTTTATTTTTTAGCTTTAAACTTTTTACGTGTAATCAAGTTTTGCAAGCATGTATATATGCAGTTATATATGGTACTTGTAGAAACTAAACTAGGGCATCAGGACTCCTAGGACTTGAGTGACAGCTGACCATGTAGATGCTGGGCATTAAATCCTGGTCCTGTGGAAAAACAGCCAGGGCTCTTAACTATGGAGAATTCTCTCCAGGCCTGGTGTGGTGTATTTTTGTCCAGTTCTTAAATTTGCTATTTATGATAACTATTATAACTTTGGAAACCAAAAGTTTTGAAATACGTACATGGAATGAAGTATACAACTTAGTATGAATTTAATGAACTCATGTATGTTCTATACAAATTGATTTCACCCTTCATTTATTTTATAGTGTGTTTATATAACATATCAATTGGTAGTATCAGTTCACTTCATGGTATTGCATTTTCTCCTAAAGAAAACGTGCTTTATATAATCAATCTTTATCAATACTTTTCTGCATGTGAGAGAATGTGAATATTTTTGTGTGGTTATCTGCTTGTGAGCAGGTGTACATGTACATGTGTTATCCTCAGATACTAGGAAAGATCAATCTCATTTATTTGAGAGAGAGTATTCCATCGCTCTGTATGACACAGATTTAACTAGGCTAGCTCTCAATCAGTGCTCAAATATCAACATGTTTTTCACTTTGGCACTGAGATAAATAAATATATGTCATCACCCCTGGCTTTTTATAGGGAATCTTTGGAGTTCTCAGCTTCTCATGCACTTCATCAACTGTGCAACCTGTCTATATGTGCCCAACCTGTCTTTATGGGTTGTAAAGCCTTGTAGTACAAATTATAGAAATTCATGCTTAGAAATGGCTATGTTTTTCTGGAAATTTGGTGAAAATGCTAGTGAAGGTGATGATAACAGAAATTCTAAGAAGTTGTGAACCAAGAAGAAGTATGCTCAAACTGGCTACAAAGCCATGTAAATCATGTGAATAAATTACTAACTTTCAATTTTGATTCATAAAAAATTGCAAATTAATTTCAAAGTATATAGTTGGCAGCAATCCAACATTTTAAAAATGTGTAAAATTAAAATGGATCAGGTCTTGGGAGTAACCTCATTAGATCACAGTACATACTGTTCTATGGCCCGAGTTCGGATCTTTAGATCCTATTCAAGGACAAAGGAGTCTACATGCAACTCCAGTAGGAAACATTGCTGATAACCTCACAACAAAGTTTTGGATATCTTTGGCCTTAATATTGGATAAATATTTTAAATAAATAAATAGCAACATCCAATTAGAAAGAAGTCTGACAATTAGAGCCAGAAGAATATCTTAACAGGGACTGATATTAATTTATTTTATTTTATAGTTGTAGCTGTTTTTTACCATCCTAGTTCATATTTCTTAAATCAAATATAATGATTACTCATGTCAGTTTATTTCAGATAATGTATATAAATTACTTAAATGATTAATGACATAGAGTATAAATTTAATAATTTTTAGTATTATAATTATTAAGAATGAGTGACTTGACATCAAATTACAGATGCATGCAATGTACAAATCTGGGGCAATTGAGAAGGTAGGAAAATTGAAGATTAAAAAAAAAAAAAGCTTTCCAAATGACTATCAAAAGTTTGAAGAAAATATAGTGATGCCTCTTGAAAAAGTTATCATTTGAATACCATCTAGGTAAAATATTGACTACTCTGGTTTTGGAGGAATAATCATATTACAGCAATTCCTAATTTCAAATTCAATGATCATCTATACTGATAATGAATAGCCTGGAGTGGGATGTCAGTATTTGATTGTAGCTGTTTACAAACTCTACTGTGACTACAATCAGTTGTCTAATTGCTTAACTTATTGATGCTTCCTTGACATATTTTCAACATTTGTGACTGCAGATCACTAATCATTTCTCTTATGACTCATTATATATTTGCATTTGATTTGTCTGATTACTGCAGGTGGAAACAATAGGGGATGCATACTGTGTTGCATCAGGGCTGCACAGGAAAAGCCTATGTCATGCAAAGCCCATTGCTCTGATGGCCTTAAAGATGATGGAGCTTTCAGAAGAGGTTCTGACTCCTGATGGAAGACCCATTCAGGTAACCTCAACAAGCTAATGTGAAAAACAAATATTTCTTTTAATGAATTTTTTTTCAGAGGAAGGAAGTAGTATTCAGATAATCCCTTCTGAATTATACTTTCTATAGTAAATAAGTCTAGATAGGACAGGGAATGACTAATGCTTATTCATAGGCCAGGGTGTTCAAAACAGGAAAGGTATGTGCAAGGTATTTACCATGAACTGTAGAAAGAATGAAAGGATTTGACCAAGGAGAAGACCTTAATGTCAGCACATAATTTACTACATTAAAATGATGGGGAAAATCAGAATCTGAGATCTAGCCAAAGCAATAATAAAAGAATGTCCAGTGTCCCTCATGAGTTTCTGGACCTCAGAGTTTTGTGATTTGTATGACTGTGTGTGTGTGTGTGTGTGTGTGTGTGTGTGTGTGCGTGTGTCTGTGTGTGTTGTAAAGATTGCTTTTTAGAAACACCTACCAAAGAAACTTGAAAACAGCAGACTTACCATCTGGGTACTGTAATTTTCTCAGTAGTAGTATTGTCTTGTACAAATAAGTGACTCCCTGCTACTTACAGGCTGTCTCCAAGAATGACTAAGTTAATCTAATTGCATTACTATCAAAATCCAGTGAATAGTACCAGAATTGCTATTACCACATATCCTTGACAAACAGATCCTTCATAGTCAGAAAAATGCTGGCATTCAAGAAAGAACTTTTAGAAACCTTTGTTAACCACTAGTTTACCAGGGAAGAGAGGCTTCACAAATGTGTATGTTTCTAGTTCCTGAGTAATGTCAAAATAACCACCCTGAATAACTTTTCTATTTAGAAATATTAAAGTGATGGGGTTTTGTTTGGTTTGGTTTTTTTGTTTTTAATTACTTTTATTCTTTTACCGTCCAGTACTTACTCCCCAGTCCACCCTCCATAGTTCCGAATCACATTCATCTTTCTCCTTGTCTCCAGAAGATGTCCCCATACTCCTCCAGGCCTCTTCACTCTCTTGGGCCTCAAGACTCTGCAGGGTTAGGCTCTTATTCCACTGAAACCAGACCAGGGAGATCATTGTTGTATATGAGTCCAGGGGCTCTGACTAATTCCTGTATGCTGTTTGGTTTGTGGAACAGTCTGAGACATCTCAGGGTTCTCTGTTTGTTGAGACTGATAGTCTTCCTATAGGTCCCCCTCCTCCTCAGTTTATTCCAGACTTTCACCAATTCAACCACAGGGGTCCCCCAACTTCAGTCCAATAGTTGAGTATAAGTATCTGCATCTGTCTCATTCAGATGTTTGTTGGGCCTCTCAGAGGACAGCCAGATTAGGCTCTTGTCTGTAAGCACACGATAGCATCAGTGATAGTGTCAGGCCTTAGAGCCTCTTTTTGAGCTGGGTCCCAAGTTGGACAAGTCAGTGGACCTCCTTCTCCTCAGTCTTTTCTCCAATTTTGTCCTGGAGTTATTTTAGACGGAAACAATTTTGGGTCAGAGTTTTTGACTATGAGATGGCAACTCTGTCTCTCCAATTGATGCCCTGTTTTTCTACTGGAGGTGGACTCTACAAGTTCCCTCTCCACCCTGTAGGACATTTCAACTAAGGTTCCTCTCTTAGAGTCCTGAGTGTCTCTAACCTTCCAGGTCTCTGGTACTTTCTAAAGATCGCCTCACTTTCCCCACTCCTCACTTCCCCCCATCCCCCACCCGAGATTTCATATTCCCATACATTCTGCTGATTCTCAGGGCTTCTCTCCTGTCTTCCCTACCCCCATACCTGATCATGTTCCCCTTTCCCCTCGATATCCCCTCTCCCACCCAGAACCCTCCCTCCCTGTGTACCGTGAGATTGCTTTATTTACCCTCCTAAGTTGGATTGAGGTATCTTCACTTGGGCACTTCTCTTGTTAACCTTCTTGAGTTCTGTAGATTTTATCCTAGGAATTCTTACATATTTGACTAATATAAATTTATTAGTGAGTATATACCATGCATGTCCTCTTGGGTCTGAGTTACCTCACTCAGGATCAAATTTTCTAGTTCCATCTATTTGCTTGCAAAACTCATGATGTCCTTGCTCTTAATAGCTGAACAGTATTCCATTGTGTAAATGATCCATATTTTCTGTATCCATTCTTCCATTGTGGGATATCTGGATTGTTTCCAGCATCTAGCTGTCATAGAAAAGGCCTCTATGAACATAAAGGCGCAAGTACTCCAGTGGTATGGTGGAGCATCTTTTGGGTATATGCTCAAGAGTGGTATATCTCTTTATTCAGGTAGATCTATTTCCAATATTCTGAGGAACCTCCAGAATGATTTCCAGAATGGTTTTACCACCTTGCAATTCCACCAGCAATGAAGGAGTGTTCCTCTTTCTCCACATTCTCAATAACATGTGCTGCCACCTGAGGTTTTGGTCTTAGCCATTCTGATTGGTGCAAGGTGGAATCTCAGGGTCCTTTTGATTTGCATTTCCCTGATGACTAAGGGCTTTGAATATTTCTTTAAGTGCTACTGGGCCATTTGAGATTCCTCTCTTGTGAATTCTGTTTAGCTCTATACCTCATTTTTTGATTGGGTTGGGTTTTTTGTTGTTTTGTTGTTGTTTTTGTTTTGTTTTATTTTTTGTTTTTGTTTTTGTTTTGTTTTGGATAGCTTTTTGAGTTCTTTTTATATTTTATATATTAGCCCTCTATGGATGTGGAATTAGTGAAGACTTTGTTTCCAATCTGTAGGTTGCTGATATGTCCTATTGATAATGTCCTTTGCCTTACTGAAAATTTCCAGTTTCATGAGGTCCCATTTATCACTTTTTGATCTTAGAGCAGGAGCCATTGGATTTCTGTTTAGAAAATGCCCCTCTCTACCTCATGTCAATGAGTTTGAGGCACTTTCCAACTTTCTCTTCTTTAACATTCAGTGTATCTGGTTTTATGTGGAGGTCCTTGGACCTGAGCTTTGTGCAAGGTGACAAATATGGATCTATTTTCATGTTTGTACCTGCTGACAGACCAGCACCATATATTGAAGATGTTTTTTTCCCCCTTTGTGTATATTTGGCTTCTTTTTCAAAGATCAACTGTCTATAAGTGAATAGATTTATTTCTGGGTCTTCAGTTTTGTTCCATTAATCAACCTGTTTTTCTCTGTACCTATACTATGCAGTTTTTATCAGTATTCCAGCTTGAGGTCAGGAATGGTGATTCCTACAGATGCTTTTATTGGTAAGAATTATTTTCTGAATTCTGGATAATCTTGACTTCTTCCTTTTCAGTTTGTATCCCCTTGATTTCCTTTTGTTGTCTTATTGCTCTGGCTAGAACTTCAAGTACTATACTGAATAGATACAGGGAGAGCAGGCAGCTTTGTATTGTCCCTGATTTTAGTAGGATTGTTTCAAGTATCGCCCCACTTGATTTGATATTGGCAAGTCATTTGTTTTGTATAGCTTTTATTATATTTAGATATGGGCCTTGAATTCCCAATCTCTCCAATTCTTTTAACATGAAGGAGTGTTGCATTTTATCAAATGCTTTTTCAGCATCTAATATAAAGATCATGTGATTTTTTTCTTTGAGTTTGTTTATATAACAGAATTCTTTATTGGAATTTTGTATATTGAACCAACCTTTCATCCCTGGAATGAAGCTTACTTAATTGTAATGAATGCTGCTGTTGATGTGTTCTTAGATTTGGTTTCCTAGAATTTTATTTGGTATATTTGTATTGGGTATATTTATAAGTGAAATTGGTATGAAGTTCTCTTTCTTTGTGTGGTTTGGATATCAGACTAAGTGTGGCTTCATATAATGAATTGGGTAAGGTTTGTTCTGTTTTTATTTTATGGAATAGTTTAAGGGGTGTTATTAGCTCTTCTCTGAATATCTGTTAGAATTCTGCACTAAAGCCATCTGGCCCTGAGCTTTTTTTGGTTGGGAGGTTTTTAATGACTTCTATTCCTCAGGGAATATGGACTGTTTACCTGCTCTTGTACATCAGTACATGGTATCTAGAAAAATCATCCATTTCATCTAGATTTTTCCAGTTTTGTTGAGTATAGGCTTCTGTAGTAGGATCTGATGATTTTTGGAATTTCCTTATTTTCTGTTTTTATGTCTACCTTTTTATTTCTGATTTTGTTAATTTGGATACTGTCTCTTTGCCATTTAGTTAGTTTGGCTAGGGGTTTTTCTATCCTCTTGATTTTTTAAAAGAACCAGCTTTTCATATTGTTGATCTTTTATATAGTTTTCTTTGTTTATATTTGGTTGATTTCTGTTCTAATTTTGACTATTTACTGCCATTTACTCTTCTTGGCTGTGTTTGCTGATTTTGTTCTAGGGCTTTCAGATGTGCAGATAAGTTGTTAGTATAGGATGTCTCAAATTTCTTTACGGGAGCACTTAGTTCTATGAACTTTCCTCTTAGCACTGAATTCATTGTGTCCCATAAGTTTGGGTATGCTAAATAATTGTTTTTATTGAATTCCAGAAAGTTTTTAATTTCTTCCCTGACCAAGTTATCATTGAGGAGAGAGTTGTTCAGTTTCCATTTGTATGTGGGTTTTTTATTGGTTTTGTTTTTTTGAAGTGTAGCCTTAGTCTGTGTTGATCTGATAGGATGCCTTGGATTATTTCTATATTCTTCTATCAGTTGAGACTTCTTTTGTGTCTTGTTATATGGTCAGTTTTAGAAAACATTCCATAAAGTGCTGAGAAGAAGGTATATTCCTTTGTTTTACGGTTAAATATTCTTTATGTATCTGTTAAATCCATTTGGCACAAAACTCCTATTAGTTTCACTGTGTTTCTGTTTAGTTTCTGTTTCAATGACCTGTACATTGATGAACTGAGATGTTGAAGTCCTACACAATAATTGTGTGGGGTATATGCTTTGTGTGTTAGAAAAGTTTCTTTTATGAATGTGGGTGGCCTTCTGTTTGAGGCATAGATGTTCATAACTGAGACTTTATTTCGGTGGATTTTTTTCTTTGATGAATATTGTGTGTCTTTTCCCATATTACTTGATAACTTTAGGTTGAAGGTTTATTTTATTGGATATTAGGATGGCAACTCCAGCTTGTTTTTTAGGACCACTGGCTCAAAGGACATTTTTCCGTGGCTATTATTGTGAGGTGTTGCCTGTCTTTGTTATTGATGTGTGCTTCTTTATTGTCTCAATATGCTGGATCCTGCATGTATATCCAGTCTGTTAGTTTATGCGCTTTTATGGGGAATTGAGTCTTTTGATTTTGAGAGACATAAAAGACAGATAATTGCTATTCCCTGTTATTATTATTTTTTTTTTAAGGTACCACTATGTGAATATGATTCTCTCTCTTTGGTTTTGTCCTTTGGTGTAGGTACCCTCCTTGTGTTAAAGTTTTCCTTCTAGGATCCTTTGTAGGGCTGGATTGGTAGATATATATTGTTTGAGTTTCATTTTGTCATGGAATATTTTGGTTTCTTCATCTATGATGATTGAGTGTTTTGCAGGGTTTAGTATCCTTGGCTGGCATTTGTGTTCCCTTGGAGTCTGAATGACATCTGTCCATGCTTTTCTCACTTTTGATATTTCTGTCTAGAAGTCTAGTGTAATTCTGATAATTCTGCCTTCATATATTACTTGGCTATTTTCCCGTTACAGCTTTTAATATTCTTTCTTTGTTTTGTGCATTTAATCTTTTGATTATCATGGGACAAGAGGATATTCTTTTCTGGTCCTGTGTTTTGTAAGCTACTTTTGTAGGCTACAGTATATAAAAATACTGTGTTTTGTATGTTTATTGCCATCTCTTTCTTTGGGTTGGGGAAGTTTTCTTCTATGATTTTGTTGAAGATATTTTTAGTCCTTTGTACTAGGAATCTTGTTTTTCTTCTATTGCTATTTTTCTTAGGTTTAGTCTTTTAATTTTGTCCTGGAATTCCTGGATGTTTTGGGTTAGGAGTTTTTATGTTTTGAATTTTCTTTTTAATTTGACCATTGTGTCAATATTGTCTACGGTATCTTCAATGCCTGAGATTCCCTCTTCTATCTCTTATAATTCTGATGATGATGCTTGCATCTGTAACTCCTGATCTCTTTCCTAGATTTCCCATCTCCAGGCTTGCCTCCCTTTGTTATTTGTTTATTGTTTCTATTTCAAGTTTTAGATCCTGGGTAGATTTATTCAATTCTTTCACATGTTTCTTTGTCTTTTCCTGTATTACTTTAAGGGATTTATTTGTTCCCCTTTTAAGAGCTTCTACCTGTTAATCTGAGCTTTCCTGTATTTCTTTCAGTGAGTTATTTGTATCCTCCTTAAAGGAATCTATTATCTTCATGAGACAGGATTTTAAGTTAACATAGTGTTTTTCAGGTATACTGGGGTACCCAGGGCTTGCTGTGTTGGGAAAACTTGGGCCAAAGTATATTGGCTTCTGTTGCTTATAGTCTGTGCTTATCTCTAGTTGTCTGGTTATCTCTGGGGTTAACTGGCCTGGTTATCTCTGTCTTGAGACTGGGTCATGCCCCTAGGTTGCTGCAAGTCTCCTGGGAGACCTGTAGCCCTGGATGTAGCATTTGCTGGGCTTCTTGGTGGTCCTAGATGCTATGTTTATTAGACAGGTTCTCTTACCTGTTGCCATAGGTACAGCAGATCTCTTCAGACTGTGTGGTATTCAGAGGAACAATCTAGCTTGTGATCTGCCCCAGTGGAAGGGGTAGGCCAGATGCCATTTTAAATATGTCATAAATAAAGTATGCCCTTTTTATCACATCACTGAAATTATGAGAAATGGAGAAATCACATTGAATATACATTGAAAAGGGAACAATTGCTTACTTTAATAAAAAGGCCTGGTCATTAGCAATGACATTAGAGAACTAAGTAAAAAACGTGCTACTTCTCCCTGTGATTGATTGGAAGACACCAAGTTTAACCACATTCCCAAAAGAATCTCCAAAGATACAATTCTCTGAAAGTGAGTGAGTGAAATTAAAAATATAGCAAAGGAAAATAAAACTGTGAGAGATATGGTGAAGGGAGAGATGGATGAAGGGAGGGGGAGAATAGAGAGAAGCTGAAAGGAAGAGGGTTGGAGAGATGGAAAGAGAGAGGAGAGGATAGATAGATAGATAGGGGAGAAAGGAAAGGGGTAAGAAAGATAGTCCATAAGAACCTAAAAGAAACATAAATGGGGAAAAACTAGTAATCACATTATTACATATCAAAATTATCAGAGAGAAGTAAATGGACATTATTCTATATAGTTAAATAAGTGAAGCTAAAAATTGTGAAAGAGAAAAGATTTTAAAAGGAAACCAAAATGTTTTCAATCAACACATCATTTTAAAAATGAAGTAAAAACTGGATCAGTGGGCTGAGAAGCCAATTATACAGAAATTAACCAGAGAGAATAGACTAAATGTTAGCACTGAAGAGAATTTTTAGTGATGAAACCAGACAATTAGAAGTGAGGAAAAAAACAATGGAGTATGAAATGCAAATATATAAATGATACAGTTAAGGTGATCTGAATATACATCTAAATGGAAAATAAATAGATAAATAAATTTTAAAAAGGTAAATGTACTGGGACTATTAAAAAGACACTACCCAGTTGTCAGATAGGTAAATTCCAAAGATTTCAGAAAAGTAAATATAAAGGAATAAAAACTAAATTTCTCTAGATGAAACTGAAGCAAATCAAAGGAGATTGGACACTTTGTAAGAGACATTGATCATTGGTACTAAAGATGAATTGTTGAATAAATGGGGACAGTTGTCAATTCATGTAGGGAAATAAATCTTGCCAGGGACCTACCCAGCATTACAAGTACCTAGGTGGGACACAGCTTTGGCCAAATGCTTGTAACTCTTTCTTACTGTTCTGGGGACCTGCAGCTGATGGCCTCTGGACTCTCTCTTGTTGTTCTGTGCTAACATGTGCTGATTTTTTTTTCTTACTATATTGTGCTAATAAGTGCTGGTTTCTCACTATTCTCTGGTTAAATGCTGCTGGTTTCTGGAAATAAACTCCTGCTGGTAGCAGCAGCAGATTAAGGGGAAAAAGACTTAATTGCTAGAAATCTTTTCACTCTGTCTAAAGAACCTCTTGCTGGCTAGGTGAGAGCCTTGTAACTTGTTAACTCTTTGTGAACCAGAAAGGAAAGAAAGGGAGGGAAGGGAAGGAGAGGGAAGGGAAAGCAAAGAAAGGGAAGGAAAGGGAAGGGGAAGGAAGGGAAGAGAAGGAAAGGCAAGAGAAAGGAAGGGAAGAGATGGAAAGAGAAGGAAAGGGAAGAGGTGGAAGGGACAGGAAGTGGTGGAAAGGAAGCTAAGGAAAGAAAAAGAAAGGAAAGGAAAAGAAAACAAAAGAAAAAAGTTTATTTGCACGGACAATGTGTACAAACACATTCACTCATACAAAAACACTCTCTGCTTGGGCCTGAACACGTGTCTCATCAACTCCCCTAATGTTTACACAAACTGACATACATACACTTGTACCTACACACGTATGTATATACATACATATAGACAAACAGATATACATGTGTATACATTTGTTGGATTGGCCTAAGCCTCAAATGCCACATGCATATCTTTGAATGGATGGGACAGAACTACCAAAACTACAACTTTATTCCTTCTCTCTGCCCTTTTGATATCTTAGACAAAGTCCTTTAGAAAATTACCTCATAGATAAAATATTACACAAAACAGGACTTACAGAAGAGAAGGATGTTGATAATAAGTTCAAAGGAGTGTTTCATTCTATAAGCTCATTTTAAGTTCAAAGCAACATTTTGCATGGTCTAGCATTATCGTAGTACACATCTGTGGCCTTATCCTTGTGCCTGACTTAGAATGAGTATTTTTTATCCCTTGATCACAATTTTTCCCGTGTCTGTTTCTTTTTCTAGTGCAATTGCAAAAGCTTATTGTATTTCTTATTGTGCAGGCACATTCTATTCTTGATTCTAACTTTCTTACATCTTTCTGTCGAAACAACTAAAACCATCTCCTAAAACGTTCTTCCTAAAATCTCTTAAATCAGAAATTCTATAAAATTACCAGTTCATCTAAACAGCATTAATTCTTGAAAGTTCATCTTTGTGTTGATTTCCAGGATACCCAGGAATCATTAAGCTATGTAATAGTGACAGGAAAGGCAAATCAATACCAAGAAGCAATCCTAGGATGAAGTCTCTAAGGACCCTGCATTCTTAGAGCTCAAAGAAAAAGGTGGGGCATGGTTTTCATGGAAAACCATGGAAAAAGGTGGGCATCTCCAGAAAACTCACTTGCATGCCTTTAGCATTTCTTAGATGACTTCTGACAAAATCTCAAATTAGCTCTGTATATAAATCAATTCCAGGTCAGTTCAATATAAAAAACTATGATATAAAAGCATAAATATGTAATTATTGACTTAACGGAGGATAAATACATGGTAAAAACAATGCTGATCATGAAAGTAGAGTTGCATAAATTTTGCTACAAGAAAATTAATTTTTTTTCTGTTCATTGAAGAAAGTAAAGGAAAACTATAAAACCCCTAGAAATTTTAAAGCATATATAATTAATAAAAATAGTATTGGTTTCACCAATAGTTAAAATCACATAAATAGTAACACTATGTCACAACACTCTGCCTACCAGCTTGGTTCACCTTTCAGCCTCTGACATGTCACTGTGGAGAGGATCCCAACCAGCAGATTCTGAGTGACAGTTGCTGGTAGTGTTGTTGGTACAATCTACTTGGGAATAGGAAAGATTAAACTGTGCATGGTGTAAAACTCATCAACTCCTCTCCTAGAGTTTTGCCCTAGGGGTTAACAGAAATTACACACAGGTTTATTAATAAAAACAGTTTTGCTACTTGCTTCAATGAAGAAATAACTAAATGGTTCATAAACCCTTAAATGGATAAATCATGACATATTGATACCTTAGCAGACCATACAATTGGGAAAATTAATGACATTCGCTGGTAACATCAATGTGAATAGATGAAAAGAAAGTGATAACATCATCAACGAATTCCACTCAGTTAAAGTTTAAAATCAGTGAATAAGAATCACTTCTCTTAAGAAATACATGCATTGATACAAAAAGTGCAAATTTAAAAACAGGTGCTTCAGTCCTAAAATTAAAGATGCTTATCTCTAAGTGAAAGGCTGAGATTTAAGAGGATTATGCAACAACGAAAGCATACCCAGACAAAATTGTCTACTTTACTATTTTTCGTGGGTATTTTGAAGCTTTTTGTGACTCTCTCAAAAAGCAGAGTTCTATGGACACTCTTACAGTGGTATGGAACATTAAAAAGAAAACCCGAAGTTGTCATCATTACGAAGTTTTTGTATTTGTAAATGACATTTCTGGTTACTACATGAACATAGACTACAGAAATGTAGCATCAGCTCTAATGAAAATTACTCCACATGGAAATATTCAATCCTATCAGCTTGGCAACCTTATTGCTTGGGATTTTCATTGTATAGTGAGTTTTCCCTAATAGATGATTTAGTACTTAAAATTGATTTCAATATCATCAAAACAAACTGTAATGACCAAATGACCAGAACCAAAGCATTATATTTTACAGAGTGCTTCTCAATATTCCCATTTCTGGGTTTTAGCATTTAGTCAATCTCATGAAATCAGATAGTCTTATGAAAAATTGGTAAACAAAATGTTAATAAAGATTGCATAGCTTCTGGGTTCCATATGAGGTGAGATACCTCTGTCTGGGCGACCAGGGCTCCGTAGCCAAATACCACTGGGAGAAAGCTAGCCTCCCAGGAGTGTGGAAAATACTTGAGAAGGGGTAAGAGGACTAACACTGCTCAGTGGAACACGCCCAGAATCCTTAGGACTCAGGGACAGATGGACAGGCTGGAGGAAGGAGCCTTCTGGTTTCCATCTGAGGTAGGAGACCTCTGCTTGGGCCACCATGGCTCCATAGCCAAATAGCACTGGGAGAAAGATAGCCACCCAGGAGTGTGGGAATCCAAATCTGCTCAGAGGGAACAACCTGGAATACCAAGGACAAAGGGACTGAAGAGGGGGCTACTGGTTTCTTTTGGGGACTAAGGAGCAGGGCTTCATACTCAAATAGTACCAGGAGAGAGCTGTATCCCAGGCGTGCCTATACATCTTCAAGCACAGGCAAGACCACCATTTTTTTTCAAATTCACTGGACCAAGAGGGACCCTTGCAGAGCAATCAGGACACAGGAAATGAGGGACAGCTAGAGACTGGATCTTTCTGGTTTCTGTCTGCACCCCAGAGCTGACCCTGTACCACAGCTCCCCAAACCCAAATTCTTCTCAGAGATTACTGGTCTTCAAGGAGTATTGACACCTAGGCTTGCAGGAAAGACAAGCCACAGTCAGAGAGAACAAGACCAGCTAACACCAAAGATAACAAGGTGGCAAAAGGCAAGAGCAAGAACACAAGGAACAGAAACCAAGGCTACTTGGCACTATCAGAACCAGGCACTACCACCACAACAAGCCCAGGATACCCCAACACAACAGAAAAGGAAGACTCAGACTTAAAATCACATCTCAAGAGGAAGATAGAAGATTTTTAAGAAGGAATTAAGTAACTCCCTTAAAGAAATACATGAGAACACCAGTAAACAACTAGAAACCCTTGAAGAGGAAACACAAAAATCCCTTAAAGAATTACAGGAAAACACAATCAAACAGATGAAGGAAATGAACATATCAATTCAGGAACTCAAAACAGAAATAGAAACAATAAAGAAATCATAAAGGGAGACAACCCTGGAGTTAGGAAACCTAGGAAAGAAATCAGGAGCCATAGATGCAAGCATCACCAACAGAATACAAGAGATGGAGGAGAGAATCTCAGGTGGGGAAGATACCATAGAAAACAGTCAAAGAAAACAAAAAAAGCAAAAGCTCCTAAGCCAAAACATCCAGGATAGAATGAGAAGACAGAAACTAAGGATAATAGGTATAGAAGAGAGTGAAGATTCCCAACTTAAAGGACCAGTAATTATCTTCAATAAAATTATAGAAGAAAACTTCCTTAACCTAAAGAAAGAAATGAACATATGTATACAAGAAGCCTACTTAACTCCAAAGAGATTGGACCAGAAAAGAAATTCCTCCTGTCACATTATAGTGAAAACACCAAATACACAAAATAAGGAAAGAATATTATAAGCAGTATGGGAAAATGGTCAAAGAACATATGAAGACAGACCTATCAGAATTACACCAGACTTCTCACCAGAAACTATGAAAGCTAGAAGATCCTGGGCAGATCTCTCACAGACTCTAAGAGAACAACAAACTCAAAAGAAGATAGTCACACAAAAATAAAAATAACATCGAAAATAACAGGAAGTAACAATCACTATTCCTTAATATCTCTTAATATCAATGGACTCTATTCCCCCCAAAAAAGACATAGAAGGACAGACAGAATCCATAAACAGGACACAGCATTTTGCTGCACCCAGGAAGCACACCTCTATGTTAAAGACAACACTACCCCAGAGTAAAGGGTTTGAAAACATTTTTCCAGGGAAATGGCCCAAAGAAACAGGCTGGATTAGCCATTCCAATATTGGATAAAATTGACATTCAATCAAAAATCTTCAAAAAAGATAAGGAAGAACACTTCATACTCATCAAAGGAAAAATCTACCAAGAAGAACTCTCAATTCTGAACATATAAGTCCCGAATGCAAGGGCGCCCACATTCATAAAACAAAGTATACTAAAGCTCAAAGCACACATTGCTCCTCACACAATAATAGTGGGAGACTTCAACACCCCACTATCATCAATGGACAGATCTTGGAAACAAAAACTAAACAGATACACACAGAACTAACATGTTATGAACAAAATGGATTTAACGGACATCTATAGAACATTTCATCCTAAATCAAAAGAATGCACCTTCTTCTCAACACCTCACGGAACCTTCTCCAAATATTTATTATATAACTGGTCACAAAAAAACCTCAGCAGATATAAGATTGAAATAATCCCATGTCTCCTATCTGATCACTATGGAATAAGGCTGGTCTTCAATGGCAACAACAATAGAAAGCCCACATACACATGAAGCTGAACAATGTTCTACTCAATGATAACTTGGTCAAGGAAGAAATAAAGAAAGAAATCAAAGAATTCCTAGAATTTAATGAAAATGATAGTACAACATACTATCAAACTATACAAAGAATCAAAAACACCAGGAGCTGGTTCTTTGGAAAATCAACAAGATAGATAAACACATAGGCAGACTAACCAGAGGGCTCAGAGACAGTATCCAACTTAACAAAATTAGAAATGAAAAGGGAGATATAACAACACATTTTGAGGAAATTCAAAACATCACCAGATCCTACTACAAATGCCTTTATTCAACACAATTGGAAAATCTGGATGAAATGGACAAGTTTCGAGACAGATACCAAATAACAAATTAACGTCAGGATCAGATAAACCATCTAAACAGTCTGATATGCCCCAAAGAAATAGAAGCAGTCATTAAAAGTCTCCCGACCAAAAAAAGGCCAAGAACAGATGTGTTCAGTGCAGAATTCTATCAGACCTTCAAAGAAGACCTAATACCAATACTCTTCAATCTATTACACAAAATAAAAACAGAAGGAACACTATCCAATTCATTCTATGAGGCCATAGTTACACTGATACCAAAACCCCACAAAGACCCAACAAAAAAAGAAAACTTCAGACCAATTTCCCTTATGAATATCAATGCAAAAATACTCAATAAAATTCTCACAAACTGAATCCATGAACACATCAAAATGATCATTCACCATGATCAAGTAGGTTTCATCCTAGGGATGCAGGGATGGTTCAATATCCAGAAATCCATCAATGTAATCCAGTACATAAACAAACTCAAAGAAAAAAACCAAATGGTTCATTTGTTAGATGCTGAAAAAGCATTTGACAAAATTCAACATCCCTTCATAATTAAAGTCTTGTAAAGATCAGGAATTCAAGGACCATACCTAAACACAGTAAAAGCAGTTCATACCAAACCAGTGGTCGTCATCAAACTAAATGGAGAGAAACTCCAAGCAATTCCACTAAAATCAGGATCTTCATGGAGCTTTCCTCAGGGATCTCTGGCCTGGCCAAATGCGAGGGTTCAAGCAAAGGGGAGAGCATGAGCATGGATGAAGTTGCTTCTGCAGTTGCTGCCTCAGTTGCACCCACCACCCTGCCCTACGTCTGCCCTGGGATGAGCCAAGGAGAGGCTGACTAGTTGGCAAGGAGTGTGGGAAGCTTCTGGTGGCGTTCGGGAGAGCAGAACTCTTCCCAAGCAACAGTGTTACAGCTTTTACAATAGAAGCTCTCAGGGGCAACTCTCAGAGGATAGAGTAGTTCTGACACCTTTATTTCTTCTGGAGGGGGATCTCCCCTATACAAATTGGGGTGGTCTAATATACTCTTTGGGATGGGTCAGGGGCCTGACAACAGGTAATTCCCATTGGCTTGATCTAAGAGTTTAAGGGTACCTTATCTGCATGGGGGTGGGCTTGGTGTTGCACCTATGTGACAAATATCACATGACAGACCTTTCTACAGGGGGTTGTGTAGGTTGTAGATGTTTGACAAGAGTCTTCCAGGAGCATTGGCAAAAACGTTTTCCGGTCCTCCACAGGCTCTCCCATAGCTTTCAGCCTGTGTTCAACCGGATGCCAGGCTGCCTGCCACAGACCACTGCCCCACAACAAGGCTGCCCTTTCTCTCCCTATCTATTCAGTATAGACTGGAAGTTCTAGCTAAAGCAATTAGACAACAAAAGAAGGTCAAAAGGATACAAATTGGAAAGGAAGAAATCAAAATATCACTATTTGCAGTATCTTGATGTGACTCTAACCAAACAAGTGAAAGATCTGTATGACAAGAACTTCAAGTCTCCAAAGAAAGAAATCATGGGAGACCTCAGAAAATGGAAAGATCTCCCATGCTCATGGATTGGCAGGATTAATATATTTAATATGGCCATCCTGCCAAAAGCAATCTACATATTCAATGCAATCCCCATCAAAATCCCAACTCAACTTTTCATAGACCTAGAAAGAGCAATTCTCAAATTCATATGGAATAACAAAAATCACAGGATAGGAAAAACTATTCCCAACAATAAAAGGACTTCTGGGGGAATCAGCCTCCCTGACCTCAAGCTGTACTACAGAGCAGTAGTGATAAAATCTGCATGGTATTGGGTACAGTGACAGGCAGGAAGATCAATGGAAAGAATTAAAGACCCAGAAATGAACCCACACACTTACAGTCACTTGATCTTTGAAAAAGGATCTAAAGCCATCCTTTGGAAATAAGAGCGTTTTCAACAAATGATATTGGTTCAACTGGCGGCCTACATGTAGAAGAATGCAAATTGATCCATTCCTATCTCCCTGTACAAATCTCAAGTCCAAGTGGATCAAGGACCTCCACATAAACCAGATACATTGAATCTAATATAAGAGAAAGTGGGGGAAAGTCTTGAACACATGGGCACAGGGGAAAAGTTCCTGAATAGAACACCAATGGCTTGTGCTCTAAGATCAAGAATCAACAAATGAGACTTCATGAAATTATAAAGATTCTGTAAGGGAAAGGACACTGTAATTAGGACTAAACGGCAACCAACAGATTAGGAAAAGATCTTTTCCAATCCTATGTCCGATACAGATCTAACATACAAAGTATACAAATAACTCAAGAAGTTAGACCCCAAAGATCCAAATAACCCTATCAAAAAATGGGGAACAGAGGTAAACAGAGAATTCCCAACTGAGGAAACTTGAATGGCCGAGAAGCACCTAAAGAAATGTTCAACATCCTTAGTCATCAGGGAGATGAAAATCAAAACAACCCTGAGATTCCACCTCCCGCCAGTCAGAGTGGCTCAGATCAAAAACTCAGGTGACAGCATATGTTGGTGAGTATGTGGAGAAAATGGAACATTCCTCTGTTCCTGGTGGGATTGCAAGCTGATACAACCTCTCTGGAAATCAGTTTTGCAGACCCTCAGAAAAAATTAACATAATACTACCTGAGGACACAGCTATTCTACTCCTGGACATATACCCAGAAGATGCTCCATCATGTAATAAAGACACATGCTCCACTATGTTCATAGCAGCCATATTTATAGTAGCCAGAAACTGGAAACAACCCAGATGTCCCTCAACAGAGGAATGGATACAGAAAATGTGGTCCATTTACACAATGGAATACTACTCAGCTATTAAAAACAATGACTTCATGAAATTCACAGACAAATGGATGGAACTTGAAAATATCATACTGAGCAAGGTAATTCAGTCATAAAAGAATGAACATGGTAGGTATGTACTCACTGATAAGTGGTTATTAGCCCAAAATATTGAAATACCCAAGAGTCACTTCATAGCACCCATTGGGTTGTGCATATGGTCCCAGATGGAAGAATTGGAGAACGGACTGAAGGAGCTGAGGGAGTTGGCAGCGCAATGGAGGGAGCAACAGTGTCCACTGGCCTGGCCTCCGAATGCTCCAGGAGACTGGATCACCAACCTAAGAATACACATGGAGGGACCTATGGTGCTGGCCCCATATATGTCCGAGGAGGGTCTTGTTAGCCATCAGGGGGAGGAGAGACCCTTGGGCCTGAGGGTGTTAGATGCCACAGTATGGGAGAATGCCAGTGAGGGAAGATGAGTGTGGATGTGTGGGTAGGTGGGGGAATACCCCAATAAAGGCAGGGGGAGGGGAGAGGGAAAAGGGAGGTTCCAAAAGGGAGATCTGGAAAGGGGGAAATATTTGAAATGTAAATAAAGTACCAAAAAAATAAATAAATATTGAATAAGAATAGAAAAATAAAATTCACAATAATATGAAAACACCCTCACAATAAACCACCCTAACAATTCCAGCTTTACTATTATTTTATAATATTTGCATAGAAGGAATCATTTTAATTAATGTTTTTATTTAGTTTACATCCTGACAACAGTTACCTCTTCTTCCTTTCCTTAGTTCTTTCTCTGCCTTCCTTCCTTCTTCCTTCCTTCTCCCTCTTTTTTTTTTTCCAAAAACGAAAGGCTTCCCATAGATATCAACCAACTTTGGCATGTCAAGTTGCAGCATGACTACATGTGTCTTCCCTATTAAGGACTGACAAGGCAGCCCAGTAGGGAGAAATGGTCCCAAAGGCAGGCAATGGAGCCAGAAAAGCCTATGCTCCCATTGTTAGGAATCCCACATGAAGACAGAGCTGCACAACTATTACTAACTGTTACTTATGCTTAGAAGGCTGATTTCAGTATCATGTGTGTTCTCTGGTTGGTAGTTCAGTCTCTGTGTGCCCCTATGATGCCAGGTTTGTTGAAGGGAAACAAAAACAGACATCATGGGTCGAAAAGGGATGGGTGGAGAATGAGAGTGTTGCTTGTTGAAATGTGTTTGAACCAGGGGAACATCTTTAAGCACGTTTAGAAAATGCTTGTCTGTTGCAGCAGAGCTCTTATGTGATCTGCTGTTGATATTTCCATAATTGTATTTTAAAACTGTCCTGTCATATAGCTTTTAAAAACAAAGTAATAGTTTTGTATTCATAGGTCTATTATATATCTCGTAAGTAATGATGGCTCCCCCACATCTGTACCTCAACAGGAGAAACAAAATCCCACAGGAAAACTAAAAGAAAATCAATAAGATCCTCCCTCTCAAAAAGAGCAAAACCACACACACACATACATACATACAAAGCATGTAATTCATTTTGTGTTGGCTAACTATTCCTAAGCTTGAAGTCTGCCCTAGAGTGTGATTTATGTACCCAGTGACACTCTATTGGAGAAAACTAGTTTGACCTCTCCCAGCAGTTTGGAAAATGGAATTGTAGAGAAAACGTGGAAATAGCTTCTCAGTTAGGTGTTGAAATTTGTGTCGATTTCTCCTCTTAATGCTGAAATTTTGTCTGAATTGAGCCTTTGCTGGTTTTGTGTATGCTGCCACAGTCTCATGTGGGTGTCAGTCTTGGGGTATCTGGAAGATGCTGATTCTTTGGAATCATCCACTATCTTTGGCTTTTACAATCTTCCCTTGTCTTCTTCTCCAGAGATCCCTGAGCCTTATGGCTTAGCACTCCAAAATTGTTCTCTGTCCATTGTGAGGTTTTGGATTTATGTATTAACTTTATCTACTGCAAGAAGTTCCTCTGGTTGAGCAATGCTCTTTCTGATCTTGACTGTGGATGTGACTACTTCATCTACTTCCTTGATATATCCACAGTAGCTTGGAATTTTAAGAGAAAACCCTTTTTCCCCTCACTTGTTTGATTTTGTTTTTATTTTTTTCAAGGTAATTGTGATATAAAACTAGAATACTAGTGAGCAGGTCTTGTTGCTTATTCAATCTATAAATCTCTAACAAGTTGCCTTTGATTCCACCTTTGAAACTGAAAGAATTGTTTCAGACAATACTTATAAGTCATCAAATATGAAAAACTACTCCAGCATGACTTTAATTAAGACTGCTCTTAAAAACAGATACTAGATTTTTATATACTTTATTTACATGAAATATTTCATATATCTAACTATATAAAAACCCAGTAATGAGATATAATGGCCTTTTCCCCTTTCATTCTTCTTTAGAAGGAATCTAGTTTTATTTTATTTTAAACAAAGAGAAAATTAAAACCACTTCTGTTTTTTATTGCAGGTGTTGAAATAGCTATGTTGTAATTTTACTAGAAAACAGTCTCATTTTTTTTCTTCTCCTGACTCTTATGAAACAATCCTTATAAATGAATCTAGTTAAAATTTGTTGTTAAAAAACAAATTTATCCTAATAAGTTTTACTGTTCTGTTTAAAATATCCAAATACTGCTTAGCAGTGGGTTCACTTTTAAAAATGATGAAGTGTTGAAACGAATTAGAATATGTGGCTAAAGGTATATCAGAAAAATAATTTTGTCCCTTTTAGAGGCTGCTATTAAAGATTCAGTTTATATAAATGTCTGTATTTTAATAGTGACCCTCATTAAAAATATTGTCATTGAATTTCATCTCATAGGCATACAAGCTCAAATTGTTTTCATTAGTTCAAGAACAGTTCATTTTACATAATTAGGCAATTATAGCAGGATTGTGAAACAGTTGGGAAAAATGGCATACAATCATCTTGCATACTAATGTGTTTAGCATCAAGGAAATGCTATGCATGCTTTATAACTAACTCCCTAGTCCAATGGCTGAAATATTAACATGAAATTTACATGGATTGTAATATAATACCTTGTAGCTCTTATAACTTCAATTGCCAATGAATTTGCAGAATTTTAAGGTAATTAATTATACATATTATATTAATTTTAAAGATATTTAAAAGCACCTAATCTATTAATTTTTATGTATGGGTCATTATTTGAAAAGAAAATCTAAGGTTTTTTAAATATTTGAGCGATTTTTCTCCTTTCAAATAATACAATATGTATACTCAATGGGAGTATGGCTTTGGGACTACTTAGCAGAGGAAAAACTAATTAGAAGCTTAATTTTCTGTAATTCTTATTTATTATTTGTTTATAAAGCATTCTAATTGGTGGTCAAAAAACTGCAGTGTCTACATTTACTTGAAATTCTTAGCTCAAAATCTTCTACCTAATGAGAAAATCTTGGTCATCAGCAGAAATTCCAAGCTGTTATATGAACGCCTTCTTATTCCAGCTAGCTTAGGTACTTGAGTTTATTCTCTATAACTTTCAGACAAATTCCACTTTAATTTCATTTTATTCATTTTCCGTTTTTCATAAGTTTGGGTAAGTCACTCTCTACTGGTGGCAAACACACACACACAAACATAGACACACACACTCATACACACACACCAAAACAATATATAGTATTTCAACTAGTCAGTATTTTATCTACCTATAGTTTCTAATGGTACATGTCATGAATTTAGAAGTCTATGCTTCAAAGTTCCCATATTCTTTTACATTATATGCCATTTCACTTAATTTTTAAATCATCCTTATCTCTTGTGTGTCAAATTATTGTCACTACTATTATTATTTTCAATGTTGTGGCTTATATATGTACCATTACAGAAGTAGCTTAATATCCAGGCTGACATTACCATCCTGTAGAAAAATTAGTCACAAGAACTTTTTCTCTGAAAAGCAAGGATCAGATGAATTAACATAGATTTGGGATATTATGAAGACTAACCAATTTTGGATACAACTATGTATTTTTTTTTACAACTGTATAATTTTAATATTAGCCTATAGCTTTATTTATGTTGCTTCAGCGTGTGTGTGTGTGTGTGTGTGTGTGTGTGTGTGTGTGTGTGTGTGTACAGATGCACCATGTCTCATATACGGGGGTCAAATCAGGAACAAACTTGCAGTAGTTAATTCTCACCTTCTAGTGTGTAGGTCTGGGTGATCAAACATCCTTTGTAGTAAGTACTTTTATCACCTGAGTCACCTAGACAGCTCAACTTGTACCTTTAGTGTTTACATTGCTTAAACCTTTCTGGGTCTCATCTCAGAATAAAGAGGTTTTATTAAGGCCTGTGATTTGCATTCCTAGAGGTTAACTTCTAAAACCCTAGGTCTACAGGGCTGTCCAAAGTATTAGTCTTCATAGGTACCTCTTCTGGTATATAAAGATACCTTCCTGTCAGATTTAATGCTAACTCAGGTTGACCTATATACCTTGGAGATAGAATTTTTCATTGCCTGAATGTTATTATTTTTTTTTTATTTTTGATACTTTATTTACATTTCAAATGTTTTGCCCTTCCCATGGGTGCCCTTTGAAAAACCCCTATCCCATCTTCCTCCCCTGCCTCTATGAGGGTATTCCCCCACCCACCCACTCCCTTCTTTCTTCCCTGGCATTCCCCTATACTTGGGCATCTAACACACTCAGTCCCAAGGGCCTCTCCTCCCACTGATGGCCAACAAGGCCCTACTCTGCCACATATGTAGCCAGCACCATGGCTCACTCCATATGTATTCTTTGGTTGGTGGTCCAGTCTCTGGACCAGTGTGTGTGTGACCAGTTGACACTGCTGCTCCTTACATGGGGTTGCAAATTCAGTCAGCTCCTTCAGACCCTTCTCCAGTTTTACAAGTGAAAATGTGGTTTGAATAATATATAAAATTACTCTATTAAATGTTTCTATTAGAATTTTATTTCTTATATTATTTTTCTGAAAAAAAGTTATAATCTGTCATACAACATTCTAACATTAGCATCTTGAATATTACAGTATAAAAATAAAAATAACAACTTACATTGTTTAAGCAGTAATATACAATGTGCACTTTAGTGGTATTGTTACTGTAGATTTTGTTTTATAATTGATATTCTGTATTGAAAGCTCATATTCACTCCCAAACTTTGGAAGATATTTAAGTAGCTATTCATAGTCCAATAATACAAAAGTTAAGATGAACCCCAAAACACCAAATCACCTATAACTTACCAATCAATCACAATTATGTTAATTCAAAGCTTTGTTTTTGTAAGTATAAAAACAAAAATAAATAAAAGATATAAGCTATAAGTATGCATTCTTTTAAAATTTGAGGTAGATTTATCCAATTCAAAGATGCCAGGAGATACCCTGTATCAAAGGCATGTGTGTGTGTACTAAATAGGAGTAAAGATTTTGGTTAACCCTAGATAGTATCTTCCATTGCTTTGACCTCACTTTACCTTTGCATTTTTGTTTCTACAATTAAGTTTTCACTTCCCTAAAAGGTAACTCTTTAATCCCTTAGGCAGCAAATTTTCTAGTAGTAATTTTATATCATGAGTGCTTGCAAACATTTATGTAGTTTTGTGTCTGAGTCATGGCCCACATATAATAATTGTTTTCACCATTAGTATAGTGCTTTTTATTTTAGAGTGTGATTTCCTACCAACTCTTGCTTTTTCCAAATGCCTAAATTCAGTTTTTTCATATTTCTAATGCTTCTTATTGCATATATCACCACCATGTGTATTTAGTATAACATGATCAAATTTATAGGTAGATTCCATTTCAAAACCTTATCTTAATCCTTTACCTTCAATGTGTTTAGGGGTAAAACCAATCATAAAAATGAATTTCACATGACTATGTAAATTGAGGCCTAACACTTGGTGATGGTTGAGTACAGGGGCTATGGCAATTTTTTTTTTAACACATAATGCATCCAAATAATTCCTAGTGGGAGACCTGTTGAAGCTAAAGAAAGAGCACACTTTAATACTCAAGTGTTAATCAGGAAGTTCATAGGAACACAGGTCTATATTGTTCACAGGGCATCTGAGAAAATGAAAGGCTTATTGTTAGAAGTTGTTTGTTGCTTATACTCAAAGAAACCTGTTTCTTCATGAGTCTGACTTGGTGAGAGTGACTTTAGTACTCTTATCAACCAATGTTTTGGATGTTTTTTATTTCTAAATTGGTTGGTTAGATATGAGGGAGGTATCACTAACTTGCTTAAAAATTATAGTCCATAGAATTCATAACTACAAATATCTAAATTCTGTCTAAATCAGAAATAGATATTATTTTTCTCAACTTTATCTTTTAATATTGAGATTATTTTGGCTTTTGTAACTTTTAGCAAATACTGTTTTTATTATTTAATTAATTTATTTATTTACATGCCAAATGGTGCCCTGCCAGAACCCCCTCACTGAGTCCCTCCAATCATCTTTATCGCCTTCCCCTTTACCACTGAGAGGTGTAGATTGCTTCTGGGTATTCTTCCCCACACACTCTGGCCCAACAGCTCTCTGCAGGATCAAGCTCATCCCCTCCCACTGAGACTGAATAAGGCAACATCTGCTATGAATGTGCTGGGACCATGGGTCCAGCCCATGTGTGCTCTGTGGTTCACAGTTCAATCTCTGAGAGCTCTCAGTGGTGCAGGTTATACGACACTGTTGGTCTTCCTGTGGGTTTCCCATCCCCTTCAAGGCCTTCATTCCTTCCTTCAAATTTTCCATAATGGTCCCCAACATCAGTTCCATGTTAGACTGGATAGGAAAGTGCTTATACATTATTTTTTTTGCCAGTTTCAAACATTCATTCAACACATTCTAGTTATTTTTTCATTTCACCATCTTTCATCTCTATCCCACCCCTACGGACTCACTCTCTTAACTCTTTAGCATGAATTTGAAAGACTGAGGTTTGGTTTATGGTCCATTTAGTCTAACCAGATTCATCTGTGTGACCGTTAGATTGAGAATATCCATTGGAGCCTAGTGGCGTAATCAGTGGGATCAAAACGGAAGATAATACTCCACCTATCCTATTCCATTGATCTACCTGCCTGTCACAATACCAATACCATGCAGTTTTTATCACTACTGCTCTGTAGTATAGCTTGAAGTCAGGGAGACTGATTCCCCTAGAAATCCTTTTCTAGTTGAGAATAATTTTTGCTATCCTGGGTTTTTGTTATTCCATATGAATTTGAGAAAGGCTCTTTCTAAGTCTATGAAGAATTGAGTTGGGATTTGGATGGGGATTGCATTGAATCTGTAGATTGCTTTCGGCAGGATGGCCATTTTAACTTTGTTAATCCTGCCGATTTACGAGCATGAGAGATCTTTCCATCTTCTGAGGTCTTCGATTTCTTTCTTCAGAGACTTGAAGTTCTTGTCATACAGATCATTCACTTGTTTGATTAGAGTCACACCAAGATATTTTATATTGTTTGTGACAATTGTGAATGGTGTCATTTCCCTAATTTCTTTCTCAGCCTGTTTATCCTTTGAGTATAGGAAGGCTACTGAATTGCTTGAGTTAATTTTGTATTTAGCCACTTTGCTGAAGTTGTTTATCAGCTGTAGCAGATCTCTGGTGGAGTTTTTCAAGTCACTTAAGTATACCATCATATCATCTGCAAATAATGATATTTAGATTTCTTCCTTTCCAATTTGTATCCCTTTGACCTTCTTTTGTTGTCTGATTGTTTTAGCTAGAACTTCAAGTACTATATTGAATAGATAGGGAGAGAAGGGGCAGCCTTGCCTAGTCCCTGATTTTAGTGGGATTGCTTCGAGTTTCTCTCCATTTAGTTTGATGTTGGCCACTGGTTTGCTGTATATTGCTTTTACTATGTTTAGGTACGCTCCTTGAATTCCTGATCTTTCCAAGATTTTTATCATGAAGGGATGTTGAACGTTGTCAAATGCTTTTTCAGCATCTAACAAAATGACCATGTGGATTTTTTCTTTGAGTTTGTTTATTATTAGGTGGTTTATCTGATCCTGATTTAGCTGTGGTAATTTTTGCATATAGGCTTTTGTAGTAGGATCTGATTTTTTTAATTTCCTCAGAGTCTGTTGTTATATTTCCCTTTTCATCTCTAATTTTCTTAATTTGCATACTGTCTCTGTGCCCTATGGTTAGTTTGGCTAAGGGTTTATCTATCTTGTTGATTTTCTCAAAGAACCAGCTCTTGGTTTTATTGATTCTTTGTATAGTTCTTTTAGTTTCCACTTGGTTAATTTCAGCCTTTAATTTGATTATTTCCTGCCTTCTACTCCTGTTAGGTGTATTAGCTTCTTTTTATTCTAGAATTTTAGGTGTGCTGTTAAGCTGTTAGTATATGTTCTCGCACTAATATTGTGTGAGGTGCAATGTGTGCTTTGAGATTTTGTAAAGTTTCTTTTATGAAGATGGGAGTTCTTGCATTCGGGGCATAGATGTTCAGAATTGAGAGTTCTTCCTGGTAGATTTTTCCGTTGATGAGTATGAAGTGTTCTTCCTTATCTTTTTTGAAGACTTTTGGTTGAAAGTCAATTTTATCCGATATTGGAATGCCTAATCCAGTCTTTTTCTTGGGGTCATTTGCCTGGAAAATTGTTTTCCAGCCCTTTACTCTAAGGTAGTGTTTGGCTTTAACACAGAGGTGCATTTCCTCAATGCAGAAAAAGGCTAGGTCCTGTTTATGCATCCAGTCTGTCAGTCTATGTCTTTTTATTGGGGAGTTGAGAACATTGAGTTAAGAGATATTAGAGAGTAGTGATCGTTGTTTCCTGTTATTTTTAATGTTGTTTATATGTTTGTGTGGCTATCTTCTTTTAAGATTGTTGAAAGATTATTTTCTTGCTTTTTCTGGAGTGCAGTTTCCCTCCTTGAGTTGGAATTTTCCATGTATTATTCTTTGTAGGGCTGGGTTTGTGGAACCATACTGTGCAAATTTGGATTTGTCATAGAATATTTTGGTTTCACCATCTATGAATATTGAGTTTTGCTGGGTATAGGAGCCTGGGCTGGCACTTGTGTTCTCTTAGAGTCTGTATGAGATCTGCCCAGGATCTTCTAGCTTTCATAGTCTCGGTGTGAAGTCTGGTGTAATTCTGATACATCTACCTTTATATGTTACTTGCCCTTTTTCCCTCACTGCTTTTAATATTCTTTCCTTATTTTGTATATTTGGTGTTTTGACTATAATGTGACAGGAATAATTTCTTTTTTGTTCCAGTTTATTTGGTGTTCTGTAGGCTTCTTGTATATTTATGTTCATCTCTTTACTTAGGTTAGGGAAGTTTTCTTCTATAATTTTGTTGAAGATATTTACTGGTTCTTTAAGTTGGGAATCTTTACTCTCTTCTATACCTATTAGTACCAGGTTCTGTCTTCTCATTGTATTCTGGATATACTGGATGTTTTGGGTTAGGAGTTTTTTGGATTTTGTGTTTTCTTTGACTATTGTGTCCATGTTTTCTATGGTATCTTCCCCACCTGAGATTCTCTCTTCCATCTCTTGTATTGTGTTGGTGATGCTTGCATCTATGACTCCTGATTTCTTTCCTATGTTCTCTAACTCCAGGGTTGTCTCCCTTTGTTCTTTCTTTATTGTTTTTATTTCTGTTTTTAATTCTTGAATGGTTTTGTTCATTTGTTTGATTGTGTTTTTCTGTAATTCTGCCCATTTGATTGTGTTTTCCTGTAATTAATTAAGGCATTTTTATGTCTCCTCTTTAAGGGTTTCCAGTTGTTTACCTGTGTTCTCTTGTATTTCTTTAAGGGAGTTGTTTATTTCCTTCTTAAAATTTTCTATCATCCTCTTGATATGTAATTTTAAGTCTGAGTCTTCCTTTTCTGGTGTGTTGGAGTACTCAAGGCTGGCTCTGGTGGAGAGCTGGGTTCTGATGATGCCAAGTAGTCTTGGTTTCTATTCCTTGTGTTCTTGCCCTTGCCTTTCACCATCTGGCTATTTCTGGTGTTAGCTGGTCTTTCTCTCTCTGACTGTGGCTTTTCTTTCCTTCAAGCCCAGGTGTCAATATTCCTTGGAGACCAGTTCTCTCTCCTGGCTGTTCCTCAGTCCCTGTGTCTGGAGCCCTCTTTTTGCTAGCTTTTCCACACATATGGGTGTCTCGCTCTCTCCTGGTGCTATTTGGCTATGGAGCCCTGGTGGCCCAGGCAGAGGTCTCCTGCCACAGGTGGAAACTGGCAGGCTCTTACCTCCCTGGTGTTCCTCAGTCCCTGCATCTGGAGTCCTCCTTCTGCTGGCTTTCCCACAAGTGGGTGGCTGGTTTGTGAGAATTTTATTGAGGATTTTTGCATCAATATTCATATGGGAAATTGTTTTGAAGTTTGTTTTTTTTTTATTGTTGGGTCCTTGTGAGGTTTTGGTGTCAGTGTAACTGTGGCCTCATAGAATGAATTGGGTAGTGTTCCTTCTGCTTCTGTTTTGTATAATAGATTGAAGAGTGTTGGTATTAGGTCTTGTTGGAAGGTCTGACAGAATTCTGCACTGAACACTTCTGGTCCTGGGCTTTTTTTTTTTTTTTTTTTTGGTTGGGAGACTTTTAATGACTGCTTCTATTTCTTTAGGGGTTATGGGACTGTTTACAGGGTTTATCTTATCCTGACTTAACTTTGGTATTTGGTATCTGTCTAGAATCTTGTCCATTCCATCCAGATTTTCCAATTTTGTTGAGTATATGCTTTTGTAGTAAGATCTGATGATTTTTTAAAATTTTCTCAGAATCTGTTGTTATATCTTCCTTTTCATTTCTAATTTTGTTAATTTGGATACTGTCTCTGTACCTTCTGGTTAGTCTGCCTAAGGGTTTATCTATCTTGTTGATTTTCTCAAAGAACCAGCTCCTGGTTTTGTTGATTCTTTTTATAGTTCTTTTAGTTTCTACTTGGCTGATTTCAGCCCTTTATTTGATTATATCCTGCCATCTAATCTTCTTGGGTGTATTAACTTCTTTTTGTTCTAGAGCTTACAGTTGTGCTGTTAAGCTGCTAGTATATGCTATCTCAAGTGTCTTTTTGGAGGCACTCAGAGCTATGAGTTTTTCTCTTAACACTGATTTTATTGTGTCCCATAGGTTTGGGTATGTTGTACTTTCATTTTCATTAAATTCTTGGAAGTCTTTAATTTCTTTATTTCTTTCTTGACCAAGTTATCATTGAGTAGAGCATTGTTCAGCTTCCATATGTATGTGGGTTTTCTGTTGTTGTTGTCATTGAAGACTACCTTTATTCCATAGTGATCTGATAGGAGGCATGGGATTATCTCAATCTTCTTATATCTGTTGGGGTTTGTTTTGTGAGGAATTATATGATAAATATTGCAGAAGGTACCATGAGGTGTTGAGAAGAAGGTATATCTTTTGAAGTAGGATGGAATGTTCTATACATATCTGTTAAATCCATTTGGTTCATAACATTTATTAGTTTCACTGTGTTTCTGTTTAGTTTGTATTTTCTAGATCAGTCCATTGATGAAAATGTGGTGTTGAAGTCTCCCACTATTATTGTGTGAGGTGCACTGTGTGCTTTGAGCTTTAGTAAAGTTTCTTGTATGAAAGTGGAATCCCTTGCTTTCGGGGCATAGATATTCAGAACTGAGGGTTTTTTTCTGGTACATTTTGCTTTGATGAATATGAAATGTCCTTCCTTATATTTTTGATGACTTTTGATTTAAACTCAATTTTATCCGATATTCGAATGGCTACTCCAGCCTGTTTCTTGGGGCCATTTTCCTGGAAAATTATTTTCCAGCCCTTTACTCTGAGGTAGTGTTTGTCTTTAACACAGAGGTGCATTTGCTGGATGCAGCAAAATGCTGGGTCCTGTTCATGGATCCAGTCTGTCAGTCTATGTCTTTTTACTGGGGAGGTGAGACCATTGATGTTAAGCGATATTAAAGAATAGTGATTGTTGCTTCCTGTTATTTTTGATGTTGTTTATGTGTTTGTATGGCTATCTTCTTTTGAGTTTGTTGAAAGATTGCTTTCTTGCTTTTTATTGAGTGTAGTTTCCCTCCTTGATTTGGCATTTTCTATGTATTATTCTTTGTATGGCTGGATTTGTGGAAATATACTATGCAAATTTAGATTTGTCATAGAATATTTTTGTTTCACCATGTATGATTATTGAGAGTTTTGCTGGGTATAGCAGCTTCGGCTGGCATTTGTGTTCTTTTACAGTCTGTATGATATCTGCCCAGGATGTTCTAGCTTTCATAGTCTCTGGTGAGTAATCTGGTGTAATTCTGATAGGTCTGTCTTTATATGTTACTTGTCTTTTTCCCTTACTGCTTTTAATATTCTTTTCTTATATTGTGTATTTTGTATTTTGACTACAATATGATGGGAGGAATTTCTTTTCTGGTACAGTCCATTTGTAGTTCTATAGGCTTCTTATATATTTATGTTCATCTCTTTATGTTAGGGAAGTTTTCTTCTATAATTTGGTTGAAGATATTTACTGTTTTTTTTAAGTTGGGAATCTTCACTCTCTTCTATACCTATTATTCTCAGTTTCTGTCTTCTTATTGTATCCTAGATATCCTGGATGTTTTTGGTTAGGAACTTTTTGCTTTTTGTGTTTTCTTTGACTGTTTTGTCAATGTTTTCTATGGTATCTTCTACACCTGAGATTCTCTCTTTCATCTCTTGTATTGTGTTGGTGATGCTAGCATCTATGACTCCTGATTTCTTTCCTAGGTTTTCTAACTCCAGAGTTTCCTCCCTTTGTGAATTCTTTTCTGTTTCTATTTCTGTTTTTAATTCCTGGATGGTTTTGTTCATTTGTTTTATTGTTTTTTCCTGTAATTTTGCCCATTATTGATTATTGTTTTTTCCTTCAATTCTTTAAGGGATTTTTGTGGTTTTTTCTTCAAGGGCTTCTAGTTATTTACCTGTGTTCTCTTGTAGTTCTTTAAAGGAGTTATTTATTTCCTTCTTAAAATCTTCTATCATTCTCTTGAGATGTGATTTTACGTCTGAGTCTTTTGTTTGTGGTGTGTTTGGGTATCCAAGGCTTTCTTTGGTGGGAGAGCTGGGTTCTGATAATGCCAAGTAGCCTTGCTTTCTGTTCCTTGTGTTCTTGTCCTTGCCTTTCACCATCTGATTATCTCTGGTGTTAGCTGGTCTTACTCTCTTGACTGTGGTTTTCCTTTCCTGTAAGCCTAGTTGTCAATACTCCTTGAAGATCAATTCTCTCTGAGAGGAATTCGGGTTTGGCAAGCTGTGGTACCCCGTCAGCTCTGGGGTGCTGACCTAAAAAGAAGGGTCTAGTCTGTAGCTATCCCTTGTTTCCTGTGTCCTGATGGCTCTGCAAGTGCAGTTCTCAAATTCTTCTGGAATAACAACAACAACAACAACAAAAACCAAAAAACAACAAAAAAACAAACATAAAACAAGAATAGGGAAAGTATTCTCAACAATAAGAAAAGTTCAGGAGGAATCACCATTCCTGACCTCGAGCTGTACTTCTGAGCAATAATGATAAAATCCAAATTGTATTGGTACAGAGACAGACAGATCAATAGAATAGTATTAAAAACCCAGTATTAAACTCACACACCTATGGTCACCATCCACTGAAAGGACAACATATTTAACAACTGGTACTGTTCAAGTGGTGGTTGGCATATTGAAGAATGCAAATTGATCCATTCTTATCTCCTTGTACAAAGCTCAAGACCAAATGGATCAAGGATCTCTGAATAAATCCAGATAAAATGAGTCTAATGGAAGAGAAAGTGGGAATGAACTTTAAACACATCAGCACAAGGGAAATTTTCCTGAACAGAACACCAATTGCTCAGGCTCTAAGATCAACAATTGACAAATGGAATCTCATAGAACTGAAAAGCTTCTATAAGGCAAAGAACAGTCAACAAGAGAAAATGGCAACCTATAGATTGGAAAAAGATTTTCACCAACCCCATATCAGAAAAAGGGCTAATATCCAACATATACAAAGAACTCAAGAAGATAGACTACAGAGAACCAAATAACCCTACTAAAAATAGAGTACAGAGCTAAACAAAGAATTTTCAACTAAGGCCAAAAAGCACTTAAAGAAATGTTCAACATTCTTAGTCATACAGAAATGCAAATTAAAATGACCTTGAGATTCCACTTAACACCAGTCAGAATGACTAAGATTAAAAACTCAGGTGATGGCAGATGCTGTAGAGGATGTGAAGAAAGAGGAACACTCCTCCATTTCAGGTAGGATTGAAAGCTGGAACAATTACTCTGCAAATCAGTCTAGCGGTTTCACAAAAACTTGCAAATAGTTCTACCTGAGGACCCAGCTATACCATTCCTGGGAATAAACCCAAAAGATGCTCCAACAAGGACACATGCTCCACTATGTTCATAACAGCCTTATTTATAGTAGTCAGAAGCTGCAAACAACCCAGATATCCTTCCACAAAGTATGGAAAAAGAAAATGTGGTACATTTATACAGTGGAGTATTACGCAGCTATTAAAAAAAATTATTTCGTGAAATTCACATGCAAATGGATATGACTATAAAATATCATCCTGAGTGAGGTGTCCCAGTCACAGAAGAAGACACATAGAATGTACTCGCTGATAAGTGGATATTAAGCAGAAAGCTCGGAATACCCATGAGAAAACTCACAGATTATATGAATCTCAAGAAGAAGGAAGACCAAAGTATGGATGCTTCAGTCTTACTTAGAAGGGGGAACAAAATAATCATGGTATGTAGAGGGAGGGAAGGGACATGGGAAGGAGAGGGGAGAGAGGAAAAAGGGGGTGCAGGATCAAATGTGAGAAGTGATAGAGGAGTAGTACAGAGGGTTAGGAATTTGGATGGAGTTGTGTAGGAGTGGGTAATGGGGAACTGGCCGTAGTCACTAGACTGTCCCAGGTACCAGGGCTAGAAGAGAATCTCAGTACCCAACAAGGATGACATTAGCCAAAATACCCAACAAACGGGAGATTGAACTAGTGAAAACCATAACCAGTGGTTAGTCATGGTCCCCAGGTGAGGGATGGGGCTACCCACCCATCTCAGAAATATTAACCCAGAATTGCTCCTGTCTAAATGAAATGTAGAGACAAAGAGTGGAGCAGAGACTGAAAGAAAGGCCATCCAGAGACTGTCCCACCTAGGGATCCATCCCATCTGCAGACACCAAACTGCAGACACCATTACTAATGCCAAGAAGCGCTTGCTGACAGGAGCCTGGTATAGCTGTCCCCTGAGAAGGTCTGCCAGAATCTGTCCAATACAGATGGTGATACTCACAGACACCATCGGATTGAGCACTGGGACTGCAATGGAGGATTTAGGGGAAGAACTGAATGAGCTGAAGGAGTTTGCAACACCATAGGAAGAACAACCAACCAGAACCTCCAGAGCTCACAGGGACTAAACCACCAACCAAAGAGTACACTTGGAGGAACCCGTGGCTCTAGCTGCATATGTAGCAGAGGATGGCCTTATCTCTCATCAATGCTCCTATGGAGTCTTTATGCTCTAGTGTAGGGGAATGGTAGGGCATTGAGTTGGGAGTGGGTAGGTGGGTGAAGGAGCACCCTTATAGAACCCGAGGGCAAGGGGGATTGAATAGGGTGTTTGCTCAGGAGAAACCTGGAAGAGGGATAACATGTGTAATTTAAATAAGTAAAATAACCAATAAATAAAATAAAACAAAATAAAATGAATCTCATCTTTTCTGTACCTGGCATGATGCTAAGCTAAAAGTTCCACTTCTTATTCTCTTATTATTATTCTACTACCTACTATACATACAAATGTGTAAGGTTATATTCCTATGTATGCATATTAGGCCAGTTTTTCAATTGTGAGAGCTATGTATACTTAGTGTCTTAGTGACATTTCTATTGCATCAAAACATCATGATCAAAGAAATTTATAAAATAAAGCATTTAATTGAAATTATGGTTTTGGAGACTAGAGTTTATTATTTTGGAGCAAAGAAATGGCAATCTGAACAGCTGAGAGTTTACATCTTAACCCACAAATTAGATACTGAGAGAGAGCTACCTGGAATTGCAGAAGCCATTTGAAACCTCAAAGCCCACCTCCAGTGATACACTTTTTCCAACAAGACCACACCCCATAACCCCAAGCAGTTATACCAACTAAGAATCAAGTATTCAAACATATGAGCCTATGCAGGACAAATCTTATTCAAGTCATCACAATTAGTAGCGTATAATTCATATGTGATGCATGAACTATGATTCTTATAGATGTTATTGATTTTATTAATAACTGAGAACATCAGGATTAAGAGAGGTTGGGAGTATCTAAGTAAAGAAATTTAAGAGTTTATTCACAACTGGAATTCATATAATATAATAACTGTTACAATTATATCATATGATTTATAATCTTATGACAAAGCCAATAGCATTAATCATCCTTTAAAATTGCATTTTTTGTTCCATAAAAAGCTCATATATATACTAACAGCTCAGTATCTTAGAAGTATCTAGTACAGTGTATAGCTATACATGAACATTTTAAAATAATGAGCATATTTATGTCCTAATTTAATATAAAGAAGCAACAATTGGTGGATTTATAGAATTTTGAAATCTCTAAAAAAAAGTTTGAGCATAATGTTGAAGTTAAAATTTTCTACAATATTAACCTATAAAGCAAGCAGAAGATATGATCTCTGTTGTGACAATGTACAAACTCAGGGAGGCAGAGATTTAAAACATATCAATATATGTCCCTTGAAGGCACATTGTATTAAAGGTATTATTTAATCATTTTTGTGTACTAAATTATTGATTATTTCTTTTCAAATGTTTTATTAGCATATATTAATTTTATGCATAATAATGGGCTTCAGGATATTTTAAACCTCTTCAACAACCCCTACCCCTTTGTCTCTTGACCATAGCATCAGTAACAGTGTCAGGCCTTGGAGCCTTTCCTTGAGGAGGATCCCAAGATGGGCCTGTCACTGGACCACCTTTCCCTAAGTCTCTTCTCCATTTTGTCCCTGAAGTTCTTTTAGACAGGAATAATTCTATTTCAGAGTTTTTGACTACAGGATGGCAACTCCATCCCTCCAATTGATGCCCTGTCTATCTACTAGAGGTATACTCTACAAGTTCCCTTTGCTCTACTGTTGGGCAGTTGCATCTAATGTCCCTCCCTTTGAGTCCCGAGCATCTCTGACCTCCCAGGTCTCTTGTACATTCTAGAGAGTCCTTAAACCTCCTACCTCTAGATGCTCCCTGTTTCCATTCATGCTGCTGGGCCTCGGGGCTTATAACTCCAGTTCCCCCCTTCAATACCTGATCATGTTCCCCTTTTCCCGTCTTTCTTCCCTCACCCACCCAGATCTCTCCCTCCCTCTGCACCCAGAGATTGATTTATTCTCCCTCACAAGTGAGATTAAAGTATCTTCACTTGGGCCTTCTGCTTGTTAACGTTCTTGAGTTCTGTAGATTGTGTCCTAGGAATCCTGTACTTTATTGCCTAATAAGCACTTATTAGTGAATAAATACCATGCATGTCCTTTTGGGTCTGAGCTCACTCAAGGTAAGATTTTCTAGTTCCATCCATTTGCCTTTGTTCTTGTTCTTAAAAGCTGGGTAATATTCCATTGTGTAAAAGAACCACATTTTCTGTATCCATTCTTCCATTGTGGGACATATGGTTTGATTCCAGCTTCTGGATACCACAGATAAGGCCTCTATGAACATAGAGGTGCAAGTGCCATGTGGTATGGTGGGGAATCAAGCATGGTATAGCTGCATCTTCAGGTGGATCTATTTCCAATTTTCTGAGGAAACTCCAGATTGATTTCCAGAATGGTTATACCACTTTGCAATTCAATCAGCAATGGAGAAGTGTTCCTCTTTCTCCACATTCTCAATAACATGTGCTGTCACCTGAGGTTTTGGTATAAGCCATTCTGATGGTTGTAAGGTTTGGAATCTCAGGGTCCTTTTGATTTGTATGTCTCAGATGAGTAACAGCTTTGATGATTTCTTTAAGTGCTTCTGGGCTATTTGAGATTCCTCTTTTGTGAATTCTACTTTGGTGTGAGCTTTTTTCTACTTGGGTTTCATACAGTCTGTGAGTTGTTTCATGGGTATTCCAAGCTTCTTTTGGCTAATATCCACTTATCAGTGAGTATGCATAAAAGGCACATAGACAGAAAAGTAGATCAGTGGAATAGAATTGAAGACCCAGAAATGAACCCACACACCTATGGTCACTTATCTTTGACAAAGTAGCCAAAACCATCCAGGGGGGGAAAGACAGCATTTTCAACAAATGGTGCTGGTTCAACTCATAGTCAGCATGTAGAAGAATTCAAATCGACCCATTATTATCTCCTTGTACAAAGCTCAAGGTAGATCAAGGACCTCCACATTAAACTAGACATACTGAATCTAGTTGAAGAGAAAGTGGGGAAGAACCTTGAACATTTTGACAAAGGAGAAAGTTTCCTGAACAGAACACCAATGGCTTATGCTCTAAGATCAAGATTTGACAATGGGACCTCATAAAATTGCAAAGCTTCTGTAAGGCACAGGACACTGTCAACTGGACAAAATGACAATCCAGAAATTGGGAAAAGATGTTTACTAACACTACATCTGATAGAGGGCTAATATCTAAAATATACAAAGAACTTAAAAAGTTAGACTCCAGAGAACCAAATAACCCTATTAAAAATGGGGTACAGAGCTAAACAGAGAACTCTCAACTGAGGAATCTCAAATGGCTGAAAAGTACTTAAAGAAATGTTCAACATCCTTAGTCATCAGGGAAATGCAAGTCAAAACAACCCTATGATTCTACCTCACACCAGTCAGAATTGCTAACATCAAAAACTCAGGTGATATGGATGCTGGGGAGGCTGTAGAGAAAGAGGCTGTAGAGAAAAATCCTCCATTGCTGGTGGGATTTCAAGCTGGTACAACCACTCTGGAAATCAGTCTGTAAGTTCATCAGAAAATTGGAAATAGCTCTACATGAGGACGCAGCTATTCCACTACTGAACAAATTTTCAAAAGATGCTCTAACATTTATCAGTTCATATTCTTAGAACCTGAGCCATTTGAGTACTGTTTACCACCACCACCCACCTTCAAAGAAGTTCAAGGCTCTTTCTCACATTCCTTTCTATCAGACTCAGTGTATCGGGTTTTATGTAGAGGTTCTTGATTGACTTGTGCTTCAGCTTTGTGCAAAGTGACACATATGTATCGATTTTTAGTTTTCTACATACTGACTGACAGACCACCACCATTGGTTGAAGAAGCTTTCTTTGGTCTATTCTGTATCTTTTGGCCTCTTTGTCAAAAGTAAGTGTCCATAAAGTTATGGTTTTATTTCTGGGTCTTAAATTCTATTCCATTGATCAACCTCTCTGTTCTCTGTACCAATACCATGCAGCTTTTATCACTATTGCTCTATAGTATAGCGTGAAGTCAGAGATGGTCATTTCCCCAGAAGTTCTTTTATTGTTAAGAACTGTTTTTGCAAGCCTGGGGATTTTGTTTTTCCATATTAAATTGAGAATTTCTCTTTCCATGGTTCTGAAGAATTGCGTTAGAAATTTGCATTGAATCTCTAGGTTGCTTTTAGTAGGATGACCATTTTTACTATGTTAATCCTACCAATCCATGAGCATGGTAGATCTCTCTGTTTACTGTGGTCTTCGATTGATTTATTTCTTGAGAGCCTTGAAGTTCTGGTCATACAGATTTCGCTTGTTTGCTTAGAGTTACCCCTCTGTATTTTGTATTATTTATGACTATTGTAAAGTGTCTTGTTTTCTTATTTTTCATTTGTATAAAGGAAGGATGGTGAGTTATTTGTGTTAATTTTATATCCAGCCACATTCCTGAAGTAGTTTAGCAACTGTAGAAGTTCTCTCATAAAATTTTGGTGTCATTTATGTATACTATCATATCATCTGCAAACAGTGACATCTTGCTTTCTTCTTTTCCAATTTATATCCCCTTGATCTCTTTTTGTTGTCTTATTGCTCTAGCTAGAACTTTGAGTACTATAGTGAATAGATGTGGGGCATCCTTGTCTTGTTCCTTTTAATTTGATATTGACTGTTGATTTGCTGTATACTGCTTCCATTATGTTTAGGAATTCCTGATCTCTCCAATGCTTTTAACATGAAGGGGTGTTATATTTTTTTAAAGGCTTTTTCAGTTTTTAGTGAGATGATTATGTAAGTTTTTTCTTTAAGCTTGATTATATAGTTGATCACATTAATGGATTTTCATATATTGAACACAACTTGCATCCCTGGGATGAGGCCTACTGGATGATGATGAATTATCATTTTGAAGTGTTCTTAAAGTCAATTTGGGAGAATTTTATTAACTATTTTTGCATTTTTATTCATAAGTGAAATTGGTATGAAGTTCTCTTTCTTTGTTGGGTCCTTGTGTGTTTTAGGTGGCAGAATAATTATGGCTTCATAGAATGAAGTGGGTAGTGTTCCTTCTGTTTGTATATTATGGAATAGTTTGACAAGTGTTGTTCTTAGCTCTTCTTGGAAGGTGTGATAGAATTCTGCACTAATTCTAGAAGAAAGTCCTTCTGGCCTTGGACTTTCTTTTCTTTTCTTTTTTTTCCTTTTATCCATTTTTGTTTGGGGAGTTTTAATGATTTCTATTTTCATAGGGGATATGGGAATTTTTAGAGTACCTACTCTTGCATTAACTTTAACTTTGATATATGGTGTCTTTTCAGAAAAATCATCCATCTCATACTGATTTTCCAATTTTCTTGAGTAAAGGCTTTTGTAGTAGGAGCTGATGACTTTTTTAATGTCCTCAGTTTCTGTTGTTAAGTCTCCATTTTCATTTCTAATTTTGTTAATTTGGAAACTGTCTCTGTGCCCTTTAGTTAGTTTGTCTAAGGGTTTATCTATGCTGTTGATTTTCTCAAAGAGCTAGCTGTTTGTTGTGTTGATTCTTTGTCTTCTTCTTCCTCTTCCTCTTCCTCTTCCTCTTCCTCTTCCTCTTCTTCTTCTTCTTCTTCTTCTTCTTCTTCTTCTTCTTCTTCTTCTTCTTCTTCTTCTTCCTGTTTCTATTTGGTTGATTTCCACCCATAGTTTGACTATTTCTTGCCATCTACTCTTCTTATGTGTATTTGTTTCTTTTCGTTCTAGAGCTCTCAGGTATGCTGTAAAGTTGCTAGTGTAGTGTCTCTCAAATTCCTTACCAGAGAACTTAGTGACATGAATAATCCTCTTAGAATTGCTTTCATTGTGTTCTAAAAGTTTGGGTATGCTGTGTCATCATTTTCATTGAATTCCAGAAAGGCTTTAATTTTTTTCTTTATTTCTTCTGTGACCATGTTACCATGGAGTAAAGAGTTGTTTACTTTCCATGAGTATGTGGATTTTCTGTTGTTTTGTGGTTATTGAAGTGTATTAGTAGTCTGTGTTGATCTGATAGGATGCATGTGATTATCGGAAACTTCTTGAGTTGGTTATGGCTTGTTTTGTGACCAATTATATGGTCAGTTTTGGAGGAGGTACCATGAGGTATTGAGAAGAAGGTGTATTTTTTTGTTTTAGGGTGAAATGCCTGTAGATATCTGTTAAGTCCTTTTGATTCATAACCTCTATTAATTTCACAGTGTCTCTGTTTTAGTTTCTGTTTCAGTGATCTGTCCAGTAGTGAGAGTGGGGTGTTAAAATCTCCTGCTATTATTGTGTAGAGTTCAATGTATGTTTTTAGCTTTAGTAACAATTGTTTTATAAATGTGGATGCCCTTGCATTTGGGGCATATATGTTCATAACTGAGACTTGTTCTTGTTGGATTTTTCCTTTGATGAATATGATTTGTTCTTCCCCTTCTTGCTTGATAATTTTAGCTTGATTGTGTATTTGATTGGATATTATGATGTTAACTTCAGCTTGGTTTTGGGGACTATTTACATGGAAGACTTTTATCCAGCCTTTTACACTGTCATAGTGACGGTCTTGTTATTGAGGTTTGTTTCATGTATGCAGCAATATTCTGGATCTTGCTTGCATATCCAGTATGTTAGCTTACATGTTTTTATTGGGGAATTGAGTTTGTTAATATTGAAAGATATTAAAGACAGATGACTGTCAGTTCCTGTTGTTTCTCTTTGTAGACGCCATTATGTATATGTGAAAAAACTCCTTTTGGCTTTGTTGTGAAATGATTAGTTTTTAGTTTTTTATTTGGTTTCGTTAACCTCCTTGTGTTGGAGTTTTCCTTCTAGAACCCTCTGTAGGACTGCATTAGTAGACAAACATTGTTTAAATTTGGTTTTGTCCTAGAACATTTGGGTTTGTTCATCTATTCTGATTAATTCTTAGAGTTCTGCCTTCATATATTACTTAGCCTTTTCCCCTTACAGATTTTAATATTATTTTTTGTTCTGTGCATTTAGTCTTTTGATTATTATGTGACAGGAGGATTTTCTTTTCTGGTCTAATCTATTTGATGTTGATAAGTTTCTTCTACATTAATGGCAAACTCTTTCCTTAGGTTGCAGAAGTTTTCTTCTATGATTTTGTTGAAGATATTGTCCATCCTTTGTGCTGGGAATCTTCACTCTATTCTATTCCTATTATTCTTAGATTTGGTCTTTTAATTTTGACCTGGGTTATGAGGTTTTTTTATGTTTTCAATTTTCTTTTAAATTTGACCATTGTATCACTATCCTAAGGTATTGATTGTGAGAGTCCCTTACCTGTTACCCTTCATGCAACAAAATTCTTGAAAGGCCTTCAGACTGTGGGGTCTTCAGTGGAGCTGTCAAGCTGATGATCTCATCAAATGTTATTCATAGGAGTATGACAACCGTATCAGTATCTAGACCACTGAAGATAATTTCTCTCCCTATCTAGAATCCATTAACTTCTTATAAATTCTCTGAGAGACACGGAGCCTTGTAGGATCCTGAACACTTCATGATAGGATGTTGATGGGTTTAATTTTATATAGATATTGTTTAGGTAATAACAGCTGCTGTGAATTCTAGAGTTCAATGTTCATGTCACATCCTGAAGACAGCATTCAATAGTACTCTGTCCCATCCTTCAAATCTTATAATCTTTCTGTGTGTTCTCTCACTACATTCTCTGAATCTTGGAAGATGGCTGGGATGATGTCCTATTTATTGCTAAACATTCAACAGTCATGTATTATCGTTAATTTGACCAGTTATGCAATTATTTCTGCAGTTATTGATATTTATTTGCATAGAGAAGTTCCTTTAATAAACGTTGACTGCAGCATCTTGTTAGAGATAAACATAATGACTTAGAAGCAAAATTGATGAGCACACAATATCTATTTAAGAAAAGAACCATAAAAGCTTTCTTACTATGGTTTAAGATCTACCCAGTCATATAGGCTTTTGACCAGCTTTATAATATCAGATATGAATAACTTCCTATGTATCTGATTTCAATTCTAATCAGAAAGTTTTTGATTACCCCTATAACAAACATGACTATTACATTTATAAATACATATTCCCTAGCTGTGGTGTAATGAAGTATACAGGGTAAACAAATCATTAAGCCCATTATGATAAGTCTTTCCTGTATAGATTCTAACACTATGAAGACTAGCCAGGAGAAAAAAAAATAATAGCTTCTACCTCAATTCCAACTTGATTTCTCTGTCAAATAACCAGAATTTGTGGAATATTTATCTATCTAGTTCTTAGAGACAATCAGTCTAGTGGTGATATTGTTTCGGGGGTCACAGACATCTCTGTGGTCAATAACTCATAGGGAAATAGCCAGCTTCTGCCACTGTAATTTTCATTTTTTAAATTATAGCTTCTAGGGACAGCATTGTCCACTATTACAGGGTACTTCTATTGAACTTTGATATTTATAATAACCAAAAACAGTGCTTAAAAGTTTGAATTATATTCAGATACTTTAACCAGTCACTTAGAAAGCATTTACTGGATTTCTCTAATATGCAAAATTGCATAATTGAGTTATAGACCAAACTGTTTGCTTGCTAAATACTAATGCCTTTTCCTTTATTTTCCAGTTTTTGGCTCATAATTTAAAATTCTGTCTACACAATACAAAAACATCTGGTCACTTAAGTCCATTCAGTTAAAAAACACTAAAGCTATTCATAGTTGTTGGCTCTTCACAGATGTTGGCTTCTGGCAGAGGCATGGGAAATGAGCCAGTTATCTTTAAGGGGCTGACAATGAGTGTATGGACATGCTCCAGTGAGTATATGGCCAACATAAATTGTATGTGGTGTATTTTGTAGGGGGGGTAATGGAAAATGAGTGTGCTCTGGTTGCATTGATGAGATTCCCAAATAGTAAATGGAAATATTATGTTGGGAAAAAAATTGAAACAGCCACACAGATTTTTCCAGCTCCAATATTCCACTCAACTTGTTTTGTTTAATTAATTGGTTGATCTAAAAGCTGTGTCAAATAATTAATATCCCATGCAGACATGGAAAATAAACAAACAAACAAACAAGAGCAACAAAACCCATTCTGATTCTTCTACCTTTATGTATGTTTCCTGCCACAGGCCACAGATTGATCTCTTCTCTTTAGTCTGTATTTGTTACTCCTATTAGTAGCCCTACACTAGGCTTCTTAAAGTACCTTTTTTCTGTAAGATTATTTTCTTTATGACTTTGATTATAAATGGTTCTCATTTTTTAGCAATTGTTAAAAATCTACTCATAAAAATTATACTATTAAAATACAGGACAGATGGACATTACATCAAGGTAAAGGTTCACAATTTTCTTTCTTGATCCAGGTCAAATCCTATGAACTTATCTTCAATAGTTCATTCCTTTTAATAGTGATTATTTAATTCATTAGGTGTTGGGTTAATGTGGTGGGTATCCCACATCTGCCCCAGGGCTCGGGCCTCTGGGGGAGGCCAGAGTTGGGAAGTTTGATCATGCTCACCCCATGCCACTGCTGGGTGGGTGTCATGTTGTGAGAAGCCACGGTACATAACCTGGGTGTGGAGGAGCATGGCCTGCGGTCCCAAGGACTTCACAGAGCCAGCTCCATCTGGTTCTCAGGATAATGGGCATGCCAGGTGCCACTGGATGCCTCAGAATAGCTGAAAATGGAGTGAGGGCCTGCGGGCTGGAGCTAGTCCAGGGCAGAGGGGGAAAGGCAGGAAGGAGCCCGGCTGGGTTCGCTGGGACCCTGTCATTGGCTTGGGGCTGGCTAGCTGGGTTGGTTTGGTAGAGGCCATGGCCAGGAGTGCTGAGAGGCCTTCTGGGGTAGATTAGACAAAGCTCTTTAGACGAAAGCCTGTTCCGTCATTCCCCATGGTGGATCTTGATGAAGAAATATAGTCCATGGTTCTAGGGTTTTTATTGTTATGGCAGAGAGTGTCGATGAGTGAAATCATACCCCCCGACCTCAGGGCAGGCATGAGGTTAAAATACCTTTTGCAGGGAGGAGTGGCTGGGAAAGGAAGTTTATTAGCTAAGCCTCTAGGTGCCTCATTAAAATAGGAATGTCTTGAGGCTATGTGACCAGACCTCTACTTGTGGAGGGGTTTGGGGATATGTGACTGATGGTCACGTACCTATGGAGAGCTGGGGCCCACGAACATGGCAAAATGCCTACCGTCCCTTGTATGGTTGCCCCCTATTGGGGCTCTCTGGAGTTTTAAACCTTAGCTCAACCAGAAACCAGGCTGCCTTCCACGGTCCCACAATTAGGTAATTCTAAACTTCTATCAAACTTATGTTTTAATATCTGTTCTACATCATAAATAAATTACACAACCCTTTTAAGATTATTGTGTTAATAATTATTGTGTATAGTCATTGCCTATGGAAATGTTACATACTGATATTTTCATACAGATGTATATTTTATATTGAACTTATAAATTGGGCCACTTTTTGTGTTTTAGCTACTAGACCTCAAATATCTTCAGGTATTATATAATATCATGTCTACTTTTGGATGCTGTCGTGCATGTAATTCATTAATACCTGTGAATTCAGTGAAAATCAATATGTTATTCTAGAATGCTATTTTAGACAAAAGGGAAAATTTTATCCTAATAAACCTTTATTCACTTAAAATTCATAATTAATACATGGTTTTTCATCTCAAAATATTTTGCTTCATAGCAGGTTCTAAATGGAAATGATTTCTACAATTTCATAAACAAGTTCCCTTTTGTTTCTTTTTCTTTTCTTATATTGGACATAACTCACAAAGAACTACCTACTATTGCATCCTGAATGGGATTAAAGACATGTACCACCACATCTGAATTGTGGTATCATATTTGAAATATAGCACTGACTTTGTATTTTAAGCCTAAAACATATAAGTTTATATGGAGCTGGAGAGATGGCTCAGTGTTTAAGACTACTCTTCCAAGAAGACCCAGGTTTGATTTCTAACACCTACAAGGTGGATTACAACTGTCTATAACTCTTGACCAACCCCTACACACAGACATATATGCAGTCAAAACAGCAATGTACATAAAATAAAAGTAAATAAATAATCTTAAGTATAAGTTTACACTTTAGTATTATTAAAAAAATTCCTTCTGGTTTCCCCATAAGATCTGTTAATACTATCAATTGGAGATCCTTGGTTATCTATGTCAGTACTCAGACATAGAAACCAAGTCTAAATAGGAGGTGTGACTTTCTAAAAAAGAATGCATAGCATTACAACAGGACAACAATTTTTCATAGGCTATTTAATTAAACTGATCAGCTCCAATTATGTACATCCTTTATTCATTGGCTTAGATTTTCTTAAAAACCTACATTTAATAAGGGTTCTCAAATATTTAAATCCCCCTATTCTAGCCCACCACCCAAAAGTAGGGGAGAAAAAATGGTAAAAAGGCCAAGGGGATGTGGGCCTGTTTAGAAGTAGTTCTCTGGGGCAATTCCAATCTCCATGGTCAGGATACCAGCAGGCTAGTTAAATAGTGTCTGGATACCAAACATGAATCAGCAGTGGTGTCAGAAACCACTAGGTCTCCACTAAATTGGCATGAGTCAACCAGAACCACTCTGCAGTAGAAGTTATCTGTCGTTCCTCTCTCAATAAAGCGAAGATAAATGAAGATGTGAGACCAATGAAGCATTGCAAGGCTAACTATGCAACCATGACATCACTGTTCATTAAGATCTATTTATACTTTCTCTAAACATCCCATGTCCTCCCATGGGTCTTTAATATTGTTAAGAAAAGTCATTTTGGTATCTACATATGATCTGTTAGTAACATCAGTTAGAGATCCTTGGTTATAGAATAGTACATCCATGTAAGTACTCAGACATAGAAATCAGGTTATAGCCTGAGTACCCAAAATGAAATCTCAGGAAAACACCATGTGAGTTTGGCTCAGCAAAACATCAACATGTCTACATCTCATAACACTACCAGAAACTTTCACTTCATTTACTGCCTCAGCTGACAAGACTGAGAAATAGACCTGGGCCTTCCATTCCATTTGGATGCACTTTAGTATCTTGCATGGAAAGAGCTAGCAAAGGTTGAATGATTAGTTAATTTTGACACTCAGTGGTTACTAGAATTGGCATTTTCAACCCTATTTAGTGAATAGTCTAAACTTCATCAACAATAAGGCTAGACATATATTTTATAGAACAAAATAATACCCTATTACAAGAGTACCGTTAAATGGAGGTATATACAAAATAACTTTAGAGAGACTTAACTAAGAGTCAACTTTGCATTTAAGAGTCACTCCAGTGATTAGACTATTGAGCTAAAAATTCATCCATTAGCAAATAGGCTAATTTTATTTTATAGCTATCAGTTTGAGTGACAATTGGGACCCATCCAATTTATTTCTATTATTGTAATTCAAAGGGAGTTTAAGGATTTTTTTTTTTTTTTACAAGAACAGAAAGAAACACATAAGGGGAAAACGGAAACCATAGTCTGCTTAAGAACTTATTTAAAATAAAGTGTTGAAAAAATTCTCCATTCACTTAGGTGCCAAAACCACTACAGTTTGTAATGGTTTGAATGTGATAAAAACTAAATATTTTATTCTTATCTAGCACCCATTTATAGTATTACATAATTTGTTTAATTTATAGTGTAATATTTTTATTTTTATTAAATTGCATTGAAATTCCATTTTCTTATAATAAGAGAGTATCTTTACCATGTAAGTTTTATTAAAACTTAAGAAAGTATTAATTAGCTTGTTAAGTATTGTGATCAATAAACTTTGTGTTAGATCTTATATAATATTCTGGTGGGAATTATTTCCAGAATCCATAGTAAGCAGTGGCTGTAATTACTGTATTTATAAAATGATATCAAGATCAGATGTAAAGTCTGAGATAGAGAAACAGGGACAACACTTGTTTATGTCCATGTTGTGAACAAGTGAACTTCATCTTGTTGAGAATTTCTCATAAAATAAACTAACAAAATAATCATAGAAAATGCTTCTTAGTTTTTTATCTAGAGAAAGAGAGGAAGTAGCATATGTCCATTGGTTGTCCTTTGCTCCACACCAACATCATTAACTCTTTTGAAGGGCAGGTTAACCATCATGCTTTGTATCATTAAGGAACACACAATAAATGTAAGAAAGCATGGATAATATCTTGATTAAGTGAACAGTGGTCATGTGGTTGCTGTATCTACAACACACTGATTTTAGTTCCAATCGATGGATCATATGGCAGTCAAATTTCCAAAGCTTCCATATATTGATCCAAAATGTGGATTCGTGGGACTGTGAAAGGCAGCCTGATTTCTGTCTAAGCTAAGATTTAAAACCCTGGAGCCCCAATAAGGGGTCCCCAGCAGGCAACAACCATTTAAGGGAGAGTAGGTATTTTTTGCCATGTTCCTGGGTCCCAGGCTCCTGACACAGGCCTCAGCTCTCCATTACTTATGCAACCATCAGTCATGTAGCCCCAATCCCCTCCACAGGTAGAGGTCTGGTCACATAGCCTCAAGACATTCCTATTTTAATGAGGTACCTAGAGGCTTAGCCAATAAACTTGACTTCCCCTTCCCAGGCACTCCTCCTTGCAAAAGGTATTTTAACCTCAGGACTGCCCTGAGGTTGGTGGGGTATGGTTTCACTCATCAGCACTTTCTGTTATGACAACAAATGCCCTAAAACTATGGACTGTCTCTCTTCATTAGGATCTGCTGTGGGGAACGATGAAACAGGCCTTCATTTAAAGAGCTGCGTCCAGTCTCCCACAGAAGGCCTCTCAGCGCTCCTGCCCATGGTCTCTACCAAACCAACCCAGCCAGGCAGTGATAAGCCAAGAATGAGGTCCCTAGTGGGACCAGCAGGGCTCCTCCCTGCCTTTCCTCCTCGGCTTCAGGCTAGACCCACCCCGTGAGCTCCCACTCTGTTCTCAGCTCTTCCAAGGTATCCAGCAGCACTTGGGATGTCCAAGAGCCTGAGAACCAGACAGAGGCAGTTCTGTGAAATCCTCGGGACAGCAGGCTATGCTGCCCCACCCCTGGCAATGTCCTGTGGCTTCTCACAGCCTAACAATCTTCGGAGGTGCTGTGGGCTGAGTGAGGTCAAACTTCCCTCATCTTGTTTCTCCCAGGGTTTGGGCCTCTGGTAGAGACAAGATGCAGGACTCACAACCACTGTAACCCAACAAGGACTTAACCTTACAATATTACACAATAAACTTATAAAATTACCACTTGTAAATAGTCCTTTTTCTCTACATTCTTGTAGCTCTGATATGGTTCTGTAATAAAGACAGACAGACATGTTTTAAATATAGTAGAGAGTTCTTTGTCCAAGGTTCTCTGAGGAATGTCTGTTCTCTGCTGTTTTTGTCAGTTTCCCGTGACTGTGATGAATACCTAAGGAGGAGAAATTAGTTTAATAGAGGAATGATTTATTTTGACTCTTAGTTTCAGAGGTCTCAGTATGTGACCTGGTTCCATTGTTTGATCTGGGCCTGTGATCAATTCACCTTGTCTGAAGTGTATGATGTACCAAACATGCATATAATCTAGGAAGCAGAGAGGCAGGCAAGGGGTAATGGCTGAGAAAGGATGTATCCTCCAAATATATTTTACAGTAGGCTTTCAATATTTCTTCAGTGGACTCTCATTGATTGACATTGAGTCAGAATGCTCAAGATACAATCATCTTTCAGTAATTAAATTGATCAACTATGAACAGAACAAAATTTTGACATCAAATTTGGGGAACATTTCCTTTCTAAGCCTATGGTGGTTTGAATATGGGTGGCCTTTGGGAGTGCGACTATTTGGAAGTGTGACTTTGTTGGAGGAAGTGTATCATTACATAGGTATGGTTTGAGGACTCCTAGTGCTTAAGCTCCACACACTTCAGGAGATAGTCTTCCTCTGGTGGCCTTCAGATGGTCGATGTCTAAATATTTTCAATAAGACAGGAGAAATAGATCTGGAGTTAAATCACAGACTCATGTGACCAGATGTAATAATAATGTATTGATATTTTGAAATAAATGTGAAATAATAAATAAATGACACACTAATTAATCTTCTTTTGCCACTCCATAATGTATACATGTTTTAAAGCAAACATTGAAACCATACATTGAAACCCCATATGATAAAAAGTATAATTTTTATTTGTCAATAAAAATAAAACTATCCAGGTGGTCATGGCACTTGCCATTGATTCCAGCACTTGGGAGACAGGGGCAGATGCTGATGGATCTCTGAGTTCAAAGCCAGCCTGGTCTACAGAGTGAATTCCAGGACAGCCAGAGCTACACAGAGAAACCCTTAAAAAAAATATGATAGATAGATGCTTCTCCTGTGTTCACCACAGCTGCTTTGTTTCTTTCTGTCCTCACTAGACTGTCTGGACATGCCATGCAGGTGTGCCTCTCTGTAGGTAGAAAGGAAGGGTGTGTTACCTCAGGATGCTGTTGCTCTTTATATTTGTTTCTTCTGTATTGTTTGACACTTGGTTTTAAGCTTATTTGCTCTTTTCACTAGAAGATTTCTGTCTCTTAAAAGTAGATCCTGTTACCATAACTTCTATTAAACAGAGAAAATTACCTACAATTAATCTTTTTCTCTGAAGGTATATAATAATAAGTTAACACTCCACCTTATCCTGAAAATCAAGTGATAGAAGAAGAAGGAGGAGGAGGAGGAGAAGAAGAAGGAAAAAGAGAAGAACCTACATTATTCTTTTCTATCTCTTTGTTTTCTTTGGAAGAAATGGAAGCTTAAGAATTTGGGAAACTCCAGCAAGCCTTTATCAAACTTGGCTGCCTGACTTCCTACTGTCAGATAGTGTATATAAAGATGTTACAGCTGTGGAATGAGCCAGAAATTATATGTGACATTTAAAATGAACAGAAATAGAGAACCAACCTTCATATAAGCAGTAACTTTTTCCAGGGCCCTTCATTTTGAGAATGCCTATATCTTGCTGCCTTTCAAAATTATTTATTTATTTATTTACCTACTTACTTACTTTACATTCCCTCTCTCCTCTACTTGCAGTCCCACCCTCTTCCCTCATCTCCCCCTCTCCCACCCCTATTCTCTTCAGAGATGGGGAAGCCTCCCATAGATATCAACCAGCCTTGGCATATCTAGTAACAGTAGGACTAGGTGAATCTTCTATCGAGGCTGGATAGTGCTGGATAGGAGAAAGGGATCCAAAGGCAAGGAACAGAATCAGAGACAGACCCTGCTCCTGATGTTAGGGTTTTCACATGAAGACCAAACTGCATATTGGTTACATATGTGTAGAGGGCATAGGCCCACCCCATGTATGCACTCTGGTTGGTGGTTAAGTCTCAGTGAGCTCTGATGAGCCAGGTTAGTTGAGTCTGTTTGTTTTCTTGTGTCCATGACCTCGCTGGCTCCTTCAACCCATCCTCCCCATCTTCTGCAAGGTTCCTCGAAGCTTTGCCTAATGTTTGGCTGTGATCTCTTCATCATTTTCCATCCACTTCTGGGTGAAGCCTCTAAGATGACAGTTATTCTAGGCTCCTGTCTGCAAGTATGGCAGAATATCATTAATAGTATCAGGGGTGGGTTCTCTCTCAGAGCATGGGTCTCAAGTGGCCCAGTCATTGGTTGTCCATTCCTGCAATTTGCACTCCCTCTTTATCCCTGCACATCTTTTAGGCAGAAAAATTATGAGTCTAAGGTTTTTTGGTTCAGTGGCATCCCCTCTTCTCCATTGTAAGTCTTACCTGGTTACAGGAGGTGGCTGTCTCAGATTCCAAATCGGCTATTGCTAGAAATCCTAGCTAGAGTAGCTTTAATGGATTCCTGGGAGTTTCCATTGGCCTAGATTTCTAACTTGTCCCTGAGATGTTCTACCACCAATTATAGTTCTGCCTCCCACTTATCTCTCCCTCTGTCCACCCTACTCTTGATTCCTTTCTATTCTCCTAAGCACCACCTCTCCCAAGGAGTTTCCCCTCTCCATACACCCTCAATGTCTAATTTACTTCCCCTTCTCAGTGAGATTCAAGCCGGTTTTAAACTCTCCTTGTTAGAGTCTGTAGCTTGCAGTATGATTGTTCTGTACTTTGTGGTTAATATTTATGTATAAGTGCTATGTTTATCTTTCTGGGTATGAATTTCCTCACTCCAGACAACCTTTTTAAGTTCCATCCATTTGCTTACAAATTTCATGATGCCCTTGTTTTTAATGGCTGAATAATATTCTATTTCGTAAATCCACCACATTTTCTTTCTGGCTATTAGGAATAAAGATTCAATGTACATAATTGAACAAGTCTCCTTGTGATATTGTAGAGCATCTTTTGTGTGTATTCCCAGGAGTGGGATTGCTGTGTCTGATTTCTGAAACTGATTTCCAAGGTGGTTGTATATGTTTCCATTACCACGAGCAATGGAGGGGTGTTCCCTTTGCTCCACATCATCAACACCATGAGCTTATGTTTGCATTTTAATCTTAGGCATTCTGACTAGTCTAACATGGAATATCAGTGTCATTTTGATTTACATTTCCTCGATGACTAAGGATGTTTAATATTTCTTTAAGTGCTTCCCAGATATTGCCAGTTCCTCTGTCAACAATTCTGTTTAGCTCCATGCACCATTTTTATTTATTGATTGATTGATTTCTTGGTATATAATTTCTTGAATTGTTTATATATTTTGGGTATTAGCCCTCTGTCACATATAGGGTTGGTGAATAGTTTTTCCAGTTCTGTAGGCTGCCATTTTGCCCTTTTGATGGTGTACTTTTTCTTACAGAAGTCTTTCAGTTTCATGAGGTTGTATTTATTAGATGATGATCTTAGTGCCTATGCTGTTGAAGTTTTGTTCCTGTGCCAATGCATTAATGGCATTTCCCCCTCTCTCTTCTTTCAGATTTTGTGTATTGTTTTCAATTTCTTTCATCAAAGACTTGAAGTTCTGGTTATACAGGTGTTTGACTTCCTTGGTTAGAGTTACACAGGGATATTTTGTATTATTTGCAGTATGGTGAAGGTTTTGCATCCAACTGATTGCTTTTTTTCATTTTTTAATGGTTATATTATTTAATGACATTTCAAATGTTATCCCCCTTCACAGATTGCTCTCCACGAGCACCCTATCATGCCCTTCCCCCTGTCCCTATGAGGGTACTCTGCCACAAACCCACCCACTCCTGCCTCAGCACCCTAGCACTCCTTTTCCCTGGTCATCAAGACTCCACTGGACCAAGGAGCTCCACTCCCAGTGATGCCAGATAATGCAGTTCTCTGCTATATATCCATCTGGAGCCATGGGTGCCACCATAAGTACTCTTTAGATGGTGGCTTAGTCTTTGGGAGCTTGGGGATCTGGCTGGTTAATAATTGTTGTTCTTCCTGTGGGGTTACCAACTGCTTCAGCTCCTGCAGTCCTTACTCTAACTTCTCCATTGGGGTCCACTTGATCACTGCCATGTTTAGCTGCATGCAGCTGGACCTGTATTGGTCAGGCTTTGGCAGAGCCTCTCATGGAACAGCTATACCAGGCTCTTGTCAGCAAGAACTTCTTGCTATCAACAATAGTGTTTGGGTTTGGTATTTGCAAATGGGATGGATCCCAGGGTGGGGAAGTCTCTAAATAGCCTTTCTTTCAGGCTCTGCTCTACACTTTGTCCCTGCATTGCCTTTTGACAGGAGGAATTCTGGATTAATATTTTTGAGGTGGGTAGGTGGCCCCATCCCTCAACTAGGGCCATGCCTATCCACTAGACATAGTCCCTACAGGTTCTATCTTCCCTTTGTTTGAAATTTTGGCTAATATCTTTCCTGTTGGATCCTGGAAACCTCTTGGGTCTCTGGAATCTGGAACTTTCTAGTGGTACAGAGAACAGACAGGTTAATCAATGGAATAGAATTTAAGGCCCAGAAATAAAACCACATACTAAAGGCCACTTATTTTTGACAAAGAGGCCAAAAATATAGAATGGACCAAAGAAAACATCTTCAATAAATGGTGGTGGTCTGTCATTCAGACATGACAATGTAGAAAACTGAAAATCAATCCATATGTGTCACCTTGCACAAAGCTGAAGCACAAGTAAAGCAAGGACCTCTACATAAAACCAGATACACTGAATCTAATAGAAGGGAATGTGGGAAAGAGCCTTGAACTTATTGGAAGGTGGGTGGGGGTGGTTAACCCTCCAATGGCTCTGGTTCTAAGGTTAAGAATAGAGAAATGTTGGAGCATCTTTTGGGTATATGCTCAGGAGTGGAATAGCTGAGTTCTCAGATAGAGCTATTTCCAATTTTCTGATGAACTGCCAGACTGATTTCCAGAGTGGTTGTACCAGCTTGAAATCCCACCAGCAATGGAGGATTTTTTTCTACAGCTTCTTTCTGTACATCCTCCCCAGCATCTGCTGGAACCTGAGGTTTTTGATGTTAGCATTCTGACTGGTGTGAGGTGGAATCATAGGGTTGATTTGATATTCATTTCATTGATGACTAAGTATGTTGAACATTTCTTTAGGTGCTTCTCAGCCATTTGAGATTCCTCAGTTAAGAATTCTCTGTTTAGCTCTACACCCCATTTTTAATAGGGTTGTTTGGATCTCTGGAGTCTACCTTCTTGAGTTTTTTGTAAATTTTGGATATTAGTCCTCTATCAGATTTACTGTTGGTAAACTTCTTTTCCCAATCTGTGGTTGCCATTTTGTCCTATTGGTAGTGTCCTTTGCCTTACAGAATCTTTGCAATTCTATGAGGTCCCATTTGTTAAATCTTGATCTTAGAGCATAAGTCATTGGTGTTCTGTTCAGAAAATTTTCCCCTGTGCCAATATGTTTGAGTTTCTTTCCCACTTTCTCTTCTATTAGACTCACAACATCTGGTTTTATGTATATATCCTTGATCCTCTTGGACTTGAACTTTGTACAATGGATCAATTTGCATTCTTCTACATGCTGACCACCAATTGAACCAGCACCATTTAGGATTTTGTTAATTTGGATATTTTCTTTTCTGGTCCAATCTATTTTGGTGTATATAAGATGCTTGTATGTTTATAGGCATTTCTTTTGAGGAGTTGGTCAAATTTCCTTCTTTGATTTCATTGAAAATATTTTTGGGCCTTTGAACTTTTTTCTATTTCTATTGTCCTTTTTCTATTCCTATTGTTCGCAGTTTTGGTCTTTTCATAGCATCCCAGATTTCCTGAATGTTTTGTCATAAACCTTTTATATTTTCTTTGAATAATATATTGATTTCTTCTATCATATCTTCTATGCTTGAGAGTATATATTTCTTCTCTTGTATTATTTTGATGCTGCTTACATCTGTAGTTACTGTTCTCTTCCTTAGATTTTCCATCTCTAGGGTTTTCTCAGTTTGTGTTTTCTTTATTGCTTCTATTTTTGCATTTAGATCTTGAGCAATTTTATTAATTTCCATTACCTGTTTGATTGTATTTCCTCTATAACTTTAAGGGAGTTACTAATTTCCCCTTAAAAGCTTATATCGTATTCCAAAGATCAGATTTAAGATCATTTTCTTGTGTTTGACTGTGTTAGAATATCTGGGGTTTTCCCTGGCTCTTGTTGCTGGCCTTTTGCTATCTGGTTGTGCCTGAGTCTGATAGGCCTCCAGGATTGCAGACAGAGTTGTGGGCCAGAAAATGCAGTATAGGGAAGAAGGTGCAGTTTCCTGTTGCTGGATGTGCTGGGTATGATGGTTGAGGGGATTTACTTGGTTGTCCCTGGTGCTGGGAAGTCTCTGGCAATGCAGGCAGAGTTGGAGGCTAGAAAATGGTGTACAGGGGATACAGTACACTTTGCTCCTGCTGGGTCCTGACAGGTAAAAGGCTTGGAGCCTTGTCATACCTGTTTGTTTCACATGCTAGCAAGCCTCCAGGAATTCAGGCAGAGCCAAAAACAGCTCAGAAGCAGAAAACATCACACAGCTTCTGATCTTTTCCCAGGGGAACATGGCAGGAGGGGATGGGAGCTCAAGGAGATCTCATCTGTCCCTGATGCCAGCAGGCCTCTAGAAATACAGGAAGAGTTTTGGGGTACAAATGGAACAGAGCATAGCTCATGTCTGGGCTGAGTGTGGAGGTACCAGACAGGTAGACAACCAGGGAGGGGTCTCACCTGGTAGTCTCTGTTACAGGCATTCCTCTGGGAATGCAGGCAGACCTATGGCTATCCTTGCTACTGTTACAATGGTGAACTCTGCCCAGGCACTCTTTAACTGTCTACCAGGAAAGACAGCATACATCCATGCACATGACCTTAAAACTACGAACTAACAGTCAGGTTCTCAGGAGATTCCAACTGTATTTGATTATCTCTAATTACTAAAATTAAACACTAAAGTGATGGGTACAGGGTAAAATCATACTACGTGGTTGGTATCTGCTGCCAGACAATCCACATCTAGGCTTAAAAGTTTTAGAAATAAGCACCTTCAGTGTGACTGTTTAGGAAGTTGCCACTTTCTTTCCATTCTGAGGGATATTTTAATATAGTAACCCCAAAACTCACCTCATCTATAGTTAGTGGTCATCTCTAAGATGATGGACCAACTGCAAAGTGTCCACATTGTGAAAAATTCTTGTTTAGATTTTAAAGGTTCTAAAAGGCTTAAGTTCAAGAAATTTAAATTTCTAAATCTATAACTTCCCATTTATCATTTCATAAAACATCATTCTGTTCATTTCTGGGTATAGAACACTGATGTTTTGCATTCTGGGCCACTATTCTGCAAGTAAACTACATTCATAGCCCCTGTAGGGAATTCTTTGACCCTTTAAAGGCTATGATTTACACAACTAATTGAGGAAGAGAGTATTGTAACTAGGGTCCCATTTGTTCCTCTTTTAGTGCCCTGACAGGCCTTCTTATGTGATATTTTATTTATCTAAGTTTTCTGGGAATTTTTTTCTCGTTTGAAACAGCAGATTTTTCTTTATTATATAATTTCTATAATGTACTGTCATTTCCAACCTAGTGATATTGATCAGAAATCACATAATCTTGGCTGTTTTAACACGCATATTAGAATAATTCACTATGGATTTTTGGTTTCTGCCCTCTGGCTTTGTTGACGAGTCCATGTAACACTTGAGGAACCAAAGAGTCATGCCCCTCTCCATTCATATTTTCATCTTTCTGTGTTTGTTTTGTGTTTAAGCAGAGTCAATCTTGCTTTTGGAAGCAAGCATCACTTAAAAAGTAAAAGAAACTGAGAATGTACACATTGGTTCTCACTTTATTCCTTGGTTTCACAGCATTTGTTTATTCAATTATCATCATTATCACTTCATTTCTCTTAATAACACTAGTTTTCTCAGAGTAAACTTTGTGCCCAAGGTTATGATGTGCAAACTTTTTATAATATATAACTTATTTCATTCAGTTTATAAATTAAACAGATTTAGAAGAATGAAATATGGCTTGCCTCAGTCACATGGTATATAGAGCAGGAGAAGTCAAATATAGGTCATTTATCACAAAAGCCTTTCCCCTTCAACTAAAACCTGACTTCCTACTTTTGATAATCACTGAGTGTCTACACACATTCCTGTCACTATTCCTCATGACTTTTACTAGAAAAACCCTGAACTTGAGCCAAAGGGGGGAAAAAAAAAACCATGCCTGTTCCTGCATGTTTGTTTGTTGTGGCAGTGAGAATAAAGATAGGAATTGAAGCCCTTGTTTCTCTACCAGACACTGATAATGATTAGCAAAATAATTAAAAATCTAAAAGCGTGAAATCAAAGTCTAACAAAAACATATAAAATGAGGCTACAATCAAACATGTTTGTGAGACTCCTCAGAGTGGCTATGTCAGTAATAGGACAGTTACCTTTGGCAAGTCTGTGGGTTGTCTGTTTGCATAGATGGGTTAGTAGTTAAGAAATATGCCAAGATGAATGTTCGGTATTTCCCTCGGCCCTGAGATATCATAAGCAGACATTTTTAGGCTCCTGTTTTAATGGAGCATGCTGATCCATATTTATAACATTATAGAGGAAATATTGAAAAATTTAAGGTTCAATCCACTGGACAATGGATAAGTGGCCACATATAGCAATTCAAATAACTATTATTGAGTTTCATTGTTTAAAGATGAGATAGAGTTTACCAAAGGCTATAATGTGAAGTCATGAAGTGGATAGTAATTTGCACTGTTTATCATAATGTGAGAATACTTCTATGGTGATTGCTTTTATTATCTCAAATTTCTATTAATTTCATTCTTCATTTATAGTTAACCATGCTTTATATAGGACTCAAAAAATTATTTACTTAATTACTTACTTAATTATTTACTTCATTACTTAATCAAAAATTATTACTTAAACATAGGAGTATGAAGAAAATAGAGTCTACGAAATAAAGAGATGGTATCTAATAGTGGCTATAAAATGTTTGCTGTGGAGCTAGATGAACTGAACCAAAAGGAATATAAAACAGCAGAATATCGAGGTCAGTCCTTGCAATCCCAGCTCTGAGGAGACAGAGGCAGAGAGATATCTGTGGCTCATTAGTCTAGGCTAATCAGCAAGTGTGAGGCCTAGTGAGAAACCCTATCTCAAATACAAAGTAGAATGCATCTCTGGAACAACAGCGAAGGTTGACCTCTGTCTTTGACATGCACATATATAGACACATCAAACAAAATTGCACACAAACACACACACACACACCACATAAATACACTAAATTACTTAGAAAAATTTTTATTAAATACCCAAATAATAGTTCTTAACTAAATAGGAGGATAAAGACAAAGAAAAAGCAATTATTATCCATTCTGATATCAAAATATGATTTCTGGTAATGTATATGTTTGGATATTCTTCATGGTCCATAAAATCAGTTCTGTTACCATCTCAATCCCATCACTCTGTGATCATAAGATACTATGTTCAGATTAAGAAAATTGTTGCTAAATCATTTTATTTAATGTGATTTCTATATTGTTTTTACAACATCCCCAGAATAAGCTTATTATAACCCATAATGAAGAATCTTGACAGCTCATTATTTTTCATAAGCATGTCTTCCAAAAGTATCTAAGAAAATGGAACTGGCAAGATGGTTTGGCAGGTAAAGGTGCTTGCTGCCAAGTCTGACAACCTGAGTTTGATCCCTGGGACACAGATGCTAAAAGGAAAGAACTCATTAAAAGAAAATATCTGCCAGGCAGTGGTGGCACACGTCTTTAATCCCAGCACTTGGGAGGCAGAGACAGGTGGATTTCTGAGTTCGAGGCCAGCCTGGTCTACAGAGTGAGTTGCAGGACAGCCAGGGCTACGCAGAGAAACCCTGTCTTGAAAAAACAAAAAAGAAGAAGAAGAAGAAGAAGAAGAAGAAGAAGAAGAAGAAGAAGAAGAAGAAGAAGAAGAAGAA
>JADRCH010000030.1:679353-694745 GCA_019843965.1 Rhynchomys soricoides
AAGAAGAAGAAGAAGAAGAAGAAGAAGAAGAAGAAGAAGAAGAAGAACAAGAACAAGAAGAACAAGAAGAACAAGAAGAACAAGAAGAACAAGAAGGAGAAGAAGGAGAAATTATGTTTTGACTTCCACTTGTATATCATGTAGCATACATGAGTGTAAACAAATGAATGCAATTAAAAACAATTTAAAAATATCTAAGACCTGTAAAGCCCAAATTCTATAGGTGAGGATCATATATCAAACTAGAGTTCTTCAAGATGACAACTCTTCTGATAATCTGAAAAACATTCTGTTTAGTGATCACACAGAAAAATATTTTCTATAGTGGAAATTTTAGAGGCTGACACATATTCAACTTCTGTGTTCCCAGTTTCCTTTGCAACTCTAATTGGCAGGAAATTATTTCCTTTATTTAACATAGTAATAATTAGTGAATATTTGCAGTTTAGTGATGATATATATTAGGTATGTGTAATCTTAGTAGTTCAGTTTTAATCCCCGTTTCTAAATTAGAACACAATTCATCTAATATTACGGTAGATTCTTGAGCTAATGACCCCTCAAAGGTTCATTTTCTCACCTACATGGTTAAACTCTGATATTTTGCACCCAACTATAGATGAATGCATGAATTTAATTCATTTTGGCATGAATCTACTGAGTGTGGCTTATGTATACTGTCAGCATTCTGTCTAAACTCCACCCCACAGTTACCTGGTGTATTTATAAAACGATAAAGAGATATAAGAATATGTTCTATGGGGGTGTGGTGAGGTATGGGGGAAGAGGGTGCCCTGGCAAGCCCATGCCAAGGCATTCCTTCCCCCTGAGGGACCAGCCACAGATGGTATAGTATAGAATAGAGTTTATTCAGGGCATAGGGAGGGGAACTAAGAGGGTAGTAGAGGCAGAGAAAGGCAGAGAGAGTGAGAGAATAGAGAAGTCCAGGCTGGCCATTACCACATGGAGGAGGAGGGGGGAAGAGACTCGGGAGAGAGGGGTGCAAGAGGGAGCTAGAGAGCAAGAGACCAAGTGAACAAGAGAGCAAGAGAGAGAGGAGGGGGCAAGTAACTCCTTTTATAATGGGTCAAGCCTACCTGGCTATTGCCAGGTAATTGTGGGGAGGAGCATACCTGGCTATTGCCGGTAACTGTGGGGTGGAGTTTAGACAGAATGCTAACATATACTGCCTTAGATTTAGGTCCTCCAATGTAGGTCCTGGAATGTGCTGTATTATACACATAACTCAAAAAAAAATTAAATTAATGATTTCACCTGACTTCAGTGAGATCATAGAAGTGATGAGAACATAAATATGTGATTATATAGTATAGGAAAATGAGTACACGATTATTTTATGCATGACATATAAAACCTGAAAGAAGACAAATTTTAACTCTGCAGTTTTGAAAACAAATAAAAAAAACCCACCAATTTATCATTTATACAGAGTAAATTGAAGGCTCTTCAGTAATGTGATTGACAGCAGGTGCTGAATACAAAACACGGCAGAGAATATCTAGGTCATGGCTTATGGTTAAGCAGGAAATAGTCAGTTCTGTAGGCTTTGTGGGCCAGGAAATTGTAGGGAAAAGTTTATAACAGGTCAATCAATTAATGGGTCATCTTAGGAGCAGGTGAAATTCTGAATATAAGTGATACTAAAAATGGTCTGAGAAAAGGGAGACAGATCTGTAGAGATACAAATGACTATCCAAAGGAACTTGGTATCAACAGCAGTTTAGACAAATATATGTGACTCTAAATTGTTATACCTTATTACTTAGTTAGATGAGATACCAGAAAAAATACAAACCTCTCCCAGCAATCTACCATGGGCCAAATAAATATATGGTTTTCCTTTTATTTGTGTTTTCTTAATATTTAAACCTGGAAAAAATTCATAAATTAACAGAGAAGTGTTGCCCTGATGCTGCTTGCATTCCAGCACTAATATTTGTTCCTCAAGACTGGTTGCCCTAGAGATGAGAACATCCACATGTAGATGCTATATCACCCTGCCTGTATATTATTTCTGATTGATAAATGAAGATGTCAACAGCCAATAGTTGGGTAGAGGATACGTAGGTGGGGTTTCGGTTTCCCAGGTTTGGAGTTGGGGAACCATGAGAGAAAAGGAAGGGAGGAAGAAGGAAATGCCACTATGGGTTAGGGGAGTCATAGAAAACATGGCCCTGAGGACCGGCCAAATGGAGCTAAATAGCCAAGTTAAGAGCCAAGAAAAAACATAGTTAGAAGTAATTCCAGATGATCAATATGAAAGTAGATTCTAATTACATAGAGACTAGACATCTGCCCAGCTCTTGATTAAGGCTTATTATAAATATAAGGGATGTGTAGGTCTTTAATCTGGGAACTAGAAGGTCAAGGCATGGTAGTAACTCTGGGTCAGGATTAAATAATTTCTACAACAGGCAAGTATCAAGTCAAAAAAATTAAGGCTTAATTAAACAAGCCTTCAGAAGATCAGCATACCCCCCCCCCGAAAAAAAATTACCTCTTGAAAAGTCATCATTTGTAATTCTGTGTTCTTTTTTGTTTTCCATTTATTTTGTTTTGTGGCCCTTTTGCCCTAAATCTTACATGAAAATTCATATATATTTTGATAGCTATCTGAAATATTAAAAAATAAGTGGCATTTGGTAGACATAAGTAATTTGTACAAAGACAATACTGGCATGATTGTTTGAATACGTATGGTCCCCATTGACTCATACTTGACCACAGGGAGTGGCACTACTAGGTTGTGTAGCCTTGTTAGAGCAAGCATAGCTTTGTTAGAGGAAGTCTGTAACTGTGGAGATAGGCTTTGAGGTCATATAAGCTTAAGGTATGCCAAGTGTGGCACACAGTCTTTTCTGTGCTGTCTGTGGATGAACATGTAGAACTCTCTTCTCCAGTATCATGTCTGCCTGGATGCTGCCATGCTTCCCACTATGATGATAATGGACTAAATTCTGAGTAATTAAATGTTTTGTTGTTTTGGGTGTATGGGGGGAGTTGTTGTTGTCATTGTTTTTGCTTTTTGTATTTTTTTTTTTAATAAGTTTCCTTGGTCATGATGTCTCTTCACAAAAAAAAAAAAAAAAAAAAAAACCCTAATGAAGAAAACTGCATAGTTGTAGTGAAATCATTTCTTGTTGTCAAATGAAAAATCTACTATCTGAGAAAAGAAACACAAGTAATCATTTATATATACAAATACTATTACCTTGTTCAGTTTTGTCTCTTTAGCTACATGCATCAGGAAGCAGCCATCTAGAACTACATGGATGTAATACCTTTAATTGTGACATTTTATTTAATAGTGAAATGTATCATGCTCTTGTCATTGCTTGGGTCTGAAGAATGATGATGGATTATCTGTTTCATCATTATCAATATTATACATGTTTCTCTACGTGCCTATGAGTTACAAGCACCCTGTTTTCTTTAAAAACATTACATTTGTTTCTTCCAGAATAATTATGACTATGACACATACCATCTTTTTTCAGACTTTCTATTTTTCAGCTTTCTCTTTTATTGGTTGTTGTTCATAATTCACTGGAACCAGTTCTCCAAAAGTTTATTTCTATTTTTTATACTTTCCTTTCCCCATAATAGGTAATGATGTCACATCTATCTGATGGTATCTCTGCTCTCATACAATTTTCATTCATAAAAGATTGAGATTAGCTTCTGTGAGCTTAGTTGAGTTGCTGTCTAATACATTAACTGTGATTTGAAACACCTCAGATATGACTATCTCTGTAAACAAAATCTATACACCAGGTTTCAGATTTTCTAAGAAATATATTTTAGAAGTAATTTTTAAATTTTACATTTGTACAGAAAAGGTAATGGCTTATATGTGTTACATTAAATAAAATTTTCTTAAATTAGATTTTTGCCTAAATTTTATTTTAATAAAGTACAAATTTTAAACTACATATGACTAATAGAAAATATTAAACTGCATCTGTGGCTTACACTTGAGTCCTGTACTATTTCTATTCAACAGCACTACACAGAAAGGACATTCAATTTAGAGTAGCTGTGCTTTCTGCTCTGAGTCACTCAACTAATCTCAAGTAAGCAAGAAAGTAATATGATGTAGTAAGATCCACAGGATGCTATGAGCAGAGTGAGTCATCATTCCATATGATCATGGAAGAGAGCCATAGCATAGTCACCTTGAGCTGGCAGCATGTGGGGATAGTTGTACCAGCTTTCTATTTTTAAAAGCATTTCCATAATGCCTGATGACAAGAAAGAATCTATTGAAACAGTCTTCTTAAATACATGATAACAGTCCTGATCTATTTACAGCCAGAGGCAGCAAAATCTACCAAGAAAACACTTCTGTCTTCTTACCAGTCTTCTGCTCAGCACAAGTTCCCTCACATCTATAAGTCTCCACCTGTTAACAAAAAGGAATTTGTCATTCTTTCAGGGTTAAAAGAAACTATCTCCCTGTGAGAATGTACAAAAAAATTCTTCTCCCCACAATGATGTATAAGAAATTCCCTTCCTGTGTAAGAGTTTACAGGAAATTCCCTCCTCATGAGGATATACAATTAGTCCTCTTCTTGTGAGTGTATACAGGAAGCCCTTTCCCATGAGGGTGTACAGAAAATTCCCTCTCTACGAGGACTACTCCTATATGATGGACTAGAAAGATAGTGCTTCAGGTATATCTATGGGATCTTTGAGCTATGAAAAAAAAATACATTGGGACCAATTCAATGGAGAGGAAGGACGTACTGACTTGACACCCTGGAGTGCTGGACTCAGAGCTCAGAAAATTCTAGCAATGATTCATTGATTGGGTTGCATAAAAGTAGAAAACTTTTATAAAGCCAAGGAGATAGATAAGATAAAGTGGTGAGGGTGTGTGGCACTTTTAGTGTGCCCATGAGAGCGTGTGCTGCTAAGAAATTATGCCACACAACAAACAGATCTAGCAACAGAATGAGGATAAGTGGTTTATTGTGGGAGGGAGGAGTGTGAAAGGCATTCTCAAGGTAGAGAGAGATATGAGGGAGAGATCAAGACTGACAGAGAGACAGAAGAGAAAGAGCAAGACAGAGAATGAGGAGAAAGAGACAAAGAGGGAATGAGAGGGGCTGTGAGAAACTGAAGGCAGAGAACAAGACAGATTAGAAATGTGTGTATGTGTGTGTGTGAGAGAGAGAGAGAGAGACAGAGAGAGACAGAGAGAGAGAGACACTCAAAGAGAGAGAGAGAGACAGACAGAGAGAGAGAGAGAGAGCTAGGGTGACCAGGACCTTTCATGCAGCATACCTGATGCACCACTTTACAGTGACTGGTAGGTTTCTGAGGGCAGGCTGGTGCAAAGGCCTGATTGCTAATACAAGGAAGCACAGCAAAATGAAGAAATAAACTACAGAATGGGAGAAATTTTTCATTAACAGGAGATTAATATCTAGAGTCCATAAAAATTTGGAAATTAAACTAACACACACACACACACACACACACACACACACACACACGCCATCCCCAACATACAAGTATCTAAAGTAGAAGGAGGATTTTATGATGTGAAGCAGGGCTCTAAACAGAGGCAGAAAACACAAATATGTTTTCAATCATGTAGAAAATAAGTATGTGGGATAGCATAACAGCAGAGGAGGAACCAGGAAGACTGGAGAAAGTCAGGACAAGGGAGGCTAATTAGTGGTAAAAAAGAAACAATTAAATTTTATATAAGAAAATATCAGGACAAAACCAATTTTTGTAATTGGAAAATATATTTGTAAATCAAAACTGTTAATACCTCAAGAAAGATCACAGGTAAGAAAATGAAGAAGATGTGGGTGACTGTAGCTCCAGATCAACGGTGATTTGGGTAAGTTGATCTCTGAAAGTAAGAAACCTCAGTAACACCCCCAAATTTCTTGTTTTTACTGTGTGTGTGTGTGTGTGTGTGTGTGTGTGTAGAGCACACATTGCAAAGCAAGCTGTATGTAAGCAAACCCATAGGAAAAAATGTCATCACAAGTTTTGCTTTAAAACATATCTCCTTCTATAATTAACAAGACATAAAAGCAACATCAGGTTTAAATTGATTATGCATTTTCTTTTTTGCATTTCTATATTTTCTTTTTTAGAGATAATTATTTTTTTTAAAAAATTGAGATTATACTATAATTATATCATTGTCCTCCTTCCCTTCTACCCTTCCTTGGTCTCTTTCAAATTCATGGCCAATTTCATTAGGTGTTGTTATATACATATCTGTGTGGACTCCTAAATATGTAAATACAGCTTGCTCAGTCTATGTAATATTACTAGTATATATGTTTATGTTGGTGACCATTTGGAACTGGCTAAACATTTGGTGTACTTTTCCCTGGGGAAAGTTATTTCTCCTTCTGTCAGCATCCCTTACCTGCCTGTACTTCTTTGTGTAGGACTGAGCTTCCTCCCCACATGTTACTATGTCCATGTTAGTGATGCTGGAAATACTTGCTTCTTTTATGATTAGAAAAACCTTATATTCTGTAAGGTAGGGTGTTCTCAACCTACTGTGCATAAACTACACACCCAAAGAATAGTTCAAGTAGCACTTCAAAGTTTATAGGAAGTTCCTAGCATATTGCTGAATCTAGGCTGGCCAAGAGTAGAGCTGAGAGATAAACATTGTTATTAATTTTGTATCCTTCTGTTCTCTCTCAAGAGCCAAAGCATCTCAGTGTAATCAATGGGAGAATACTTAGGAATGAAAAGACTTCTAAGAAAAGTCTTGCCCAGAAATTTCTGGGTCTGTGAATTTGTGTAGGCCCTACCATTTGTTAGTGTTCTATGGAGCAATTCTGTACTGGCTCATGTTCTTTACAGGTATTTATTTGAAAACTGTTGGAAAATACTACTTCTACTTACTTGCTGTTTTTTTTCTTTTACACTTATTTTGTTGGAAGCAAGTTTTGCAAAATTAAAATTCAAAAGGGATTATATGCAATAGACAATCTGCCATGCTATAAGAATAGTAAAACGAAAGAAGTATTTTTAACAAAATTATCTTTTAAAATTGTACAGATTCTCTTGTAAAAACTACTTGTGTGGTATCATAATTAGTGGCAAAACATCAAATCACTTTTAATTATCTTTTTATTTTTTGACATTATAATATAACTGTATCATTTCCCTATTTCCTTTCATCTCTCCAACTCCTCCTGTGTACCATCCCCTTTCCTCCTTTCTCTCTTTCAAATTCAAGACCTCTTTTTCCTTAACTGTTACATATATATGTGTCTTTATATCTGCATATGTGTGTATATTCCTAAGTACATAAATACAAGCAGCTCAGTTCATATAATATCACATGTATGCATGTTTCCATTGGAGATTGAAGAAAACCCTGACTGAAGCACACCATTTAAAATTCATAGTATTGGAAACAATATTCATGACATTATCCATTTTTATGTTTGAAATTTCTTGATGAACTGTGCACTTCATTAAACCTAAACTTTGGAATGCAATTCCATTATTAGTTAACTCTAAAGTCTTCTTTTACTTTCCATCACTTGGGCACCATCTTTATGTCAGATACGTTGTCAAGAAAATTACTTTAAAGTTTATTTTATTCTTTTGATTAAGTTAAATCTTCTACTGACAGTGAAGAGGCTACTACTTCAGTAAAATTTTATTCATCCCCAATAAATGTAATAAAAATGGCAAGTTGAGCTGTACATGTAGCATGCATGCTGTCATCCAAAATAATAGCACACAATTGAACATTACCAACTTTACTCCTAAACTTTCCTCCAATAACTTTTGCAAAAAAACTGGTCTGGTGAGACAATTAATTTTGTAGATATCCCCCTTCTTTTCAGGGAATGTTATATCTGCACATTTGTCATGCATTGTTTGGTAAACTCACCATCCATAAATGGTTTTGCAGATGGAGACCATTATAGAAAACTACAACTGATAGAAATACAGAGTTGTGGAGGGCAGTCCAACTGATACATCTACAATGCAGCCCCTTTATATAAGGCTCAGGGATCATTGCAAAAAACGGTGGTGGAAAGATTGTAATATGCAGAGGAACAGAAAACTTGCTCTGAGATTGTGTCTACCAGAAATGCCAAAGGAGATATAACAATAAAGTTTTACAGCCATGGTTTCCTAAATATAACCGGATCAAGGATACCCTAATGTGGAAGTCGCTTCTAATTAAATTTTCCTGAATTCCAAAAAACGCAATTCATTTTAGGATTTAGTCATGTTTTATAGTGCTGTGAAGAGATATGGTAACTACTGCAACTCTTATAAAAAACAAAAACATTTAATTGGGACTGGCTTATTGTTTAGAGGTTTGGCTGAGTATCTTCATGGCATGCATGGAGGTAGACATAGTGCTAGAGAGGTAGCTGAGAGTTCTATATCTGGATAGGCAGGCATTAGGAAGAGAGAGTGACACTGGGCCTGGCTTGATCATTTGAAAACTCAAACCCTATCCCCAGAGATAGACTTCCCCCAAGGCCAAAGACATGGCAACAAGGCCACATCTCCTATTAGTGTCACTCCCTATGGCACTAAGGAGGCTATTTTTATTCAAGCAATTTCACCACCATAATTGTGTTTCATAGCTAAGACACAAATCCCTTTGACAAAAGTAAATCTATTAAGTATCCCTCTCTGTTTCCTGGTGCAATTCTCATTTCAGAGTAGTATACTCGGCCCACAGAAATATAAATAAAACTGAGTCATTCAGTTTTCACACAAAGAGGCTGGAAACACTGAAAAGACTGGAAAAACCTTCTGAAGTGGAGAAGGATCAGTTGGTTTACTTTTTCTTGACCAAAAAAAAAAAAAAAAAATCACAGTTCCTTTTTCCAACTCCTACCTCTCCTAGGAATGGGGGAGCCACATTTCTACCTAGGTTTTCAGAACATGACTTTCTTTTAAACAGACAAATAAGTTTGTGGTAGAATGGGATTTTTCTTATTTACTAAGTGCATCTTGATCACACTAAACACTAACCTATTTTGTGCCACCAAAACCTAGAACATCAGCATCTAATAGTGTTACAAGGATCCCACCAGAGATGACCATTGAGATACAGTTTATAGCATATTAAAAATCTTTAATCTAGTTGGTTGGAACTACACCCAGTTATTTGGGTCCAAAGTGTTTCAGCAAGTGTACATTGTGTGGGTTTCTTGAAGGCAGAAACCACATCCTGGCATCTTGCTCTTTAGCTAGAGGTAAGTACTGGAGCATTTCTCATAAGGAAGTAATTTACCAGAAGTTAAAATAAGTTATCTCAGGAATCTTGACTTTGAGTTCTTAGAATATAGAGTTGGGTGACTTTCCATAAGATTTCTCATCAAAGAAATCAAATTCCAGTAAAACTGAATGGCTCCATCTGGAAAACAAGATGGAGGAACCGTTGTAGTGTCTGCTCTGTCACATTATGAACTCCATAAATATTTAATAAGTAAATAAATTGGTCAAATTTATTTTGAATAAAAATTACAGTATTGTTTTTTTTATAAGTAGGAAAGCGAATGGGCATTGTGTGATTGGTGAAACACAGTCAATGTAAGCCAAATATCTGATTTATTCATTTGTTCAACATTTAAAGACTGTTTATGTTGGTCCACAAAAATAATTATTCACTTTCTTCTCCCAGTGAATGCATATTTGGATATATTTTTAAAGACAGAAATAAATAAATGCAATGTTATTGATTTTTAGTAAACATAAAATTACATTGTCAGCTTTAACTATTTAAGAGTAGCTGAAAGTGATTATATGTTTCACATAACTGTGCTTAGATTGGGAATTTGCCAGTGAGATGAAATTCCTGTTCACCATGTATATCAGTTGTTCTCAATCTTACTAGTGCTGTGACACTTGAATAGAACTCCTCATATTGTGGTGGCCCCAGCCATAAAATTATTTTCATTGTTATGTCACAATTGTAATTTTGCTACAGTTAAGAATAGTAATGCAAGTATCTGTATTTTCCCATGCTCTCAGACAACCCCCTATAAGGCTCATGACCCACAAGTTAAGAAACTTGGATTCTGGCTCATTCTTTTTGCTGTTGTTCTCATTATAAGGCAAAAAAAAAAATCTGTGTGGGCTACCCAGACATATACACTCCTGAGAAATAGGAGAATTAAAGCAGCCCAGCCTAGAAACAAAAAAGACATTCTCATGACAAATGAGCTAGTGATTAAATGAATAGAATTTTACAGTTATTTTATGATCATGGGAAAGGTACATGCTATGGGTTTATGGTCAGACATATTTTGGTTTTGTTGTCAGACGGTTAACCTACCTTGAAACATTGCATGGGTCAGTCAATTCTCTGAACGATGCAAACAATTCATATTGAGTATTTCACAAAACTATTGAGGATGAACAAACAAACATAAACAAATAACTAAGCTGATCTCTAGGTAAGGAAAAGATCAAAGTCTAACCTTGTTTAACTAAAAAGAAAAATACAGTAAAGCTGTCCTTAAAAAATTTAAAGGAAAATGATTTTGATATATCTTTTCTTTATAAAGACAGTAACTGATGATACTGATAATTTATATTATGCAAGAATATAATGGAAAAATAAAGTATTTGCCCAATACTGTTTAAATATAATGCTATTTAATAAATTTATTTATTTATTCACTTTATAACCCAATATCAGTCCTTTCTTTCCTCCCAATAACCCCACACACAAGATTTGCTTTGGTGAAAGTACTTCAGGCTGTGGCATTGTGGATTTAGAAATTCTCAGGGGCTTTTTTAGATTTCTGAATAAGTGCCCACCCTATTACTTTTCAACAGAATTACAGTCTACCACTGTCTACATACCCTGTTTAAATGCATGCACACACACACACAAACACACACAAACTCACAAGCATGTACACATATATACTCACATACATACATGCACATACACTCACACACATGAGGTCAAATAACAGAGGATAATAATCTATGACAAGACAATTCTGAGAAACATTTAGTCAGGAAGGTGCCTACTGAAAGTTAGTAGACTAATCCAGGAATTGTGAAGAGTTTTTTTTTTAAATTAGAGAAGAGAATAGAAGCAAAAGTCATAGTATATAAAAGAGCCCAGAAATGTGAGATCTTTTGGTAAATTAGAAAACAAGGCTCGTGGTTCATTAGAAATAGCAGTCTATAATGAGGGGAAGAACATCAGATGGGCCATGACATCTGTGAGGATTTTTGGACTTTTAAGAACTGAATTTCTTGCAATGGCATTTGGATGATTTTTTTTTCTATCAAAATAAAGAACTATGAGAAAAAACTTGTGCTGAAGAATGTTGTAGAAAGAACCATCTGGAGCTGTGTGCTGGAGGTTTGAAGGAGAAACAAACTAGCGATACATAAAGTAGGAATGCTAGAAAAGCAAACGTCCTCAGACTAAAGTATCAATGAATGGGTATAGGTGAGGAAATTAATTCTTGGAAGATTTAGAGCGCGTGATTGATAGGACACTTTGTGCATCTTTTCAACAAACAGCTGATTTTCTGAAACTTGATTTTACTTTATTTAAAAAAGAAATCTGTGATTTTTCTGCATAAGTGATTAAACATTTTTTTCCATTTGTTGAATTTTTTTAATTCAATGAACTCATTGAATCAGAAAATTCACCAGAGGCTCAAGAAATTGAAAATATCTGTGGTTTTCTTTCCAAGATCAAGAGACTAAAGTCATCTGTGGAACTCACTGCAGCATGTTCTTATCTTGTAGCTCCGGGAAAATGCCAAAAGCTGGATTCTGGTTGACTGCCACTGAGCCTGGCATAGAGACAGAGAAGGGAGCTATCAAGCCTGGTTGGCTTGCACAGAATAGCTTTTGAGCTTGGTCTCCTGCCATGCTGTGTTCCTGACTGTTTATCGCATGTATGTGTTCTCAATAACAGCATTCTTCTTTCCTTGACCTGAGCCAAGCTCTGGCTTGAGCATAACTCTGGTCCTGATGGCCTAACTAAACTGTTTCTGCTCTTCTGTACTTCCTGCTTGCCTTCTTACACAACACTCAAATTTATGCTCCATTTTCCTCTAACTTAAAGTCCAAGTTGGTCTGCTAAAATTTCAACAATTGATCCATTATGGGTTCCCTTCTATCATCTATCTATCTATCTATCTATCTATCTATCTATCTATCTATGATTCTCTTAACTATTTCTGTTCTAAAGTTACGCATCCAGCTCTTTACTTTCACCCAAACTACATACCCTTTAATAGATCTACCATAGTAGCCATAGCTTCTAGAACCAAAACTAATCTATATTTTTCTATTCAAGATTAATTCTCCCACAACTCTCAGCCTACCTATGCACTGCTTCTTCCTCTTTTGACTCTCTCACTCTAATTCATGACACCCAACAAACTAAAGCAATGTTTGGGGCATCTTTCTTCATAACACTTTTTTTCTTTTTTTCTTTTTTGTACTTGATCTAGTTATTCACTTAAACCTCTCAATCTCCTCTCTATATCTTGATTTAATCAGTGGCCTTCCTGTTATGATTATCAATAATAATGTCTCTTTTGTTTAACCTCATCCCAGATATTTCTCCACTCTACTGGTAATTAATCATTTTTACAAAAAACTGTGGTTCTGTAGATGATTTAATGTTTCTACAGCAAAATATGATTTGTTTATGTATTACTTAAGGCTTGCCTGGATCCTCATCACACAAAGATTTATTTATCAGCACACACACACACACACACGCTCACACACACACACACACAGAGAGAGAGAGAGAGAGAGAGAGAGAGAGAGAGAGAGAGAGAGTATTGTGATAATCTGCAATGTTAGAACCACAGACAAGGTAGACATAGAAAAGTCCAAATCCTCAATGGCTCTAAGAATGATTTCAAAAGCACCTATAATGCTGCAATATGTATAGTCTGCTTCTATGTATGTACTGAAAAGAAAGGCATCATGTTGCATAAAATATTTTAGAGATCTCTCAACTACTAAGTTTATACTTCCATGTGTAGGTACATTAAAAACGAAAAAGAAAGGAATACTGGGTCTACTGCTGCCAGTACAATGGCCACCAGGGATTCAGATATTTAATTAAGCATGAAAAAATTAGCTAGCTTTTAATATTATAAAGCAGACTTCACAATGTTTGGCTACAAAGTTATGAAATATCAACTGCTATTGAAGGGAGCATTCTTTTTATTAGTATTGGGAAAAATATAATTATATACTTAAGCATGTTTCTCTATGTTATAAAGTGATACTTGCTCAAAACTTAAGTTTTGGTACTACTCTTAGCTAAATCAAAACAAATTTAAAAACACCTTGGGATGTGAAGAATATAGACTGTTGGTGACCAGGATGTGGCAAGACACAAGAACATTAAAGGAACTTCTTCACCTTGCAAGATTACAACACATTAGGTAGGTGCCTCTAGGGAGTGAGATGGGGCTTGACAGGGTAGTGATATTAGAGCAGAAATATATTCTTGTAATTAAGTTGTAATAAGTGAATCCATTTTACAGGTGTGCCTATGTGACTACATAAAAAAGAACCCAAAGTAACAGATATTCTGACATGATTTTTACTCCTTTTGACCTGAAAAATAGGAAGGTTTGGTCTCTTGAGTGTCTGGAATGAATTCTTGTGATGACCAATTTGGTATATCATAGCTGTATCAATCTGATTGACAGAACAACAAAGTAACATATTGTAATTGTACTAGAAATATAGATAGTTAAGGTATGTGTGTGTGTGTGTATTTGTGTGTGTATCATAATATATGGAAATTATATATATATCTCACATATATATGAGATAGGAGAGAGAGAGAGAGAGAGAGAGAGAGAGAGAGAGAGAGAGAGAGAGAGGAGAATGAGAGAAGGGCTCAAACCTTGCTCCTAGAATCCATGGGACAGTAAGTTAAAAAAGCAGTACTAGTGATGCCTTGTGAGGTCCATTGTACAACATCACTCTTTTTTTCTGTTGCACCTATATTTTTTCACACCAGGACAACAAATAGCAGAACTAATTTTATGCACCTGAATAAAGTTTAGGCACAGTATTACACCCTGAGTTACACAGAATTTAGTACTGTTGGCTGCACACTAAGATCAACCTGCCTGTAATTTCAACATAAAAGGTCATCTTAAGGATCAATCTCAAATCAGATTGTACATAAAGGAATGCTTATTACCTACCTGCTCAAACAGAAATGTAGTACATATTATCATTTCTACAAAGGATTTTAGGAAAGTAATCATCTCAAAATCATACAAGTCAGTCAAATTCCAAAGCCTGACACTTTCTAAATAGATCACAGCCGTTTTATTATTTACAACTCTCAAATTCCCCCAGCTGCCATATTGTTGTAAGACCTCCTGGGACAACGAACACTTCAAGTAAAAGAAGGTTTACTTTACTGTCTCACTGATGCTTTAGGTTGGTAGAAACTAGGGTTTTGTTAAGCTAATACAGAAGGTTATATCTTCAAAGATGTTCAAGGAATGTCCAACTGGGGGCTGTAGATAAACAAAAACAGTTGTTCCAGTTACCTTGTTTTCTGTTTTTTGTTTTGTTTTGTTTTTCTTTGCTTTGTTTTGTGTTTTTTTTTTCCTGGAGCTGAGGACCAAACATAGGCAAGCTTGCTACCCCTGAGCTAAATCCCAACCCCAAACCAAGCCAATTGTAATTAGTTACAATCTACCTTCATCCTTCAAAACATCTCCACATAACTGACATTTTAATCAGTTAATCAATCTTGAAAAATGTTCAGTTTTCTGAAACGTTTGCTCATATATGATAAATAGATGCATTAGATCGATAGAATGATAGATAGGTAGATAGATAGATAGATGATAGATTGATGATAAAGAAATAGAGATAAAAATGAGAGATATCTGTGAGACTTAAATTTTTGCTTTATGTGCAGCAACTCAACCTCAGATGCACATTAGAAACCTTAGAAAGAACTACAAACTCCAATGCTCACACTATATTCCACATCCATTAAATCAAAATCTTTTAAATGTGAGAATCAAATAAGCATTCTAAAGCTCCCAAGTTTATCCTAGTGTGCAGTTGATTCTGTGTAACTCAGGGTATAATACTGTGCCTAAATTTTTATTCCGGCGCATAAAATTAGTTCTGCTATTTGTTCTTCTGGTGTGAAAAATATAGGTGCAACATAAGAAAAGAGTGATGCTTTGCAATGAACACCACAAGGCATTACTAGTACTGCTTTTTAAATTTAATGTCCTATGGATTCTAGGAGCAGGGTATTCCAGCTCTTCTCTCATTCTCCATCTCTCTTTCTCTCCCTCTCCCCTCTCTTATCTCATATATATATATATATATATATATATATATATATATATATATAT